>ML787456.1:201458-235791 GCA_009831015.1 Picea engelmannii | reverse complement strand
CCTTTCTGACACACCATTTTCTTGTGGTGTTCTTGGAACTATCTTCTCTCTACGAATCCCATGGTATGAACAATAATCATCAAACTCATTGCTGCAATATTCACCTCCAATATCTGATCTGAGACACTTCAACTTTTTTCCTGTCTCATTCTCAACCAAATCTTTCCATTTCTTAAAAGTATCAAAAACATCAGATTTTTGTCGAATGCAATAAACCCAAGTTTTTCTAGTTGCATCATCAATAAAAGTAATATAATAATGAGAGCCACCAAGATATGATACCTGAGACAGTCCCCATACATATGTATGCACAAGCTCTAACCTTTCACTGTTTTTTTCTTTTCCGACTCTGAGAAATCCGACTCTCTTCTGTTTTCCATAAACACAATGCTCACAGAAGTCCAAATCAATTTGTTTAAGATCTGGCAACAAATTTCTTTTGTGAAGTATCTAAATCCCCTTCTCACTCATGTGTCCAAGCCTATGATGCACAGTGTTGTATCCACTCCTATGGAAGATAAAGAGATAGAAGAGTCACTATTACCAGTACATAAATACAATGTACCTACCTTCTCTCCTTTCACTATCACCAATGATCCTTTGATGACCTTCCACATATTATCTGTAAATATGGATATACAACCTTCACTTGCCAGCTGCCCTGTTGAAATCAGATTTTTCCTTAAATCTGTAACATGTCTTACCTCTTTCAACAACCATTGGTTACCATTGCGTTGCTTTATTTTTACCTTTCCGGTTCCAACAATTTTGCATGGTGCATCGTCACCCAAATGAACCTATCCAAAATCACCTTGAAAATAATCTAGAAAATGTTTCCTATGGGGTGTGGCATGAAAGGAAGCCCCTGAATATACTACAAAAGACTCAAAAATATTATCTACCGAAAGAATCAAAGCATATTGTAACACATCAGCTGTTACATTTGCTTCCTGATTTCTTTCCTGTTGTCCATCTCTTTGTTTCTTTGGAGCTCTGTAGTCTTTCTTCATATGTCCTTTCTTCCCACAATTCCAACACTCTATCTTTCCAAGTCTGGATTTGGATCTACCCTTCCTAGAATTCCCACGATTCCCGAAACCCTTTCCTCTATCCTTTTGTCTTCCCCTATTCTCCATGTTCAATGCATTTCCTGATGTCTCACCTGTGCTTTTCCATCGCACTTCCTCACTAAGGATAACACCAACAACATCATCAAATTTTAAAGTATTTGAACCAGAGACAGAGTTACTTACAACCATGACCAAGCCATTCCATCTTTCTAGCAATGAGCACAATATTAGAAGAGCCCTGACCTCATCATCAAAGTCCACTTTTACAGAACTTAGTTGATTAGTAACCGTATTAAAATCATTTAAATGATTTGCAATAGACCCACCTTACGACATCTTCATATTAAATAATCTCTTCATTAAAAATACCTTATTGGACGCCGAGGGTTTTTCATACAATTTGGCCAATGCGTCCATCAAACCCTTTGTTGTCTTTTCTTTGGAAATATTGAAAGACATCGACACTGCTAGGCTCAGTCGTATCGTTCCTAGAGCCTTTCTGTCAAGAATATTCCATTCTTCATCCTTTGTAGCCACCGACTTCTTTGCTATTCCGCCCAATGGTAGGAATAGATCCTTCTGATATAAATAGTCTTCCATCTGCATCTTCCATAACTGGTAGTTTTGGCTGATAAATTTCTCAACTCTAAACTTTCCATCTTCTGACATTGCTCCCACTTGAACCAGGAACCCTCTTTTCCTACGATTTACCTTTCGCTCTGATACCAATTGTTAGAAAAATAGGACCGTGGAGCAATAAAATTAAAAAAATGTGGAAACAAAACAAAGAAGATACACAATACAATAGAGACACAGATTTACATGGTTCACCCAGTGTGGGCTACATCCACCAGAGAAATTGTCAGGTCCTTCCTTTATTATTATCCAACATATGAAGGGATACAACCTACAAGAAACCCGTTGTAACTTCCTCTTCTTTCTCTCACAGTATCCTATCTCAGAATACAATATTCACAATCAATCATAGCCACAATACATTTCTCTCATAAAAGAGGGTTTCCTTCTAGGGCAAAAAAACCTAACATAATCTCTATCGTTAGATCTACAACCTTATAATGAATGGTCCAGATTTACAATGAAATTACAATATACATTTACAAGGAAATTTTTCCTTCAGGGGACTCTCCCCGTAACACCCATCTAGGGATGCTTCCCCTTAACCCCCGTCGGGGGCCCGCTTGCCCCCGAACCCCCCAGCCAGGGGGATAGCCCCCCTGGACCTCGCAAAGGGGGTACCCCCCCTCTGCACTCCCCCGCATGGAAGAGTGTACATACTTCTGGGGTGTAAATACTTCATGGGGTATAAACATGGATAAAAGTAAAAGACCTCAAAATAAGGAAGATAATTAGGCTCCACAACTAACAAGAAGGACCGTTAGATCAACACGATTAAGTCCTGACCATTGGATCAACACAAGTAAGATCTACGGTGGAGAGAAACTGCAAAGATTGGAGTTCTAGTAACCTGGAGTCCCAGAGAGATGAAGCTATAAAGTAAGATCTAACCATCCCTTAAGAAGGAAGATTCACGGTCAAGATCCTAAAAATTGCACAATGAGAAGACCATTAACAAAACGCCTTGTTGAGGTTGTGCAGACCATCCACTCAACTGCAGATAAAATATAGATCGTCCGATCTACTTTGGTGAAATGAACTCTGGAGGGATTGAACCTCTCAGAGTTCAAGAAGTCCGGATCCCTGTAGTCATGAACGATCAAAATGAATCTTGACCATTGATCTAAGAACTGATCACATTCGTTGGATAAATGATTCAAATGAACCTACGACCATCAACACATCAGAAGATCCACGTCAGCACAATACAACCACATCAAAAAATTCATGTGGCGCAATCATATGGTGACAAGAATCTAGGTCCAGAGGGCACTTTAGGTTACATAAATCATGAATCTAGGTGACATGTGGTAGCCACTTAGCCAATTCCACATCAACAGTGATGTCAACAAGTTACATCAATCCAGGAGTATGTCCTTCGGGGGAAACCACCATTTACCACCAGCAACTACCTGAAGCACGAAGTCACGAACTAATGTTGGTCATTGATCTAAGATCCTCTGGATTCTCACATTATTGTTGGATCAAAACATAGTGGAAAGATACGTAAGAACTCCTATGTTGACCACTTCAGCACTAACCATCTATGGAGGAAATTGAAGTAGCAATTACCTGAACCGCCAAAGCCTTGGAATCCCAAAGTAAATAGTGGTCTTCCATATCAACCTTGGATTAAGTCATAGCTATTGGATTAAGCAGTAAAAGGATAAGTAAGGATTGGATATAGGTCATTGATTTGGATCCAAGAATCATGCCAACCATCGGATCAACCCTTGTGACAGATAACCACTTCGAGAAGTTGAAACTCTAGAAGATTGGATGAGAGAGAAAATGCATGAAGGCCGAAGTCCATAGGACTAGGTTCCATCCCCCGATCATGGATTATGAACACATAGCCATGAAGAGCCGGGAACATCGCTTAAATTAATAATCCCATGGTTTTTCACATATGGTCACATGTAAATGGTTTGAAGAAAGGGCCTCTGCAGAATTCGATTTTTGCAATATTTGTAGTGACATGGAATCGAGTTAAAAATGAAATTGATTCATATCTATGATCGATTTATGAAAATCACTCTCACTAAATTAAAATATTTTACGATAATGTTTGAATAATAATAGAGATTATTGTTAATTTAAAATGAAGAGGTGTGATGGTCCAAACAAAGGGACACAATGCTTCATAGCTCACACTTGTTGGAAGATTATATAAACGAGAAAGAATGGTGAAAATAAAGTGTCTCTGTAGTCCATATCAGAAGATCGAAATAGAAGCAGAGTCCAAGAAGAAGTGTTGGATCATGTTGTCATTGATGCCAATGGTTTGATTGATTGATGTCAAGTGATTGATTGATTGATTGATTTCAAATATAATATGTATTGTCCATGATGAATATGGATCAATGGGTTGTCATTGATATGATGAAGATGGATCAATGAGTTTTCATTTTTATGATGAAGATGGATCAATGAGTTGTCATTGATACATGATGCATAGTTGATGTATATGATACAGTGGTGGATGGATGCAAAAATGAATCATTATAGTCTTATCATTATTGATAAGGTGCACAAATGGATGAACTCCAAAGTGGTCCCCTTATGGTGAAATCCCTCATGGGAAGACACTTTGTAGATTGAGTTATCCTAGAAGAATGGTTGGAGGACCCATGCTTGTATGTGGAATAATGAGATGAAGATCAATTTAGTTTTTGGTGAAACTATCATAGATGGATAGTGCTTTTCGTTCCATTTACGGTGGTATGTGGAATGTCACATAACTCCTCACGGTTTGAGAGTTATGGCCTTATGAAGTTGAAGGACCCCCATACGAAGGCTTGAAGCCCACAAGGTCAAAGAAGTCAAAGTGACCTAAAAGAAGAAATCATTATTTAAATGATAAAATAAAGTGACTAAGTCAAGAAGATTATTTAAATGATTAAGTGAGGTGACAAAATCAAGAAGGAATATTTAAATGATAAAGTATTGGATAAATTTCTATTTATGGAAAGTGGTTCACCCTAAAAATAAGGAAAATAGGTTAAGTGACCTAGAGGATGAAAGTATAAATAAGATAGTAATGGTCTCTTGCAAAACATCCTTTTTGTGGATCAATGGAGAGCTTCTTGGGAGAATATCTTTTGGAGTATTGATGGAGAGCTTCTTGTGAGAGAATCTTTGATGTGGATCTCTTGAGCATGTGTTGAAGATCTATTCTGAGAGAGAGGAGATCAGGAGGATCTCATGGACACATTGATGTTTTGGCAAGTTTGAGATCATGATGGTGAAATTATCGAAATTATAGAAAAACCCTATTTTTTGGTGTGTACGTGAGTTGTTTATGTATAGGGTGCGTATACGCAAGCTGTCTGTGTACAGGGTGTGTATAGTACGCGGACTGCCTGTGTATAGGGAGCGTACAGTGGATACAATCATGAAGATTTTTGGTTGAGCTTATGACAAGCTGTTGAAGACTGAAGGAGGTTCCAGTTCTGCAATTTATGGGCTCATATCTATCACTGAGACTCTGGTATGGTTACATTATTCTCTTGATGGATATTATTGCTTGTTGTGTTGTGAATTCTTAGGGAATTCTTGGTATGGCCACTATGATGTGATTTATGTTGGTTGATGGAGTGAGAAGTACTCTTGTGATTTAATGGTGATATGATGGCTATAGTACTTGATTGTTTATGCATGATTGAGTAGCATTTATATTGTATGATTGATAGAAAAGCATGAGTAGGCTATTGGATAGTATGGATGTGTTATGACTAGATGTGGATCAGTTTGGACAGTGGAAGACAGAAGAGAATATGATTGCATGTTATAGAGGATCTTAGCATGTGATGAGAAAGATAAGCCCTAATATCTCATAAGGTATACGCAGGTTGTAGTAATGCTTGGGAGCGTATACACGTGGGTTGTACTTCTGGTAGGGTACATACATACGCATGATGCACTACCGACATGTCCCGTACCTATTGCAGATTGATATATGTTGAGGATTTTTGCCTCATATCACTTGGTTCTAAGGATGTAAGATGAGTCTTGCATTAAAGAGTTGGTGCTCTTGTAGAGTTGTACTATATTCAGTTGTTGCTGAAAAACCCCAAGGATTGTAGTCCATAATAAAAAGAAAATTGTACATACATCTTGTGTTCTTTGTGTTCCTTGTGGTGATGACTTGTTGATAATATATTGTTGATCTATGTTGCTAATATATGTTCACATCTAACTCGTTAGAAATGACAACAATGGGTAATGAGTAAATGTTGAATGCTAACTAATGAGTTTTGTGTAAGAGGGAATAATTGGGAAAAATATCCCCACACTCATTCACCCCCCCTCTAAGTGTGGTAGGTGTGTCCAACAATTGGTATCAGAGCAGGTCTTCACTACAAGCCTTAACAAGCTTGAAGGAGATCCATAGACACAAAAATGGATGATGAAATACCAATCCTTGATGAGGAAAACTATTCTACTTGGGAAATAGAGATGAGAGTGTATTTGAAGACAATGGGAGCAACTATTTGGAAGGCAGCCATTGGTGGATTAGTTCTGTTGAAGAACAAGTCAAAGTTTGCAGCCCAAAGGGAAGGAAAGAAGAATGATGCATTGGCTCTCAAGACCATTCTTAGTGGACTCTCAAGCCCTATCAAAGAGAGCATGGGACAATGCACTTCTGCCAAGGATCTATGGATAAAGATAGAGGAGACATATCAAAACAAGAAAGAAGATGTTGAAGACCACTCCATCAAGATCATTAAAGGTAAAGAATCTCCAAAAACTCTTGAATGCATATTTCTAAATGTGATCTTGAAAACATTTCAAATGAAGACAAAGAATCAAGTGATGATGTTAGCACAAATGAAGATCTTGAAGTCATTTCAAATAAAGGCAAAGAATCATGTGATAATGTTGGCAAAAAGGAATATCTTGAAGATACTTCAATTAAAGATATAGAATCTCCAAAGACTCTTCATTGCAATGATTCGAAATGTGATGATGTTGAATTTTTATCAAGTGAATAAGATGATCTAGAAATAGTTTGTGTAAATTTTGATGGTAGTTATCCCGTGGAAAGAATAGAAGAAGATTTATTAGAACTTCAAAAAGAAGTTGAAGAGGGTTTATATAGATATAGAAGTGATAATTTTTATACACACTATAACTATCTTTCAGATAACACTAAGAAGTTTCTTAGGAGAAGTCTAAGGAACATATTGAAGTTAAAGGGAATGCTCAAGGAACAAGAAGAGAGCAATAAGACTCAATTAGAAGAAAAGGAAGAAGAGATCACAAGACTAAAGAATGAAAAATAATATAGGAAGGTAGATGATGATATTAGCAAAAGTTTTGAAACTATTATTCATCTCAAGACCCAAATTGAAGAAGCCAAAAGGGTAGAAGAAATTTTGAAGGATCAAATAAATGAAAAGGAAGAGACATGTCATAAGTTAGAAGCTGAAGTTGTTGACGTTAGAAATAAGGTAGAGAAGTCAAACAAGTTCTTGAATAGCTCAAGAATCTTGGATGAGATCCTGGAAAGTCAAAGATCACCATGTGATAAATCAGGACTTGGATACAAAGAAGAAGCTACACATGTTGAAGAAAGCACCTCTAAGAAGCATGAGGTAAGTCCATCAAAGAAGGAAGACAATGTTACAAAACAACCATCTACACAAGGCAAGGAAACAAAGCAAGGAAGACATTAAGAAGTTGTCTTTTGGACACCAAAGCAGAGGTATGAAAGTATTTTTCATGGGCATTGTTATTCATGTAATGAATATGGTCACAAAGATTTTGAATGTAGATCTTATGAAAGAAGATATAATGAAAGATTTCATAACACAATAAGGTGTTGGAGATGTGATCAAGTAGGACACATTGTTGTTTACTATAACACCATGAGATGTTATAACTGTAGTGGATTTGGCCACAAATCCCATGAGTGTTGGAACACAAGAAGAAGGTCCATGATGAGGACTTCACATAGTGTTGCTAGAAGAATGAATGAAGTAAGGAAGGGAGACATCTTTGAAAAGATGGATGCTCGGAGCTCAAGTTTTGAAGATCAGGGACATCTACAGAAGTGGGTGAAGAAGACAAAGAAGCCAAAACAGAATGAAAAACTGAAGGGAAGTTCAAATGTGTCATCTACTGAGGCATACGCGGGTGATAGTGGTATCAGTCATGTACATACGCAGACTGAACTTGTATAGGTCACGTACATATGCAATATGTATGTGCAGCAAGTCGTGTATATGTGATGAAGCCTAAGGAAAAGGGCTATGCATAGGGATTAGAGTCTGATGGGATGGTATAAATCTATGATGCAGGGTCTAACATAGTTTGTTGCAGGTTATGGCACTATTTGTTGTAGGTTTAAATGTTCACCTATTGGATTATGTAAAATAAAATCTCAAGTGCATGGAACTAACCCATAAGTATGGATTGGTGCATTTTATGTTGAAGAACAATGTTGGTTATGATAGTGAAGTTATGACACCTTGGTTATGTGATATATCTTGACGATGTACTAGAAGCTTACTTATTGGGAAGCTTGATGCATGCTTTTAGAATATGGATGGGCTACACATTGGGACATGTGGTTGGTGAGTTGATGAGGTGATCATGTTGTACATCATTGATGATTCATATCTTGATCTATAATTGATACATGTTTGGTACACTCATAGATGACATATGCTTGATGATACTACACCATTGGTACTACTTGATTAGCACAACAATTGGTATTTGTTTGATATACATGCTTGTGGTACTTGGTTGATGATGGAGACATATCATGAGTTATATGACACATTTATTGGCACGTTGTTATATGCACATGGTTGGCATATTGGTGGATGCACATGGTTGGCATATTGGCAGTTGCACATGTTGGCATGTTGATAGAGGCATATGATTGATACACTCCATGGATGATATCTTTTGGCACATTGTATGATGTTGATGTACATGGTTGATGTACATAGGTGTTGTGCATGATGAGCACACATTTTAGCATAAGATGTAATTGGTTGATATTTTACTCATGATTCTCTATTTTATTGTTGACATATCTTTTGCTTCATGATGCTTGGTATGGCATGAGTTTGATGCATGAACGGGTCCAAGGATCATTGTATGGTAGAACATTGTTCATATTGGAAAGAATATAGGGGAGACATACCCATAGGGGTATTCATTCTTCTTCCCATGACTCTAGGAGGAGATATTTGTCAGATGCATACCTAGAAAAGAGCCCTATATTTGAAGAAAGATGTGATTGATGATTATTGATTGGGAGAGATATTCACAATTGGGAGAGATATTCACATTGACTATTGATGTAGAGAACGTCTTATATACATGTTGACATCAATAATTGGTAAGTGGTGTTGACATCAATGTTGGTATTGCCATTAATGCCAAAGGGGGAGATTGTTGGATCATGTTGTCATTGATGCCAATGGTTTGATTGATTGATGTCAAGTGATTGATTGATTTGTTGATGTCAAATATAATATGTATTGTCCTTGATGAATATGGATCAATGGGTTTTCATTGATATGATGAAGATGGATCAATGATTTTTCATTGATATGATGAAGATAGATCAATGAGTTGTCATTGATACATGATGTATAGTTGATGTATATGATACAGTGCTGGATTGATGCAAAGATGAATCATTATTGTCTTATGATGATTGATAAGGTACACAAATGGATGAACTCCAAAGTGGTCCCCTTATGGTGAAAGCCCTAATGGGAAGACTCTTTGTGGATTGAGTTATCCTATAAGAATGGTTGGAGGACCCATGCTTGTATGTGGAATAATGAGATGAGAATCAATGAAGTTGTTGGTGAAACTATCCTACATTGATAGTTCTTGCCATGCCATTTGCGGTGGTATGTGGAATGTCACATAAATCCTCACGGTTTGAGAGTTATGGCCTTATGAAGTTGAAGGACCCCCATATGAAGGCTTGAAGCCCAAAAGGTCAAAGAAGTCAAAGTGACCTAAAAAAAGAAATCATTATTTAAATGATAAAATAAAGTGACTAAGTCAAGAAGATTATTTAAATTATTAAGTGAGGTGACAAAATGAAGAAGGAATATTTAAATGATAAAGTATTGGAGAACTTTCTATTTATGGAAAGTGGTTAACCCTAAAAATAAGGAAAACAGGTTAAGCGACCTAGAAATGGGTTAAGTGTTTATTAAGGTTGGTTGTCAATGATGTCAACCCTTGAAGAAAGCCGAGTAGCACAAAGGTTTGGGTAATGGACCCAATATTGTTTGATGTAACTATGACTCATTATTGTTTTTTCATGGTTGATAAGAAGTAAATATGGATGAACTCTAAAGTGGTCCCCTTATGGTGAAATCCCTCACGGGAAGACGCTTTGCAGAGTAAGCAAAACCATGCTTAATTGTGAAATAATGAGATTAAGAACAATGAATTTGTCAAGGAAACTATCCTAGATGGGTAGTGCTTGTCATGCCATTTCTGGTGGTATGTAGAACGTCACATAACTCCTCACAGTTAGAGAGTTATGGCCATGAGAAGTTGGAGACCCCAGGTTTGGGTAACGGACCCAAGTTTGTTTGATGGGTAATGGTATTAGTTATGATATATTTTCAGATAATACTATTACATATGGATATTACATGTCATGCCATTTCTGGTGGTATGTGGAACGTCACATAACTCCTCACGGTTTGAGAGTTATGGCCTTACGAAGTTGGAGGACCCTCATATGTCATTTAGAAGCCCCAAAAGGTCAAAGTAGTCAAAGTGGTTTAAGAGATTTTAAAAGGTAAATAATAAAGTGAAGTAATGAGTGTATTATAATTCAAAATTGAATGCAAAATAAATTATTCAAATAATAATTTTAATGTAGAAATTAGAAGTGGGTTAACCCTAAAATAAGGAAAGTGGGGCCAAGTGACCTAGAAGATGTTTTTAAGGAAGCTACTTGGAGAGTATAAATAAGAGGCTAGGCTCTCTCATTTTAATCACACTTGATAATATTGAATATCTATAGGTGTCTGAGGTAACCAAGTATATCTAAGCTGAATTTCTGAGTGAAGGTGAAGAAAAGAAGGCCGAAATGCAAGGAAGGATAAATTCTTTTGATGGTGCTTTTTAAGGTATGTTTTTTCCAGGTCATCTCACCATTTTTTCCATAAAAATTTTTCTATAATGATTCATAACTTGAAATTTCTATTCCATTGAGTAAACCTATCCAAGTATCTATGGTAAAAAATTCAGCTTGTGGGTCGTTGTATTTTTTGATTTACACTCCGTGGAAAATAGGGTTTGTGGCTAGTCCTAAAACTAATCAAAACCAGGTGTTTCGGGTAAAAACGTCATAACTTATTCATAAAAGATCCAAATTCCTTGAAACCAAATGTGTTGGTTATAGTATAGTATTTGGTATTTTTTTTAACCATTTCAAATTGATTCAACAAACATTTTTTGTGGGGCATGCTCTACAAGGCCACTCTCTAGAATAAGCCAAATTTCAGCAAGGTATCCCATTTTTGCTATAACTCCTTTTCTGAGAGGTTCCAAGTAGTGAAACCTGGAGGAATTTCATAAATCACACTGAAGAACATTGTGTATCAGTTTCAAAACTTTATTCATTACAGGTACAAAGTTATAATCATTTCAAGTTAGGATTGTTGACTAATCCAAAAACTAGTCATGTGAGAAGTTTGATGAAGATGCTAGTCTCTTGTTGTCAAATTTAAGGAAGGTTTGAAGGCATGTGATCATATACACCGGGTATATTATAGAGTTAAAAATCATATTTGGATGATGATGAGGGATTTTGGTTAAGGTACATGTATGGTATAGGTTGATTACAGGTTGTTTGGTATAGGTTGGTGCATGGTTGATGCACTTGCTTATGGTACAGGTTGATTACAGGTTGAGGTAAAAGTTGATGCATGGTTTAGATTTATTGGTATAGGTTTACAGTGGTATATATCACAGTGATAGTGTGACAGTGGTTCCATCACTCTACTTCTACTTCAGGGTGGCAGGACGGGGCAAGGACAACTGGTTGTAGCCACCTTCCGGTTGTAGCTAGAGAACATAGGGGGTTGTAACCCCCTTCTAATTGTAGCCATAGAATTGGGGAGTTGGAGCTTCCCTCAGGTTGTAGCCTGAGGAACTAGGGGGTAGGAGCCTCCTTCCAGTTGCAGCTGGAAAACAAAGGAAGTTGGTGCTTCCAATGAATGTAATTCTTCAAGACTTATAAGAAAAAGCATTCCGTGGTTTTCTCTCGATTTGGGTTTCCACGTAAAACACTGGTGTACTGTGTATGTGTGTGATTGTTTATTTCTTACTACTCATTACTAGATAATAATTCTACATGAATATAACATTTGAAGAAAAAGGATTATAATTACATTATTACTGATTCATCCCCTCTCTCAGTAATCCAACAATTGGTATCAGAGCAGGTTCCTTCAGAAATTAGTTTAACCACTGAAAGGTAGATCATGGAGAGTACCAACTCGTATAAAAATGGAATACCACAGTTTGATGGACAAAAGTATGCTTTTTGGAGCATAAGGATGAAGACATATATACGGGCATAGGGATTTCAAGTTTGGCAATCAATTGTAGATGGATACACAACACCAACAGTTCCACCAACAAATGACAAAGCAGTGAAAATCGGTGAGAATGATTCAAAATCCAAAAATGCACTTTTGAATGGTCTCAGTGATACAATATTCACCAAAGTTACACATTGTAAATCTGCTAAAGAGATTTGGGACAAGCTTCAAAATATTTATGAAGGAGATTCAAAAGTCAAAGAAGCACTCAAAGAACAACTAGAAGAAAAGGACAAGATCATTGGAAACTTGGAAGCAGAGATTGTCACACTAAGAAAGGATATTCAAAAGAAAAATATGCAGAATAGCTCAAAAGTTTTGGATGACATTATCAGCAGTCAAAAATCTCATCTTGAAAAGTCTGGACTTGGATACAATCAGACAGAAAAGGGATCAAGCTCCAAAACAACAGAGCAAGAAACAAATCCAAAATGCTATGAAGAAACAATCAAAGGGGATAGGAAGATATACAAGGAAGATTACAGGGACACTCCTCCACCGAGAAGATTCATATTTTAGAATCAACAACAGAAAGATGGGCCTCAAGAAGAAGAAGGATTCATAAGAGCACCTCCTTTTTGAAGATATTCAACCCCCAGGTATCAAACTATATTTTTTGGTTTATGTTATGCATGTAATAATTTTGGACATAAATCTGTAAATTGAAGAGCTAACAACAGGAACAATAACAACTTTGAGAGTCATACACAAAGGGGTTATTCAAGAAGACCTAGTGAAACATAAAGAAGAATTTACAACAGGTTTGAATCCTTGAGCACTGAAGTGGAATGTTATAAATGTAACAATTTTGGACACATGGCCAAAGATTGCAGAATGACAGTCCTTCCTAAAGTACCTCAACAAAATAACAACAGTCAGAGACAGGAACCTCAGAAAACGACACGGATAAGAAAGAAAGATCAATGTAGCAATGAAGAGTGCACAATTTCTCTAATAGTTAAGCAGAAGAAACGTGGTTGGTATGTTGACAGTGGGTGTTCAAAACACATGAAAGGTGATAAAGAAAAAATTCTTACATTACAAAAGGAAAGAAATGGACCAGTATCCTTCGGAAATGATAATTCATCCAAAATCATTGGAGAAGGCACAGTCTGAATTAGGAACAAGAATGAAAAGGCACAAAATGTTCTACTGGTAGAAGATATGAAACATAATATTCCAATCGTGAGTCAAATGTGTGACCAAGGTCATAAAGTTAATTTTGATTCACAAAAGTGTGAGATAAGAAAATAAGGTTCAGGGAAATTGGTCGGTACAACTGCAAGAACTTCAAACAACATATATGTGTTAAGTGAAACTAGAAATGAAAAGTGTTGTCTAGAAAAGGAAGATGAATGTTGGCTATGGAACAAAAGAATGGGTCACATGATTTTGATAACCTTGTCAAAGTTAGCAAAAGAGAAGAAGTCAGAGAAATGCTCCAGATCACGAAACCAACCAACACTTTATGCAAGCATTGTCAACAAGGAAAGAAAACAAAGACCAGTTTCAAATCAAAAGAATATTCAACAACAAGACCACTGGAAATTGTGCATACTGATCTAGTTGGAACAACTACAACAAAGGGCTTAAAAGGTGAGAGATACTTTATGTTATTAGTTGATGATTATACAAGAATGATTGCAGTTTTCTTTCTCTAGAACAAGTCAGAAGTTTTTGAAAACTTCAAGATCTACAAGGAAATGGTTGAAAATGAGATGGATTGAAGAATCAAATGCTTGAGATCTGATAATGGAGGAGAGCTCACTTCAAAGGAATTTATGGAATACTGCAGCAATCATGGAATAAAAAGGAAATTCTTCGTTTCTAGGACACCTCAACATAATGGAGTTGTTGAAAGAAAGAGCATGATAGTACAGAAAATGGCTAGAACAATGATAATGGATTCCAAATTGGAAAATACATTTTGGACACAGGCAGTGCATACAACAGTTCACATTCAAAACAAAGTAATGCTCAGAAACAACACTGATAAAACTCCCTACGAGCTATGGAAAGGAAGACTAGCAAATGTGAAGCACTTCAAAGTTTTTGGAAGAAAATGCTACATCAAAAGAGAAGATGACAGAATGAAAAAGTTTGACTCTCATGTGGACAAAGGAATACTTGTTGGTTACTCAACTACAAGGAAAGAATACAAGTGTTACAATCTAAGATTAAACAAAGTTGTGGAAATCATCAACGTAACAATTGATGAAACAAGCAGACCAAAATCAAAGGAAGAAGAAAACAAATCAATGGAACAACTTTTTGAAAAAGAAGCAGAATATGAAGTAGAAGAGGAGGATGAAGAGAATCTGACAGAAACAAAAGATCAAGTTCAACAAGTATCTCCAAAGAAACCTAGCAAACGAGTACAGAAGAATCATCCTTCAGATTAAATTATCAGGAACAAAGATGCAGGAGTTGAGACTAGAAGAAGAATCATTTCACTAGAACAAATACACCTAGCACTCTTATCTACAATTGAACCAAATGGTTTTGAAGAAGCTAGCAAGGATGAATTTTGGAATAAGGCCATGGATGAAGAATTGGATCAAATAGAGAAAAATGACACTTGGGAATTGGTTCCAAGACCAAAGAATAAGAATGTGATCGACACAAAATGGGTTTTCAAGAATAAATTGAATGAAGATGGACAGGTTACAAGGAATACAGCTAGATTGGTATGTAAAGGATATGCATAGATTGAAGGAATTGACTTTAAAGAGACATTTTCCCTAGTTTCCAGAAGGGAAGCAATCCATTTGCTTTTAGCTTATGCATGCTTCAAAAATGTTAAAGTATATCAAATGGACGTAAAATAAGATTTTTATGAATGGGGAACTTGAAGAAGAAATCTACATTGAACAACCAGAAGGATTTCAGTTGTCAAAGAACATAGACTATGTGTGTAAATTAAAGAAGGCCTTGTATGGTCTAAAATAGGCTCCTAGAGCATGGTACTCCAGACTGGATAAGTATCTGCAACCGGCAGGGTTCATAAAAGGAAGTGCAGACAACAACCTCTACATCAAGGTAAGTCAAGGTAGTATTTTATTAATTGAAGTTTATGTTGATGATATTATTTTTGGTAGTAATGATGACAGGTTAAGCCAGAAATTTGGAAAAGACATGTAGAATGAATTTGAAATGTCGTTACTTGGAGAACTATCCTTCTTTCTAGGACTTCAGATACGTCAAAGAAACCAAGGAAATTTTATTTCTCAAACCAAGTATATCAGAAAATTGCTAAAGAGGTTTGGAATGGAAGATTGCAAACCAATTATCACTCCCATGCAAACCGGTTGGAAGCTAAGCAAAGATGATGATTCGAAGTCTACAGGTCAGAGACAATATAGGTCAATGATTGGAATCCTACTATATGTGACAACATCCAGACTAGATGTAATGCACGTAGTTGGACATGTGGCATGATTTCAAGAAGCACCAAAGGAATCACATGTATTAGCAGTAAAGAGGATCTTCAGATATCTCAAAGGAACATAAAAGTTTAGATTATGGTATCCAAAAGGAAAAGATCTATCACTTATTGCCTACACAGACGTAGATTGGACAGGTTGTATTGATGACCAACGAAGCACCAGTGGAGTATCGTTCTACTTGGGTGAGTGTTTAGTATCATGGTTGAGCAAGAAACAATCATCAATATCTCTATCTACAGTCAGTGATGCACTCCAAGACGAAGCACATTCCAATCAAGTATCACTTTCTACAGGAACAGGTTGCAGAAAAGAACATCAAAGTTGAGTATGTGGGCATAAAAGAACAAGTGGCAAACATCTTTACAAAACCACTTCCACAGGAAGCCTTTGAATATCTTCGCCAAAGACTTGGAGTTATTTCTACTCCAAAATGAGTTCTTTTTGAATGCTTATCTTATATGTCTTAGATGTACATGAGGAATCACCATAAGAGGACAATTCAGTCAGGGGGAGAAACCCCATATGGAAATATACCTTTGCCATTGATGACAAAGGAGGAGATTTATCAGATGTAGAGGACAGAGGCATGGTTCTAGGGGGGGAAGATTTATCAGATGCAGAGGACAGAGGCATGGTTCCAGGGGGAGAATGAGTGATATGATTTCAGTATTGCATCAGAGTGTTGCCATCAATGCCAAAGGGGGAGATTGTTGATTAAGGTTGGTTGTCATTGATGTCAACCATTGAAGAAAGCCCCATATCACAAAGGTTTGGGTAATGGACCCAATATTGTTTGATGTAAATATGACTCATTATTTTTTTTTCATGGTTGATAAGAAGTAAATATCGATGAACTCCAAAGTGGTCCCCTTATGGTGAAATCCCTCGCGGGAAGACGATTTGCGGAGTAAGAGAACCCGTGCTTAATTATGGAATAATGAGATGAATGATAGTGAATTTGTCAAGCAACCTATCCTAGACAGATAGTGCTTGTCATGCCATTTCCGGAGGTATGTGGAACGTCACATAACTCCTCACGGTTAGAGAGTTATGGCCATGAGAAGTTGGAGACCCCAGGTTTGGGTAATGGACCCAAGTTTTTTTGATGGGTAACGGTATGAGTTATGATATATTTTCAGATAATACTATTACATAGAGATAGTACATGTCATGCAATTTTTGGTGGTATGTGTAACGTCACATAACTCCTCACGGTTTGAGAGTTATGGCCTTACGAAGTTGGAGGACCCTCATATGTCATCTAAAAGCCACAAAAGGTCAAAGTAGTCAAAGTGGTTTAAGAGATTTTAAAAGGTAAATAATAAAGTGAAGTAATGAGTGTATCATAATTCAAAAGTGAATACAAAATAAATTATTTAAATAATAAATTTAATGGAGAAATTAGAAGTGGGTTAACCCTAAAATAAGGAAAGTGGGGCCAAGTGACCTAGAAGATGTTTTTAAGGAAGCTACTTGGAGAGTATAAATAAGAGGCTAGGCTCTCTCATTTTAATCAAACTTGAGAATATTGAATATCTATAGGTTTTTGAGGTAACAAAGTATATCTAATCCAAATTTTTGAGTGAAGGTGAAGAAAAGAAGGCCGAAATGCAAGGAAGGATAAATTCTTTTGATGGTGCTTTCTAAGGTATGTTTTTTTCAGGTCATCTCACCATTTTTGCCATAACATTTTTTATATAATGATTCAGACCTTGAAATTTCTAATCCATTGAGGAAATACATCCATGTATGTGTGGTAAAAAATTCATCTTGTGGGTCATTGTATTTTTGGAGTTACACTCTGTGGAAAATAAGGTTTGTGGCTAGTCCTGAAACTAGTCAAAAACAAGTGTTTCGGGTAAAAACGTCATAACGTATTCATAACAGATCCAAATTTAGTGAAACAAAATATGTTGGTTAGAGTACAATATTTAGTATTTTTTTTAATATTTTTAGATCAATAAAAAAAATATTTTGTGCGGGGCATGCTCTACAAGGCCGCTCTCTAGAATAGGCCATATTTCAGCAAGGTATGTCATTTTTGCTATAAATCCTTTTTTGAGAGGTTACAAGTAGTGAAACCTGGAGGAATTGCATAAAAAACACTGAAGAACATTGTATATTAGTTTCACATGTTTATTCATTACAGGTACAAAGTTATCATCATTTCAAGTTAGGGTTGTTGACTAATCCAAAAACTAGTCATGTGAGAAGTTTGATGAAGATGCTAGTCTCTTATTGTCAAAGTTAAGGAAGGTTTGCAGGCATGTGATCATATACACCAGGTCTATTATAGAGTTACAAATCATATTTGGATGATGATGAGGGATTTTGGTTAAGGTACATGTATGGTACAGGTTGATTACAGGTTGTTTGGTACAGGTTGATGCATGGTTGATGCACTTGCTTATGGTATAGGTTGATTACAGGTAGAGGTACAGGTTGATGCATGGATTAGATTTATTGGTACAGGTTTACAGTGGTATATATCACAGTGATAGTGTGACAATGGTTCCATCATTATACTTCTACTTTAGGGTGGCAAGACAGGGCAAGGACAGGTGGTTGTAGCCACCTTCCGGTTGTAGCTGGAGAACATAGGGGGTTGTAGCATCCTTCTGGTTGTAGCCAGAGAATTGGGGATTTGGAGCTTCCCTCAGGTTGTAGCTTGAGAAACTAGGGCGTTGGAGCCTCCTTCCAGTTGCAGCTGGAAAACAAAGGAAGTTGGTGCTTCCAATGAATGTAATTCTTCAAGACATATAAGAAAAAGCATTCCATGGTTTTCTCCTGATTTGGGTTTGCACATAAAACACTGGTGTACTATGTATGTGTGTGATTTATTTCTTACTGCTCATTATTGGATAATAATTCCACATTGATATAACATTTGAAGAAAAATGATTATAATTACTTTATTATTTATTCACCCATGCTCTCAGTAATCCAACATTAAGTGGCCTAGAGTATGAAAGTATAAATAAGATAGCAACGGTATCTTGGAAAATATCCTTTTTGTGGATCAATGGAGAGCTTCTTGGGAGAATATCTTTTGGAGTATTGATGGAAAGCTTCTTGTGAGAGATTCTTGTGAGAGCATCTTTGGTGTGGATCTCTTGAGCATGTGTTGAAGATATATTCTGAGAGAGAGGAGATCAAAAGGATCTTGTGGACACAATGAAGTTTCGGCAAGTCTGAGATCATGACGGCGAAATTCTTGGAATTACAGAAAAACCCTATTTTTTGGTGCATACGTGGGATGTCTATGTATAGGGTGCATATACACAAGATGCCTGTGTACAGGGTGCGTACAGTACGTGGGTTGTCTGTGTATAGGGAGCGTACAGTGGATAAAATCATGGATATTTGTGGTTGAGCTGATGAAAAGCTATTTAAGACTTAAGCAGGTTCCATATCTGCAATTTATGGGCTCAGATATGTCACCGAGACTCTGGTATGGTTACGTTATTGTCTTGATGAATACTATTGCTTTTTGTGTTGTGAATGCTTAGGGAATTCTAGGTATGGCCACTATGATGCGATTTATGTTGGTTGATGGAGTGAGAATTACTCTTGTGATTCAGTGGTGATATGATGGCTATAGTACATGATTTCTTTTGCATGATTGAGTAGCATTCATATAGTATGATTGATAGAAAAGCATGAGTAGGCTATTGGAGAGTATGGATGTGTTATGACTAGATGTGGATCAGTTTGGACAGTGGAAGATAGAAGAGAATATATTGCAGGTTGTAGAGGATCTGAGCATGTGATGAAAATGATAAACCCTATTAGCTCAGAAGGTATACGCAGGTTGTAGTACTACTTGGGCACGTATACACATGGGTTGTACTACTGGTAGGGCATGTACATATGCGTGTTGCACTACCGACAAGTTGTGTACCTTTTGCAGATTGATATCTGTTGAGGATTGTTGCCTCATCTCAGTTGGTGCTGAGGATGTAAGTTGAGTCTTGCATTATAGAGTTGGTGCTCTTGTAGAGTTGTACTCTATTCAGTTGTTGTTGAAAAACCCCAAGGATTGTAGTCCGAAATAAAAAGAAAATTGTACATACATCTTGTGTTCTTTTTTTTTCCTTGTGGTGATAACTTGTTGATGATATATTGCTGATCTATGTTGCTGATATATGTTCACATCTAAGTGGTTAGAAATGACAACAATGGTTAATGAGTAAATGTTGATTTCTAGCTAATGAGTTTTGTGTAAGAGGGAAGATTTGGGAAAAATACCCCCACACTCATTCACCCCCACTCTAAGTGTGGTAGGTGTGTCCAATAATACGAACTGATGATTCTTATGAAGTGAGGGTGGAAGGGAGGAGCATGGAAGGATTCATATTCTTTACTAAGTAAAGTGTAATTTAAGGGAGTTGGTGTTTCTTGGGGTTGGTGCCCTAAAGATAAGGGAGTTGGTGCTTCCTAGGATTGGTACCCTAAATATAAGGGAGTTGGTGCTTCTTAGGGTTGGTTCCCTAGAGATAAGGGAGTTGGTGCTTCCTAGGGTTGGTGCCCTAAAGACAAGGGGATTGGTGTCTCCTAGAGTTGGTGCTCTAAAAAGGATTGGTGTCCTTTATTATTTCTTTATAAAACCTTGTAATTTTTGTTAATTATATATTTATAATTGATTTTAAATACAATCCCATTGTTGATCTGTTATGGAAAATAATCAAATATAAAAGTAAATGCTAATTGTTGAAAAAATGAAATATTGATTCACCCCCCCCCCACCCACCTCTTAGTATTTCCAACAATTGGTATCAGAGCGAGTGCCTTCAACACAATATAACAACTAGAAGGTAGATCCTAAAGATGGATCAGCAAGAGGGAATGTCTAACAACAAAGAACCATTGTTCAATGGAGGTGGCTATGCTCTATGGAAAATAAGAATGAAAAGCTTCTTGTTTTCTCTTAATTTTGATATCTCGCAATTTGTTGTCGATGGTTACACTACACCAACTGTTATATCCCTAAAATTCCCTACTCATGCATACATGGCATTGGCCTTCTTACTTGCATAATTTTCCATGTCAGTGCAAAGGAACTCTATTAAAAAACCATTTTTTGGAGCATGTACGTGCCCTGTTGCACTATTTCCCACATACATATGCTTGCTTCATGTTAGACCGCCCATGTACATATGCTAACTACACACTAAACAACCCATGTATACCTCCAAAAGTTGCAAAAATTAAAAAGTTTCAAGGAATTCAATGTATTTTACGGGTTATAGTCGATTTCCCAACCAATTCACCTATTGTAGCACATCCCCAAACCGAATAACTATATTTTTGTCATTTAAAAGGAGGTCTTGGGGTCTCATTCCACAGTCAAGCATTAGAATCGTGAAACTCTGCTCAAATCCATTTCCTTCCTTGCCCCAAATATTTGCGTCCTTTTGTGAGTTATTGCCTCAACATTCCCTCTCTAATCCTTTTTCTCTCATACAATCCATTCCCTTCCCTTGAGGTGATTAGTAGATTGTGAGAGAAGGAATTTGGAAGGTGCACATGGAGCATTGTGAAGAGGAGCCCGAACTAGGTTCGTGGAGTGTCGTCCTGCAAAGGTTGTAATTTCCCAATCTTTGACTATTGAATAAAATAATCTCTTTTCCTTGTCCCAAATGATGGTTTTTATGTCTTTTCTATGATTTATACATAACAATTTATATCTAAACCTAATTGATTAATAGAAATAGAATGCTTGTAGCCTTGTTTTCCTAGTTGTGGATGCAGGTCAACTTTTGTTATAGCAAGATTTGCCTCACCATTGCTATTTTTCACATAGGGCCTTTTTCCATTTCCCTTTGCAGACTTATCATCCCCTTTTGATGAATCCAGAGATAAAAATATACATTTTTTCACATATACGCTCCCTATCTGCTATGCAAGATGCGTATATGCTTGTTGATCCACTATAGCCTGTGTACATCAGGATTTGTGCCAGAAAATACAAAATGAGGTTAGGTTTCCATGTCACAACAGAAGATCTCTGATCCTTGGCCTTCCATATACTGGAAACATTCTGAATCGACCCTTTAGTTTCATCTTCAAGGCTATAAGAGCACAATTTTGACCTGTGGAAAAAAAAAGGAGAAAGCATTCAACTTTGAGAGCAAAGTTACTCTGGAGAAATTACTTCATATTGAGTCTGCATTCCTCTGTCCCTCAAGTCTGAACACAGTGTTCAGCCCCCGAGATCTTTCCCTATTGTTGAGAGGACCTCATTGCCTCTTTCCTATGAGCTTGCCTTTGGTGGAGGATTGAAGTGGTGGAGACCCAGTTGGAAGGAACTTGGTTTCTTGGTTTCGAACCGTGTCGACACAGAAGTCTATATCCTTGTCACTTCTGTTGATCAATTATTAATAGAAATACTCGTTTCCCATCCTATTGATATCTTGGAAATATATGATTATTATCCATGGGCGTGTTTGTAATGCTTATTAATGGATTATGCTATCTGATGTGCTAACCCCTTTTATATTATCATTGTATACTTGCTCTGCTTGTTTATCGAAAACTTCTTGAAGGTATAAAGCTTTGGGTCAAAGTGCTCAACGATGGAACATCATCAAACGTTGGATCGAGGTAGGCCTCTTTCTTATATTGCACATTAGTTTATATAGCATATGTTGGAATTGAGTTGATTTCTGTAGTCATACCTATCTGTTGTGGTTTACCCTTGGCCATAGAGAGTTTTTCCCTTGTAACAGAAATGGCGACTCCACTAGGGAGAGATATTCCTTCTAAGGGTTGAAGTACTTTTTCTTCTTACATTGCTCTTTTTCCTTTGTGTTTCTTGTCATATCACTGCTTGACATGTCCTGTTCACTCTGGGTCTGAATTTTCATCCTTTTTCCCTTGCCTGGCCTTGTTTTAAAGAATATACACCATTTTTGCCTTGACAGTCGCATATACATGCTTGTTGTCTCACTGCAAGAAGCGTATATACGCTATGTTCTCCTGAATAGTCATGTATACCACTTCCCCTAGCTTGTTTTCTTGGTTTAGTGACTGTTGGGTAGAATTTGAATATTGTTGAGCCTTCTTAGGTCTCTGTAGTGTCTGTTAAGAATATCTGGGATGACAGGAAACCTGTTTGGAGTTGAATTTTTGGGCGGAGTCTTTCTCTTTGTTTTCCATTTTTTATTTGTCCTTGTTCGTTGGACTGTTTGCATGGCTTCTTCGTATTATGCTCGATTTATTTCTTTTATACACAATAGAATTTATATATCAGGTTGCTCATCAGTCCATGCATTTTCTTTTTAGTATATTGAAAATACAAAACAAATAGGCATTTTGCATTGGTTGGCATTTTCGTCTTTGAATCTTTATCATGAGCTTAGCGCATTTAGTGAAATATTGCATTTTACTTCTGAATTTTAGAGTTGAAATCGAAGACTGCACTATTCTTATTGGCACATCATTCATTGAAAAGTTAAAGATATACTTTGCATTATATCCATATTTATTTTCTTGCAGAATCATAACATCATGATTTTCACTTCCATACCTTTTTGAGTAACCACAACCAATAAAATTTATGCTTTAAACTAAAATTGATTAGTCACGATTTTATTTTTAGGGTGCACAAACTAGCCTAGGATTTAGTGCCTTGGAATAGGATCTTGTGAGTAAAATTCTCCAAGGAAATTAAATCAACATATGTGTCTGAGACAAGGAGTTGAGAAGTCCATTGTATAATTGGTAATATCAGGAGGCTCCTCTCACACCGGAGTGAATCACGAGGTCACGCAAAATTAGTTGAAGGGATGTTGGCATAGGGGAAAACCCAGGGTTCAATGCTCAAGAGCGCACCAACAAAGCCCTAACTACCGGCCCTTTCGGCAGCACCTGAGAAGCAGATGAAGTCTCAACCAAGGTAGAGGAAGGGGTGGTTGCAGAACTCAGGTGTCTGCAACCTTAGCTGGGACACAGATCTGTGATTATCTTTCTTACAGTGCACTTAGCGTCAGTTATTTCCTAACATACATCCATTAATACACTTCGCAGAAAGCACAGAGCACCGCAGTAATTACTCAGATCTAGCACTTAGCAATGATAAACATGTTATACTCAATATATTAATAAATTAGAATCTTATGTATCATATCTAGCATGAATTCATATATCATAAGCACAAAGCATCAATAGATCTATCTAAACATATCAAAGCACTTAGCAAGAGAGGGACAAACACATCAGCACAATACACAGAGTTACCGTGGTTCACCCCCACCCTGGGGCTACATCCACAAAGTCTTATTTATATTATCTTGGTCAAGAAGTTATAGCACAGAGATTCAATGACCCTTACTTCACATGGGACAGAAGATCTGCGTAGCCCGCTAGATCCCTCTTGCTTGCACTCAGCACAAATCCATCTATAGTCTCTCACAGAGACTTGCACTCAGCTCCGCAAGACTTACACAAAATGCACATATCCTTACGATACTTGATCACACAGATCCCGCTACTAGCACTTAGCCTTCAAGATCCTACCCCGCATAGGACAAGAGATTTTCACAGCTCGCTAGATCCTCTTTCCCCAGGTAGATCGAAGCACTAAGACTTCTCACACTCTGTGCACTTAGCACTTATTACAGCATGCACAGAGCTCTTACAGTCACACAGACTTCTGATCACATAAATCCAACTTATGCACTAAGCCATCGACTAGACAGGGCCTCTTTTCTTACATGGCCTAGACCTCTATTTATACATAGAAAAAGGCCTAAACAAGGGCTGACATCCCTTTCCTGTTACAATATTCCCAAAAAACCCAAAAAGGTTCCACAAAAAGTGGCGAGATCCCGTGATATCTGCTTCGCCATGTGCTTCGTATTCGACAGGAAATCGAAGTACCAAACATTCAACTATGACCAAGTATTCCTCAAAACTTGGTTGAGGGCCAACAAGGGATAACCCTTGGATACTCACCTAGCATCAGAGATATTTCTGTGGATTTATTCGTATTTGGGGATCTTGCTAGTACCCATACCTCTGTGAGAGGCGGTGCTTTCAAGGTTTTCGGCTTTGCTACCCTACCCATACGGTGATCCATACTTATGATTGCTCGCCTGTGCATCGATTATACAGTGGTTGATTAGTTTCTTGACTTAGGTATCTCATAGGTTACTTGTAGGGGTTATTCTTCTTGTATCCTGAGTCAGATAGGGATCGGACAACACACAGCCTTTATGGAGGATTACCTCTCTGGGGGGATCTGACCGACTGGTTGTTAAGCCTACGAGGGCCCTTATAACTGATTTTGTTACCTCCAAAATTTAGTGGGGAGTATCAGGTCCCTCTTGGATGAGACATAACTTCTTTAGCGAGCGAGGCCACTTAGTCGCTTTAGCCTGTTTGCATGCATATAGGCCATTTGAATTTTTGGTATGCTCTTTGACTACTAGTTGGCCTTAGGATACTTTTTTATTCGTTGGAGAGTCATAAGTCATCGTGGAGTCAGACAAGATTCCTCGTAGGTCCTGTTGGTTGTTACAGTTACCACCGGTTTTCGATTTCTTTCCTTCTAAAAGGCGTAGAGTTATCAGGAGTGGTACACACACATCCACTTTTCAGACTTGTGGTTCCACAAGGATGAGTACCGAGTCTAGTCCTCAGAACACTGGGATTTCTTTTACTCCCATACCCACTATAATTAATGGCACCCCTTCGACAGCTGCAACCACTATAGTTGCAATGCCAAAGGATTATACCAGTACTATGGCTTGACCTGTAGTTAATGCTTCATCTCTTGCATCAAACCCTTTTGGGGGTTTCGGTCACTCATCGAGTTACAATGTTCATACCATCCCTATGGCTTTTAGTCCACTTTCTTATGGTATGCCTAACTTTACTTCACAGTTTTCAACTACCATCCCAACTGCTGGCCCTAACCCTAGCTTTGGACTTGGGGGAACTACACCTCCTTATACTCCTTTCCCATTTGGTGGTTGTCATATTCCCCAATCGAATCCTAATGTAGGAAGTGCCCCTATTATTAACCCCAAGTCTAATCCTTCTACGGCTGGATGGAACAACCTAGTTGGTGGAAAAGCTTCGCCCTATATCCCCTTGGTGCCAATTCTGACCAATACTTTTGGCATGACGAATCCACTTCAATCCTCCGGGTTCCCATCTGGAGGAGGTCATTCTTACACTTTGGGCACTCCCCAACCTAGATCTAATCCAGTTGGGGGAAATTTTAACAACCCTCACCTTGGATCTAATCCAACTGGGAGAAATTTTCATAACCCTTATCAGAACATTCCTGCTGGAATGATGCGTAATCCATCTTTTACGTATCAGCCTGAAGGAGGGTCTTTTAATTCCGGACAAGGTTTTGTTCCTTACTAGAATCCTGGATGGAATGTAGTTCCTAAAACACAATCTTTCGCGAGAGGATGGGGCCAAGTGTCGCAACCTCGTATTCCCTTTCCGTCCATGCTTAATCTGCCAGATTTGTCTATACTAATGATTGACCCGGTGAGTCATGATCCCACATGGCCCCCTATCCCTACCAAACTTCTGTCAGACATTCTAAAGTTTGAAGGTAAGAATGGCGAGGACCCTAGTGATCAAGTCACTACTTTTCAACTTTGGTGCTCATCGAATTCTCCGAATCATGATTCTATTAGATTATGATTGTTTTAGCGTACTCTCATTGGAGTCACGTCGCAATGGTACATTGAGCTACCTAGGGGGACATATGCATCTTTTCATCAGTTGGTGCTAGCCTTTCTCACCCACTTTCAACTGCCCATTCGTTATGATGTTGGCCTTGAAATTTTGTCAAATTTACGCCAGGGTACCGACACTCACATCTCGGACCATATCTAGGAATGGCGTAGGAGAAGGTAGTTGGTTAAGACTCCTATACCCCCGACCTTTCTTTTAGAATGGTTCCTAAAGTATTTTCACACTCCTATTTCAAAGTACGTTGCTACTTCCAGGGTCTTCAGTGAGGAAGAAGCTATCTTTAGAGCCCAACAACTCAATTTGATATATGCTCAGTTTGGGATGTTATTCCACCTTCTTCTAGACACATTGCAGCCAAATCATGATCCTAGAAAAAATCATGGACCTCATGCCAATGGCATTGCAGGATACTCCAATGTAAAATCCACAGACTTAGCAACGAAGTCTAATGGAGGGCCAGCTTCATATGGATCCTCCAAACCCACCCAATCGATAGATGTACATTCCACACAACGTCGAAGAACCCAAATGGTGACCAACAACCAGATGGGAATAAAAGGAAAGGTTGAAATAATCGAAAGGGTGGGAAGAATAATAATAAACCCAAAGATAAAGATAATAATGGGAAACAGAATGATAATGCTAGAGAGGGAAAGAAAGAGAAACGTAAGGTGAATTTTCCTTGTAAAATTTGTACCGATGACCACCTTACACACTTATGCCCCAAACTTGTGGAGGATGCAAGGTTTTTAAATCTACTGCTTCCTGTGCTGACGAATCCATTCCCACACATTCAACACTTAGCCTCGACCTCTTCAAACTATGAAAATGCATCTGGTGTAAGTCAAAACCCACCATCGCAATATGGCGATCATGTTTTCATCTATATGGTTGACGCGAAAATTGATATAGCCACCCACTCTCGATATTATAGCTCTTCAAAAGCTAGTACCAACCTAGAAGCTCCTCCTCCCCTCTAGAGATGAACTTACAGATCCAGAAACCAGAGCCACTGCCTCGTATTCTAAAAGGCATACTCAAGTGATCTACCCACAACCCTAACGCTAGAGCCTCCGAGAACTACTCTATTGTTGAGGATCTAGGCCAAACCCCTTGTGTGATGTTGGCTTTGGAGGTACTCTAGACGTGTCCATCATAGAGGAATGCCTTACTCTCTACCTTAGGAGCTCTAGAACCTAATGGCTCAAAATTGATCAAGTTTGATGTCATGGATGTGAAGCCTCACTTACCCTACCATGTGGCTTTCCAAATCCACGTGGAGTATTCTAAGTATACTATCAAACGAGCGGTCATTGATGAAGGTGTTTCCACTTGCGTGATGTCCATGGTTTGTTGGAAAACTATTGGTTCGCCAACCCTTTCCAAGTTGTCGAACATGTTGACCATATTTGACGGTCATTCCTTCCGGTCCAATTAGGTGGGAAGATGGTAGAGGTGGAAGTAGAGGTAGTTGATGCACCTCTTGATTATAACTTGTTACTAGGTTGTAATTTGACCTATGCTATGGTTGTTATCGTATCATCCATTTTCTGCACACTTTGTTTTCCTCATCAGGGAGAGATCATGATGGTCGACCAATTATCCTTTGCGTACTCTAGTCCGAACGCATCTATTGGACCATTGATCCTAGTGATTGACAATTCTCAGCTGGCAACTGAAAATATCGGTGTTAGAATGTATTCTTTCCTCATGGGTACTTTCAACTTCTCGGCACCGATTCACCATGTTTACACCATGTCTAGTAGGCTTTCTTTAGTAGGGAGGTCCATTCCTTTCCACACTTCCTATATTAGTGATCCATGGACCCTACCTTCTCCTACTTCATCGAGTGAAGGTCAGTCACATGATGGCATGGCTATGCCACCATCGGGAGAGATTGTGTATCAAGCCATTCTTGACTCCTCCGTCGATCCGAATCATGTTACCTTACAGACGGACGAGGAGGATCCCGTTCTTAGGCCTGTATGGGCCACCTTTTTATCTTGTTTACATGATTTCTTAGATGAGACTTTTCTTTCGGACGAAGCCATCCTCGAAGCCATGAATGTTTCTGAGAGACCTTGGGATGATATGCATCATCGATCTTATTTTCTCCCAAGTCTTGAAAAAATTGAGCAAGATGATTTTCAGTCTACCTTGAGTGAGATAGTTGGTCACGCCATAGTTCCACTTGATATGCATGACATTTATGCTGAAGTAAATATGGCAAGTATTTCTCCTACCGTCCCAATCGATATCTCTTGTACCCCTGACAAGATTGAGAATGTAAATATAGGTGCGAATTGTTTGCCAGAAGAGATTCTGATCTACACCAGCCTCTTCAAAGAATTTCGAGATGTATTATCTTGGTCATATGAAGAGATGCCAGGGATCGACCCTCATATTTTCGAACATGAGATTAGGACTTATCCGGATGCTAAACCTGTTCGACAACATCTTAGACCTGTTAATCCTAGGAAGGCCCCCGTTATTAAGGCAGAGGTGGAGAAGCTACTTAATGTTGGCTTTATCTACCTGGTTCCCTTAACCGAATGGGTATCCAACCCCATCCCTGTGAATAAAAAGAAAGGAACCATCTGTGTGTGTATGGAATTTCATGACCTGAACAAGGCTTGTCCTAAAGATAACTTCCCCATGCCTTTCATTGATCAGATTCTCGATGAGTGTGTGGGAAGCAAAATATTTTCCTTTATGGATGGATTTTCAGGATATAACCAAATCCATATCAAACCTGAGGACCAACACAAGATGGCATTTATATGTCCTTGGGGTACTTTTGCATACCGAAAAATTCCTTTCGGCCTGAAAAACACCGGAGCGACCTTCCAACGCACCATGAATTTCTCTTTTCACGATCTCAAGAACATAGTCGAAGCTTACCTAGATGATCTTGTTTCTCACTCCCACAAGAGAGTGGATCATGTTACACATCTTCGACTGGTTTTTGAAAGATTTCATTACTATAGAATCTGGTTAAACCCTCACAAATTCATCTTTTGCGTTAAGTTTGGCCGTCTCTTAGGATTGTTATTGTCTGAGACCAGGATCATGGTAGATCCTCTTAAGGTTGAGGCAATACTTCAATTGCCTCCCCCGTGCATGATTAGACAACTTCAAGGTTTACAGGGGAAATCTAACTTTCTGCGTCGTTTTATAGTGAATTATGCCAATATCACTAAGGGTTTCATGTGCCTATTGAAGAAAGACACTCCTTTTATCTAGGATGAGTGAGCCCAGAAGTATTTCGATGCTTTAAAGAAAGCCTTAATATCGACCCCTCTGCTGAAATCTCTTGATTACAGTAGAGATTACTTGTTGTATATTGTCGCGTCTGAAGAAATGATTGGTATGTTCTAGTTTTGGAGGATGATGAACTCCATGAGTACATCATTTACTATCTCAGTCAAAATTTAGTCGGTCCTGAGCTTAATTACTCTCACATTGAAAAGCTATCTTTGGCTATCGTTCATGCAATCCAATGTTTATGACACTATATATTGCTTTGCAAGACTACTGTGGTTGTCGATATCAATCTGTTTCAATACGTCCTCACTAGGTGCATCATAGGTGGGAAATATAATAAATGAATTGTCATCTTACAAGAATTTGATCTCGACTTTGCTTTGGCCAAGTCCAAGAAAGCACTAGTTTTTGCAGAGTTAATATCCAATTTCCCATGATTAGATGAGGATGTTATTGATGTTGATTCATTTGCAGGCGAACACATTTCCCTTGTCTCGTCATCCGATCCCTGGTATGGAGACATTGTTTTATATATTCAAACCTTGAAATTCGCTCAACATCTCTCATGCGATGATTGACGATGTGTTAGATACCAAGCCAAAAAGTATACCATCATCGGCGATAATTTATATCTCCGAGGATTAAATAGTATCTTACGTCATTGCTTAAGTCAAAAGGAAGCCAATTCAATCCTAAATGATTGCTACAAAGGGGCTTGTGGTGGTCATCTTTCTAGGCTTGCGACAACCCAAAACATCCTGCGAGTCGGTTACTTCTGGCCCACCATCTTTAAAGATTTCATTGAAGAGGTTAAGAAGTGTCAACCCTGCCAGGTGTTCACTCTGAAAATGTGCTTGCACCCAACCCCTCTTTACCCAGTCATTATCGTTGCTCCCTTCACCAAGTGGGGGGTAGATTTCATCGATTGCAACCCAACTTCAGCTGAGGGGAATCAGCACATTATCGTGGATGTTGAATACTTTACCAAGTGGGAAGAATCCATTCCTATCATAAAATTTGATGGGAAGACTACAACCTTCTTCATGTTCAACCAAATTATCGCCCGGTTTGGTATCCTGAGTGAGATTGTCACTGATCATGGCAGTCACTTTCAGAATGAAATGATGATAGAAATAACATCCAAGGTGGGGTTTATACATGGTCACTCATCTCCTTATTACCCCTGGTAAAATGGGCAAGTAGAGGCCGTCAACAAGTGTCTCAATACCATCTTGCAAAAATTTGTCAACCGAAGTAATTTCGATTGCCACATCATGCTATATCCCACGCTTTGGGCATACCGAACCTTGGTCAAGACTGCCACCGATTTTTCCCCTTTTCAGTTAGTACATAGTGTGGAGTCGATACTTCCTATTGAATGTGAAATCCATTCTCTCAAGTTGACAGTCGAGATCCTACCTGACACTTCAGATTTAGAGCGACGCCTTGTACACCTAGAGAGTCTTGACGAGTAGCGTCGGGGCGCCTTTACGGCTATCGAGGAAAACAAGAAACGTGTCAAGGTCTAGTATGACAAGTCTATCTATCCCCGGTTGTATGTCGAGGGTGACTTTTTCCTCTTGTATGACCAAGCCAAAGAACCGCTAGGGGCAGGCAAGTTTAAACCCATGTGGCACAGTCCTTATATCATGCGACATTTTCTAAAAAAAGGAGCCTACGAGTTGGAATATTATGAAGGGAATAAACTGGTCAACCCAGAAATGGGTTCTACTTAAAAAGGTATTAAACTTGAGCCCTAGGCTTGGGTGAAACCCTTGGTATACTAATGTAAATTTGGTGTATATACATCTTTTTCCCCTTTTCTTTTTGTCTTTGGCTTGCTTATCGAGTTTTTCCTTTTGGTTGGCAGATGTCAGTGGAGTCTTCAGTCTACCTAGGATTCGTAGATGGGGCCAGTCATCATACACAGAACTTGGCTTCCACCGCTTGGGTGATTTACGCACCCGAGGGTTTGCTGGTGTCTTCAGGTGGCGTATGCCTAGGGCCATCCATGAATAATGTGGCCGAATATAGCGCCATCATAGAACTTTTGCGCGATGCCATCTCACATCGTATTCACTCTCTAGAGGTTCGCTTGGATTCTCAGTTAGTAGTATGTCAGTTGAACGACCATTACCATGTGCATGATCCTACGTTACTCCGTCGATTCCTATGAATATGTCTTTTAGAACGACAATTTGATTTTATTACATATTTTCACATCCCTATAAGTTCTAATCACGTATCTGATGCCTATGCTAATTATGTTTTAGATTGGAATTTGTCACATTAATAAAGTAAAGAAAACCATTAAATCAATGTACACATTGTAAGATATGAGTAAAGATGAAGATCCCTCTTTATATATTTCAAAAAACATGGTGTTTATATTACAAAAATGGGGCTAAAACCCTCAAAATACATATACAGCCAATATACATATCCCATGGCATCTACGCATGTGGCGTTGGATGTATATCATGATAGAGAACCATGACATTTTCAAGACTCTAGAAGAGTCGTACCCATGCTCTAGGTACACCAACAACCTGTCGCTACCTAGCTTCAGGTAGATCCTCTACCTGAACCATAGGAATCCTCTGTGTCAAACGAGACAGGTTACCCTGCACATCCTGTATGACTCTCTATGCTTCTCCTCCCACTTCCTCATCTCCTCGGTGCCTCCATCTATGCCATAGGAATCCCTCTAGCCATTGCAGACCCACATCTGCAATCACACAAGTATCTAGTTAATATTCAAACACCATCCAAAAATAATTTTGTTTCCTTAAATACAAAAATACAAAAAAATGAAATATGTAAAAACTTTTACCTATGATGTCGTAGGCGGCTCCTGGTGGAAAAGACATATCTGGGTCCCCTCTGAAATTGATCCTCGCATAGGGATAGTCATCTAGATCAATGATTTGTCTCCACCATCAGAAGAAAAAATCATCATTGTAGGGTGTCGCCACCCTACCTCCCCCCTACCATCTCATGACCTAGATCCATCGCTCCATTGTTGGATCACGTGGTCCTCTAGGAAGGATCTCCACTCTGAGTCCCAGACCTAGAACCTGCTTAAAAAAGAAACTGAAAAGGATAGAGGCAAACCCGAAGTTTTTCTTACCCCCCTACTTGCACTCTGTCAACTGACCTTTCATATTGGTCAACATTGAGGTACACCAATCGTAGACAGTGGGTCTCACACACTCCAATGCGAAAAACATAAGTGGCCTCGATGCTTGATGCAACAAGGCTGAACCTATAATCCTAGTAAGCATGAGCACAATGATCTTCAGGCTAAGGTTACTTATATCCCGGATGGGGACTTGACTTCCCACCATGGGAGTCCCTGCAACATAGTGGGCTTCGATATACTCCTCGATCTTCATCCCACTCCCCACTCCATGTGACTTGAGGTTCACAACCTCTCCTCGCCGCAAAAGGCCAGTTAAGAAGTAGATGTCCTTGTTGTGGGTCTTTTGTCACCTAAATGAGCAAAACAGAGGTGCTTACAAGATTTGTTGGGTTATCTAAGAAAGAAAACAATAAAAGAAAGGGTTATAAGAATAAACATAAAAGACTAAGCTAAGAACTAAACTAGGAAAGGAAAAAAAAACTAAACTATTATGCATAAGGACATAAGAATAAGAAACAAACAAGACTCATGTCACCAATGGAAATGATTGTATTAGTGAAAATAAAACACCAAAGAGAAAGGGGACTTTGGGTCCCTTCTTCCTCCAACAGAGGGTTCTTGGACTCCCAATATTGAGCTCTTCTTACAACTTGGAAACTTGAAAGAAATGGTGAAAGAATCCCAAGCTAACCCACTCAAAAGGTGATGTGGATTGCCCAAATGGAATGGTGCTAGTATGCTCTTGATAAGAAAAGAGGTTTCCCCAAGAGAATAGAAGCAGCATAGCCTTGCAAATGAATTCCTTGAAATTGTAGTGCACCCATGGCCTTGTTTTATAGCACCACTTTGAGGTATTGTGCAACCAGCTTTTAGTGTGAAAAGGGGTTGTTTAGGGCACCTTTAGGTATTTGACCAGCCACCCAGCCAGATCCAACCAAGATTTGGATGTCAAATTGACTTGGAAGCTGAACCAGGAGTGGGTGGGAGGCCAACCAACATCATAAATGCATCGTTCTCAGGTGTGCGTGGCTTTTAGCGTCCATAGTCGCGCATGTGCATTTTTCTTGCGTTTCTTGATGGTGCATGTGCATGTGTGCCCTATGTTAAGAACCAAATATCAATATAGCATAGAAAATCCTCAGAAAAAGTACTCAACGCCTTGAAAAAAAGATAATTTCAGATAATAAACCTCTTCGAGGGGGAAACCTCCTTTTACCCCACTTAAATGTTCAAGTACAAGATGATCCAAAATGAAACTGTCTCCTTGGTATATATAGGAGACTAGGAGGTATAATTACAAATAATGTCTTAAAGCTGACATAATTAAAATAACATTACTAATCTAAATTACAACTAATGGCCTAAAGCCGACATAAATAAAATAACATTACTAATCTAATATGCCCCAATTAAGGGGTAATGAGCCAATATTAGGGCTTAACATGCCCCTCT
>ML787456.1:156572-190766 GCA_009831015.1 Picea engelmannii | reverse complement strand
TCTTGGACTTGAACATTTAAGTGGGGTAAAAGGAGGTTGCCCCCTCGAAGAGGCTTATTATCTGAAATTATCTCTTTTTCAAGGCGTTGAGTACTTTTCCTGAGGTTTTTCTATGCTATATTGATGTTTGGTTCTTAACAGTGGTTGATTCACAACATGATGTAATACTATCGGGACTCCCATCCCTAAAGGTTGAAAACAACATGAGTGTCAAAGTGCCAAGGGGGGCTATGAATGGGATAGCTCATGTGGGGGAGAGTGCTACCAGGTGATAGCACCCAAAATGCAGTGGAGGTGACGGTACTGTAGATCTGGATATAGGGACCCTAAAGGCAAATTTCAAAGGGTGTGATTGGAGATGCAATTGAGATTCAAAGGGAATGATTACATGCCAGTGTTGATTAAATACCTGAAGGGGTCGCGTTGGTGTGTGATGACCAAGTACCTGCACACATGACAACAAAATACCCAACGTGAACAATATCTAAAGATAATCGAACATATAACCGTTTATTTGATAATGTTGAACATGAGCATGCGAACCTTAACAGAGTATGGAAAAATGGCTCCCTAGAGGCTAAGGATGAAAAATGGTCTGGGGACTGTCTTGATGTAGATGACGGAGTGCTGATCTCATGGCTAAAGACAGATCGAAAAATGGACGCTTGGAGCTCCCAGAATTGAGTCTGGAAGTCTCGCAAAATGGACTATATATAGTTGTGGGGCCCACATTGCCACCTCATTTGTACTTGCTACTATAGTTGTGAGAGAGGAGATTGCAGAGCAGATTTGGAGATTCTACGAGTGCGAGGAAGCTGATCCAAGAGGTGCTAGATTCAAGTTAGTGGTCTCATCCTCCTATATAGTAGTTAGGTGTCAATTTTTGGGTAGGACCATACGGATGGTCGTACGGTGAATTTTGAGGGTTGTGGCCCCCCAAGTGCGTGGGCGATCGATGGTGAACCGCGCATGAATCCACGGCTATAATGGGCATAACCACATAGGGGGGAGCGGTATTTGGGAAAACAGGCATGCAAGGGGTGCATGCCTATCTGAAACACAACCACTCATATGTGTGTGACTATGTTGCTAACAGTTGCACATAAGTGCACAACTGTGTAGTGAACAGGCGCGCACCGAATGTGCACCTATGATCTTAATAGGTGTGCATACATGTGAGTCTGTGGGGTAAATAGGTGCACATGTGTGTGCGCTTGTGGGGAAAACAACCGTGCCTTTGAGCCAAAGATGAGGGTGAGAAAGATGATGTTCCTCTCTCTCTCTCTCTTTTTTTTTGTTTTGGGGAGATTTGGTTTTTTTGTGATGGTTGATCGAGTATTGTATATGTGGATGTAGGTAATCATTGGGGATGATGATGATCCATTGGAGAGAGAGGTACTGGGCCTGACTGAGGGAGGCCATGAGGGATGAGGAGCTGGCAGTTCGTGGTGCTTTGGCGGCCTATGGGCTATTGAAGTTTTTTGAGTGCCCACTATTGAGGGCACAGGAGTATCTGTTGCAATTCCTAATCTCGATATGGAGTCTGAAGTTGCAGTGTTTTATTGTGCATGGAGAGCACCTCACATTCTCTACTGAGGAGGATATCTATTTTCTGAATGGGCTTCCTTTTCAAGGAACCCTGCTACCGGTCGAACCAGTGGTAGTTGGAGAGGGGCAGTTGGCTACCCTTGCCTGGACATATTTTTCGGGGGAGGATTTTATGTCTGGGTCAGTGGTGAGGTTTGGAGCGATGGACGACCTGGTACATCATTGCATGGAAGCGATGGTTGTGAGAGTGTATGGGTCGCTTGCAACTTAGCATATCAGTGGTGGCCAGCTGAGGATCATGCAGTGGGCACTAGGGGGTGATCATTTTGCTTGGGGCTTGATGCTACACGCCAATATGGTGGGACAACTCACCAGGTGTCGAGTAGCCAATTTAGGGGATTTTGCTTTTGGATCGATCCTGGTGGCTTGGTTTCTAGAGAGGGTGTCGATGTTGTGCATGTGAGTGTTGTTAGACCTTCCAGGAGCACGAGAGCCACGACTGCAGTGGTGGTCAATGATTTTGGTTCATCATGGGGGTGGGGAAGGTGGCCACTACTTCATGGCCGAGGCTGCACAGGTGTGGCATCAAAATCCACAGATCATATTGCAGTTTCCATATAGTGGGATAGATTTTCGTGATGATCCGAGATGATATTACCTTCGGGAGAGGTATTCGATCACCGAGGTATGATGTGTTGTTTACTAGTTTTGTTGATTTGTTTTTTTAGATAGTATATCATATGGTTGATATTTGTATGGATGTTGATGCTATCATGTGTTTGTTTGTGTAGATGTGGGACCGCATGGATGAGAGGTCGAGCTGATCCGAGCGCCAGCCTACCAGGGGCCTATGAGACCACCATGGGGAGAGTTGTGAGCAAGGGAGAGGTGACATCGAGAGGATGTTGGGGCGAGGCTTGGTGATGATGATAGAGTGGCTCGGAGGTGTCGTTATGATGACCCTGGGGCAGGGTCGTCACATGCTCCTCCAGCCGAGGCCGGGGGAGAGTTTGATGATTTTCACCGCTGGCTAGAGTGGTTCTACAAGGAGTGCCCAAGAGGATGTAGGTGTGGATCCAGGATGAGGGTATCCTAGAGCAGTGTATTGGGCTGTCGATGGAGTCACAGACCTTGATTCGCAGAGCAGCTGCAGCTGAAGCTGCGATGACTGGACGATTGCCTATGGGACCTGGGGGATCTAGAGCTAGTGGGGTACCTCCACTAGAGGGAGGACCTGGTGCTGGAGCACTAAAGGTGACCGGAGGGCTGCTAGATATCTAGTTGTGTATCTGATATATAGGCTGGTGAGCCCATTTTGTATAGTTGTGACATCCAGTTTTGTATTGGTAGGGATGAGGTGATTCACCTACCTACGAGCGATGTACTATTTTTGTAAACACTTTATGACATGNAATATATATATATATATATATATATATATATATATATATATGGATTTACATTTTTGGATCTTTGTGTACATGTGTGATGTGTTTGTTGTTGGTGATTCTAGTTTTTGTTGTAGTGGATGATGTCTAATCTATATGTTGTGACAGACCTCTGATGGTTTATGTGTATGTGAAGATGTCTTGATGTGATATGCCAATCTAGTATAATGTTAGCCATGTTATCTGCTATTTGATTGAATTGTCTTGGGATATGTGTAAATGTAATGGAATCAAAATGTTGAGATAAAAGTATAACCTGTAGGTATTTGCGAAAGAGACAAGGATCACTGACATGGTATACATTGTTGAGCTGGAGGAAGACAAGTTGGGAATCTAATAAGACATGAAGGTGACGAATATGGTGATGATTGGCCTCAACGAGGAGACTAATGACGGCAGTGTAATCTACTTGATTGTTGGTGGCTGAGCCTAAACATATGCCACTGGTGTGGAGCAGGTCATGTGAAGGAGAATAGAGGTCCCAAGCAGCTGAAACGAGATTCTATGTCCAGCGGCTAGCTCCATCGGCGTAACCGATGTGGTAGGCCGATGGAGGTGGCATTTTTCAATAACATGAGTGATAGATTAGACAGGAGGTATGGATAAAAGAAGACTAAAAACTCTACAAAAGACGTACAAAAAAGAAAGAGCCTAGTGTAGTAGAGCTATGCTCAAGTGTAAAATTTCTTTAAGTACAACCCGTTGACGGGTTCCTTGAGAGGATGGCCTTCGAGGGAGGCCAGGATGTATGTGCCTTTACTAAGGCAATGTTTGATAATGTAAGGTCTATGCCATAGGGACTTGAATTTTCCATGGCCAAGGGTATCGTGAGTGATATCATAAGCGAGGACAAGGTCTCCTTCATTAAATGAGTGAATGTTGACATGGAGATCAAAGGTGGCCTTTGATCATTTTTTGGCTGCTTCATTGTTCTGTAATGAAGATCGACGATCTTCATCCAGGGATTCTAAGTTTAGCAAACGCTGCTCTATTGGGGTTGTGTCAGGTAATAGCTCAATAATGGTGCGTAAGGTGGGAATTTCGTACTCGATGGGAAGAGTGGCCTCAACCCCATGGACTAAATGAAAAGGTGTGAAACCACTGGCAGTTTTGACTATTGTGCGATAAGCCCAAAGTGCAGAAAATAACGTATGATGCCAATTGGTTTTATGTTTGTTAACCATGCATTGCAACATGGTTTTTAAGACCTTGTTAACTACTTCGACTTGTCCGTTGGACTAAGGGTAGTATGGTGAGGCAAAATCGTGGGAGAAGCCTAATCGGGATGAGAGTTCCATGAAAATCTCATTCTCGAAATGTTTCCTATGATCGGAGACAAGTTGGAGTGGTACGCCAAAGTGGGATATGACGTGGTTAAAGAAAAAATGTGTTGTTGTGTCAGCGGTGTTGTTGAAGGTAGGCATGGCTTCAACCCACTTGGTAAAGTAATCAACTGCAATGACTATGTATTTGTGTCTGTTGCTGGATGTAGGGTTGCAATTCATGAAGTCGATGCCCCATTTACAAAAGGGACCAGCGGTGATGGCTGGGTGTAGAAGAGAAAGTGGTGCACGTGCTTTGTTAGCGTAAAGCTAGCATTTATCACATCGTTTCACGGCATGGATGCAATTGTGAAATAATGTAGGCCAAAATTAACTTGTGCGGATGATTTTCTGAGAGGTGGACAGCCCTGAGAGATGACCTCCGCAAGCGCCACTGTGGCAGTCGTTCAAGAATCTGTCAGCCTTGTCAATGGTTAAGCAGCAACGAAATATGGTGTCAACTCCTCACTGATATAAGATGTCCCTGATGAGGAGATAGCAAGGTGTCTAGTGACGAATACGTCGACAATCATCTCTGGAGAGGTGGTTTCTGAATTTTTGTGTTCGGAGATAGACAAGAAGATCGCCATACCAAGGGTCATCTAAGGGGATAAAAAAAAGATGTTCATCGGGGAGGTTGATATTGACTGGTGGACTGGTAGTGTCGAAGGGAAAATTCATGATAAGTTTGGTGAGGATGAGAGCTTCCTTGCTCTTGGGTGTTGAAAATTCAAGATCGTATTCCTGAAGGATGATGATCCATCAAGCAAATTTACCGTTAATTTGTCGACGACTAAGCAAGTATTGCATGGGGTTGGAATCTGTGATAACTTTGGTAGTTCGAAGCAGGATGTAATGGCGCAGTTTATGGACTGCGAGGGCTAGGTTTTCTTCATGATCATACTTCAAGGGTGTTCCTGAAATGTTTTTACTAATGTAGTAAATCACATGCTCATGGGTGTCATCCCCTATTTGGACAAGCACTCCTACTACTGAAACGGCTTAAGCTGATATATAGAGGAGATAATCATGGTTATAGTCAGGTGGACTAATCAATGGGGTGTTGGAGAGAGCCACTTTGAGACCATCAAAAGTGTTTTGGGCATGTTTATCCCATTGAAATGGGATGTCGTGACGAAGTAAGCGAAGGAATCCATGTGCATGAGTAGCATAATCTGGGACAAAGCGTCATAAAAATTTGGCTTTGCCTTGAAGGCTCTGTAGTTGGCGTAAACTCCATGGGGGTGGAATTTCTGTGATGGCTTGGACTTTGAGGGGTTCCACAATAATTCCACATTGGGAAACTATGAACCCAAGAAGGCACCTAGCATTGATGCAGAATATGCATTTGAGGGGGTTCAAGCAGATATTATACTGACGACACCTGTGGAAGATTATTCGTAGATTATCGAGATGCTGAGTGTGTTTCTTAGACCGGGCGGTGAGGTCATCTAAGTATGCGAGGATGATATGAGCTAGATTATGAAACACATATGTCATAGCCCATTGGAAAGTGGCATTGGCATTCTTGAGGCCAAATGGCATGACATGATACATAAAGGTGCCCCAAGGGGTTGTGAATGCGGTTTTGTATTGATCGGTGGGGTGAATTTGGATTTGGTTGTAACCAAAGAAACCATCCATGAAGGACAAAGCCTTGTGACCTGCACAATCATCTATTATTTGGTTGATGAAGGGTGTTGGAAAGTTGTCTTTGGGACAGACGTGATTGAGGTCGCAGAAGTCTGTACAGACACAGATAATGTCCTGTTTTTGGTTAATAGGGACAGGGTTGGAGACCCATGACATATAGGCTATGGGGTAAATGAACCCTGCAACACATAGTTTGTCAATCTCGGCTTTGATGGCCACTTCTTTGGATGGGTGTAACGGTCGCTGTTTTTGGAAAACGGGTGTGATATATGTTAATGTTTAAGACATTATTATAGATGTTTGCGTTTCATTAGATAACAATAGCATAAGTCAAGATCACTGAGAAATACACAATCACAAGAGACAAAACATTTATCCTAGGAAACCCTCTAGGGGAAGAAAACCCAGCAAAAATTCCTTAATATAGATAGCCAATACAATGCCAAGAGATCTCTATGCTAAAACAAAAATTCCTCTCCAAGATATGCGCCACTCTCTCTCTCCTTTGCCGGTAACAGATCAAAACTTGTCTCTCAAACTAAGCAAGTGAGTTATATCCAAGTGAGCCACTAGCCTCCTTTATTTATACAAGTTTGGCACGTGTGAAGTGTCTCTTCACTAACAGGGCCGACTTCTCAAATTGGGTGAGTAAACCCACCTTTATTATATTTTTGGGTCTCTTTATTAACTGTTGGGCCCGACTTCTTATTCTGCCTATTATAATTGTCTTTTGACCAATCCGCAAAAGGGGATTTGGTCCTATTACAATAACCGACATGACCAATCCACAATGGGGATTGATCCTATGAATAATATCTCAATAATAATAAGAATACTCTTTGTAGTTACAATATTTCAACATTCCCCCTTAACAAGAATGGTATTCTTTAGCAGCATCATGCGAGAGTGAGAGGACAACATCATCAACAACATCAAGTGGGAGGACAAAATCATCAATATCATCTTGGCTGGCGTATCTATAAATCATCGGAAGTTTTCTTCATCAGCAGCATCATCATTCTCAAAGGAATTCCATCATTATCTGTATCAATATATATTAGTATAAAAACTGATACATCATCATCATCACAGCACAAGGCTGGCTCATCATAATACAAGACTGGCTTTACGTCAGAACTGTCAAGTTGGAATCTCAGTACTTGTATCATCTCATCATCTTGATTTATGTCACAACACTCAAGCTGGAAGAAAGATACTCGTCCTGCTTTACGTCACAACCATCAGGTTGGAAGAAGGATACTAGACTGTCTTTGCGTCACATCTATCTAGCTATAATCTCAGTGCTAGTCTCATCATATCATATTGCTTTACGTCTGACAACTCAGTCAGAAGAAAGAAACGTCTCATCTTGCTTTACGTCTGACAACTCGGTCAAAAGCAAGGAACTCATCTCATCTTGCTTTACATCTGACAACTGAGTCAGAAGCAAGGAACATCTCATCTTGCTTTACATCTGACAACTCGGTCAGAAGGAAGGAACATATCATCTTGTTTTACGTATGACATCTAGGTCAAAACCAAGGAACATCTCATCTTGCATTAGATTTGACAACTTAGTTAGAAGCAAGGAACATCTCATCTTGCTTTATGTCTGACATCTAGGTCAGAAGCAAGGAACATATCATCTTGCTTTACGTCTGAAAACTAGGTCAGAAGCAAGGAACATCTCATCTTTCTTTACGTCTAACAACTAGGTCAGAAGCAAGGAACATCTTGCTTTACATCTAACAACTAGGTCAGAAGCAAGGAACACATCACATCTTTCTTTATGTCTAACAGCTAGGTCAGAAGCAAGGAACATCACATCTACTCCCCCCTTTCGAGGAAGGTCCTTTCGGACTAAGCCAAGATTATCTCGGAAGTACTCAAACTTTACACAAGATAGAGGCTTGGTAAACACGTCAGCAACCTATTCATCCATGCTAATGTACTGGAGCTTCAAGGCTCCTCTCTGTGCCATGCCATAGTTGTAATGATAGCGGATCTCTATGTGCTTCGACCTGTCATGGAATACAGGATTCTCTGCCATCTTTATGCAGCTCTAGTTGTTGCATAGAATCACGGTTTCTCTCATCTCCAAGTCAAATAGGTCGGTCAACAACTTTCGAAGCCATATAGCTTCGCAACTAGCAGAACATGCAACAATGTATTCTACTTCCGCTATGTTGAGAACAATACTAGATTGCTTCCTACTTTGCCATGAGATCATAGCTGATCCCAAACTGAAATAGCATCCTCAAGTGATTTTCCTGTCTAAAACACTTCCTGCCCAATCTGCATCAGTATATCCACTCAATGTGAAATTATGATCTCCATCATCGCTGAGACCATAATCTATTGTACCTTTGAGGTACCTCATCACATGTTTTGCAGCCACTAGGTGAACACGTCTGGGTTCTACCAAAAACTGACTCAAGGTGTTCACGAAAAAATAAATGTTTGGTCTGGTGTTCATCAAGTACATCAGATATCCAATAATCTATCTATAGAGTGTGGCATCAATCAATTCTGATGATGTATCGACCAACAACTTCAACTTCACTTCCATGGGTGTATTCATGGGCTTGCATTCCAGCATGTTGAATCTCTTTAAGATTTCGATCGTATACTTCTCTTGATTAAGGAAGATCCTCTCAGGACTCTACCATACCTCAAGACCTAATAAGTAATGCATTAGGCTGAGGTATTTCATTTCAAATTCCGAGGCAAGTCTCTTTTTACATTCAGCGACGAGATTTTCTTCTCCAGTTAAGAATAAGTCATCCACATATAGCAGTAAGACTACTGGCTCATTATCCATAATTTTGAAGTAGAGATTTGAGTTTACTTTACTCTTGGTAAAGCCTAAGCTCGTCAAGAAACTATCTATACGGCCATACCAAGCTCTAGGAGCTTGCTTCAATCTGTATAAGGCTTTCTTCATTCTACAAACATGAGACCTCCTATCTTCAACCTCAAATCCTTGAGATTTCTCTATATAAACTTCCTCTTCGATGACATCGTTTAGGAAAGTTGTCTTCACGTCCATCTGGTGCAGCTTCCACTACATCTTAGCTGCAAGAGATATAATGGTCCTAATCAAAGTGTATCTGGCCATAGGAGAAAATGTCTCTTCATAGTCAATGCCTTCCTTCTGGGAAAAGCCACGAGAGACAAATATTGCTTTATAGTTCTCAATACTTCCATCAGTAGCATGTTTTATTTTGAAGAGCCATCTGGAGGATACCACATCTTTATTCTTCGGTCTGGGAACTATTTCCCATACTTCATTCTTCATTATGGATTGGTATTCCTCTGTCATGGCATCTACCCATTCCTTCCTTTGAATGGCTTCTTCAAAATAGGTAGGCTCCTCTTCTAGGAGGTCACACATCAAAGCCGTATAACTGGAGAGTGACTTTTTTCTTTTCACCTGTCTCGTGGTTCCTTGGGGAACACCGTACTTCTCTCCATCTTGAATAATCTCTCTAGCCTAGGCTGGATTTCTTTTATGGAGGATCATCATCTGAGGAGGTTCTTTTACTTCTACTATATCATTGTCTTCTGGAATTTCCTCATCAGCGGAAGTTACGACTTCCCTCTCTCGTTCTGCAGCTCTGGGAACCTCCCTTATTACAGTATTGGGGATTATGGGTTCCTCTTCAAGCTGGCATATTTTAGATTTCTTGAGCATTGCAACTTCATCAAAGGTCACATCCCTACTGATCTCAATATGATGTTGAACTGGTATATAGATTCTAAAGGCCTTGGAGACCTCACAGTATCTCACAAATATTCCCTTCTTTCCTGAAGGGTCCAGCTTGTTTCTCTTTTCTTTAGGTATATGAATAAACACTGGACAACCAAATATTTTGAGATGGCTACCTCTGGCTTCTTTCCAGTGAACATCTCTTCCAGCGTCTTGAGCCCAAGTGCATTATGGGATAATCGGTTCTGCACATAAACAACCGCCATCGCTACTTCTGCCCATAAGCACATCTGGAGATCTTGATCATGGATCATAGTCTTCACAGCTTCCAGTATGGTTCTATTCTTCCGTTCAGCTACACCATTTTGTTGGGGATTATAGGGAGTAGTGAGTTCCCTCTTGATTCCAACATCTTTGTAGAAGTTCACGAACTCTTTTGAGGTATATTCTCCTCCATTATCTGACTTGAGTATCTTGATCTTTCTTTTAGAAAGGTTCTCTATCAAGGCTTTGAATTCCTTGAACTTACTAAGCACTTCATCTTTAGTCTTCAAGAAATATATCCAAGTTTTACGAGATTAATCATCAATGAATGATACATAGTATACATACCCTCTAATGGATGATGATGGCATTGGGCCACACACATCTGAATGGATGTGTTATAGGACTCCTTCTGTCTTGCTTTCCCGCTTCGAAAAAGGGTTCTTGATATTCTTCCCTTGTGCACATCCATTGCATACGCCTTTATGGTCACCTTTGAGTTCTGGTAAACCTATGACGGCTTTGCATATGTATGGTAGCACCTTGTAGTTGATGTGGGCTAATCTTCTATGCCAAAGTTCACATGATTTTTCAATGGCATGGGTCATAGCAACCTCTGAGTGACCCTTTAATTTATACAAGCCATTTTCTTCATTGCCAATGACGATTGCTTCATTTAAGGTTTCTCTCTTAGCCAACATAAGAACTTCTCCATCTATAAAGGAAACTCTGAAGCCTTTCTTCTCTAAAGATAAAATAGAGAGTAGGTTCTTCTTCAAGCCTGGTACATATAGTACATCCTTCATTTTTGGTGAATTCCCTAAATTCAGTTTATGGTTTGATTCTCCCACTCCCTTGATGGGGTACTGATAATCATCACCAAGTGTCACTTTCTGAGAAAACTTCTTCTCTGAGATACAAGAGAGAATATTTCTTTGTCTCCTCATGTGCTTAGATGCACCACTATCAATGAGCCAAGTGTCCTCTCCAGGTGTTACAGATCCTGAGTGGGTTGAGATCAACACATGGTATTTGATCTCTTCTCTCATCATCTTTGTGGGTGGATCCTCATCTTCGGATATATGGGCATGAAGCCTCTTTTGTTTTCTCTTGTATTCTTCTTGTCTAGCTAGAAAAAACTTCGCAATGTGTCCCATCTTGTCACAATGATAACATTGTAAAGATGAGTAGTCTCTTTCCTTTCGTTGTCCTTTCTTCTGAAATCTCCTTGGATGAGATTCTTTATGCTTCAATTTATTTTATTGTTGAGGCTCTTTATGAGTCTTTCTTTGCAAGTAGGGTTTCTTCCTTCCTCCTTTGGTGTGAGTAGCTAGGGCTTGATCACCATCCCTTGCTAGTAACGCTTCCTGATTTGTTACTCTTGTTTCTTCTTAGATGCATTCCTCCCATAGGTTGTTGAACTTCAGTTTCTCCTTTCTGGCACATATTGTCTGGATGAAAGCATCCCAAGGTCTTGTGAGACCATTTAGGGCCATCATTATAAGTTCATATTCATCTATGGTATCTCCAATAGCTTCTAGCTATTCTTTGAATTCTGAGATTCTGGAGAAATATTCTTGAATCATTTCTCCTTTCTACATCCTTGTATTCTTCAGTTGGGTTCTGAGATTCATCTTCCAGTTTATGTTCTTTCCTTCATATAATCTAGTCAAGGCATCAAACATTTCTTTCAAGGTCTTCTTAGATGACACATAAGGGATCATATGGTCTTTTATTGAATCTGCAATGATTTTTTGGCCCTTATTGTGTCCTTTTGATGCTTTGCCTTTTCTGCAGCATCTTCGGGTTCCGGTAATTCTTCCTTGACAAATCTTGCTAGGTCATTCTCTTCAAGAATGAGGCCAATCCTATACTTCCATGCATGGAAGTTTTCCACTCCTTCTAAATTGTCAACAAGCTTAATGCTCGCAGACATCTCTACCTGGAGCTAGGAAAATGACCAAAAAATGAAGGTGCTCAGAATAAAAAAATGAACTTACCAGGAGATGCGCTTGGCTAAGGCAAGCTACCTGGTGTGTTTGGATATGAGAAAATCCAACTTTTTCCCCTTCAAATCTGATCTACGGATTTCTGGTCTGGTGCTTCTAGTACCTCTGGTACTTTGGTACTTCTGGTACTTCTGGTACTGGTTTTCTGGTACTTCTGGTACTTTGTGAAACTAGGATTTCACATTTGGGGAGATCCATCCACTGAAAAGGTGTGTTGATGATGACAAATTGATCCTTAGGGGAGGGTGCAACTTTCTAGATAGTTTTAGGGATGAAAAGATTCACTTTTGAAAAACCCTAATTTGCAGGTACTGCAATAGTGACATTTTTCTCTTACAAAAGATGCTTCCTTCAGCTTGGCTCTGATACCATGTTAATGTTTAAGACATTATTATAGATGTTTGCATTTCATTATATAACAATAGCATAATCTAAGATCACTGAGAAATACACCATCACAAGAGACACAACATTTATCCTGGGAAACCCTCTAGGGGAAGAAAACCCAACAAAACTTCCTTAATATAGATAGCCAATACAATGCCAAGAGTTCTCTGTGCTAAAACAGAAAGTCCTCTCCAAGATATGCGCCACTCTTTCTCTCCTTTTCTGGTAACAGATCAGAACTTGTCTCTCAAACTAAGCAAGTGAGTTATATCTAAGTGAGGCACTAGCCTCCTTTATTTATACAAGTCTGGCACGTGTGAAGTGTCTCTTCACTGGCAGGGCTGACTTCTCAAACTGGGTGGGTAAACCCACCTTTATTATATTTCTGGATCTCTTTATTAACTGTTGGGGTTGACTTCTCATTCTGCCTATTATAATTGTCTTTTGACCAATCCGCAAAAGGGGATTTGGTCCTATTACAATAACCGACATGATCAATCCACAATGGGGATTGATCCTATGAATAATATATCAATAATAAGAAGAATACTCTTTGCAGTTACAATATTTCAACAATATCAGGCTAGGTGTCTATGCGATGTTCGACAATAGAGGGATCAAGGCCAGGCATCTCTATGTATGAACAGGTGAAAATTTCTCGGTATTCTTGGAAGAGGGCTTTGTACGTGGTGAGTTCTTTTGGAGAACATGCAACACCAATGGTGATTTCCTCTAGAATTCCAGATTTGATGGAAATATCTATTTTGATGGTTGGGGATATATTATCCATATTGCCTTCTTTGAAAGCGTCGGGGGCAGGGATAGGGTTATTGAACCAATCTATATACCCTGATGGGAGAAAATATTTTTTTTCGACTGCGTATATAGGGTGTTGGTTAGGAGGCATGAAGGCTTCTTGTGAAAGAAAGAGTGCTCTGTGGTAGAGCACATCCCATGGGTAATCGGGGGTAGTGAACTCCTCGAGGATATCTTCATCACAATGAAACCAATGTGAATATAGGGGATCGAGAGGAGTGATCTCGGTGACTATCACTATGGCATTATCTCCTTCTGATAAATATGTAGGGGGGTTGATGGAGGCGGATTGCGATGGTTCACTCGACATAAACCAAATATCAAGATATTGTGGGTTAAAAATGGTAGTCGGGCGTAGAATGTTCGTGGGGAACTGAATTGGAGAATTGGGGGGATTTGGGGGTAACTACTCATATAAATCATCTAGGAACCAAGGGGGAGAAGAGAGTGCCTCAGGTTCTAGTGGGAGGATATTAACCATATCAATTAATGGGGTAAGGGTATTTATCGGTTCTATTGGAGGAGGGGGGGTATGATTTTGAATAGGGGCCAGTTGATGAAGCCTATATTCAATGATCATAGGACATTGATATGTGAAATGGTCAAGTGATTCGCATAGAGAGAAAGGGAATCTCATGCGTTCATTGACTGAGGTTGTGACATAATGGATGTCGGTGACAGGAGTTTAGGTGGGTGTTTTCTGAAATCTCTGTCATACAATTGTTAGTGTCTGTCAAAATTGAGGTATCATTGGACAGTCGTGTGTGTAATGGCCATATTTTGAACAGATGGTGCATGCGAATTTGGTTCGCAGTCCTTTGTTACTTGTGTTCTGTGAGATAGCGACAATACTGGAGGAAGAAACGAGCAGTGGTGGTGCTCGAGGGAGTTGGATGAGATTACATAATTTGGGGAGAGATGGGAATTTGTTGGTGGGGTGTCCTTCTTTATTGCATAGTGCACAAGGAGGTTGGACATGTGGGGGAAGTGGAGTTGTGGGTTCCTTCTTCTTTCACCTACCCCCATCTGTAGCAGGGGGGTTAGTGAGTGGGGGTGTAGGGGGTATGGTGGGAGTGAGCATGGGAATCTGCATCTGGATTACTTCTATTTGGGGAGGGAGGGATGGTTGAGGAACCCTCTTAGGTGGATGTAAATACCAAACTGGGATTGCTAGCACCATATTAGGAAAGGTAAGTGTGGAAATGACCGGTAAAGATTGTACACCTGGTGGGGGGGTAAGAGAAAGGGATTTGGGTAAGGGCTTGGGGGATTGTTTCCCAAACCGGTATCTGGCCCTGGGGAAGATCAGGAATGGGTCAAGCTGAATTAGTTCCAGGGGATTCCTGAGGGAGAAGTTTTGCGACTAGCGAGACGTCAAGGATGAAAGAGGCCTCGGTGGAAGGGAGGTTAGTTTCAGTTGTTGTTCCGTTGGAGGATATGACACATACTTGTGCGGAGGGATGGAGGAGCGGTGGTGCTCTGTGGTAGGTCCCTAGCAAGGATGGGTTTTTGAATATTCTGGAGACCATCTCAATGAGTGGATAGGCATCAGGATTACTATGGATAAAAGGGAGGATGTTATCGATGTTGGATAAGGGTTAGGCTCGTAATGTGATACTTGATCGATGGTAATGATATTTCCATTCTGGAGGAACATCATGGTTAGAAATACAGAAGAGGTGATGGCCTTCATAACATACATGTAGCTACGATCAAACAAGATATTGTAGTCGAGCGGGGTGTCGATAACCTCAATGTCAATCAGAACAGTTTTTCCCCTGAGCTCGACAGGCACATTTTGGAAGAGTCCTTCGGGGGATGAGGGTCTTCCATCGTAGGATTTTTAAGTAATGGCAGATGGTATGAGTTTGGGGGAACCAAGTTTCTGCCATATGGATTTGGACATGATACAGGTGGATGCACCTTCATCAATGATGCATCGGTGAAATGTAATGTTCCAAATTTTTATAGGGATTTGAAAAGCGATAAGAGCAGGGAGGTGAGGTTCTCTACTGTCGAGGTCAAATGTGATGAGTCAGGTATCGGCTGGGTCGACTACTCCCAGGGTGGAAAGTAAGGACTTTCACTGGGTGGGACAACTTTGAATGACCTCTAAGACTGAAATGGCAGCTGGGGATTGTGCCAAGTCATCGCCCAAACTGTAATTATGAGCTGCCCTAGCTTGAGGATTGTGGACATTCCTGTGCAATGGGATGCAAGGAATACAAAGGGAGGTTTTAGTATTAGGGCGGAGAATTATGAGAGGGGGTCCTGTTGTGATTGGAATTTCTTCTGAGGTAGTGGGAGCAGATTCAAGGGGTGTTCTATACTAACGACTGCATGTTTGCAGAAGGAATTCTTCCTCACCAGTAAGGAGGATAGTGTGATCGGCAGATGTGCCCGTATTGGGATACTGTCCCAACTTTGGTGGGGTAGGTTGCATGTCTCGTTGGGTATTTATGACCCCTTGGTGTGGGATAGGGTTTTGTAGTACAGTTGGGGGTGGTTGTTGTACATATGGTTGTGGGGCCTGCTGAGGTGCAGGTGGTGCTGAGGGATGTGGTCAATTCACAGAATCTTTCATCCGTTTAAGGTCATCGACTTGGGGGAAATGGTGAGTATAGTGACCAAACTCACCACAAAGGGCACAAGGGAAGGTGGTCCTAACATTGTTGTTGTTGCTTCCTTGAAGTTTGTTGTTATTTCCCCCTTGGGGGTTTTGGTTCCCCTAGTTTTGGTTGCCCCCAGCAGACTGGTTCTGTTGGGATTGGTTCTGGTTTTCTCCTGGTGCCGGATTATTATTATTTCGATTTTTTCCTTTCTTTCTAGTATTGTTTGATTGATGGGGTGGATTTTCTGTGTTCAGCTGTTTAAAATTTTGATATTGCTAAATGGGAGAGGGTTGAACAAAATTAACCCCAACATGTGGTGGTCCTTGTGGTGGAGCCATAGGCTGTGGGGGGATAGAAAATGGAAAGTATAGATTATGTTGAGGCGATGCTCCATAAGGTACATAGGAGGGCATGGCGCTTTCACTAGTGCTTAGGGTACAAGCCAGGGTAGAGGAAGTACCGACACTTGGTTGGATAGGTGGGTGGTTTAGGGGTGCCAGCGAGGATCCACTTATGGGTGGAGTTAGGGAAACAGGCTATGGTTGTTGATAAGGTGGAGGAGGATAATAAGGGATTCCTCCATATGCCGACGGATATTGAGGTGAACAATACATGGGTGGTTGTTGAGGCGGTGGGTTGTGGTGTGTAGTGTAGTGTTACCAATCAATCTGTCTGCTGAGTGAGACATCCCAGGTTTGTCTTGGCCAAATGGCATGGGTTTTGGGGCGTCTGGGAGTACCGTGTATAGGTATCCATATTGGGCATAGATGAGTTCAAACTGTTGGGTCTTGCTAATGGATTCTTCTTTGGTCTGGGGGAAGGTGGCGGCCATATCTTTGGCAAGGAGGGAAAGAAGTGATTTGAGGAACCTATTGAGACACTATTGGAAGGTAGCGTCAACTTTGCAGAGGCTATGTCATCGACACCATTCATGGATGTGGTCGACAATATGTGTAGAGGCGGTTTGTTTGAAATCTAAGAGTAGTTCAAGGCCATTGTCATGACGAATGGGTAATTGAAAGAAGGTCAAAAATGCTTTGGCCAAGGATTGAAAAGTCACCTGGGACCCATATTTTTCTTCGACATACCATTTGGTGGATGGGCCAGTGAGTGTACATTGAAATAACCATAATCGGATGGAATCATCCATGATGTTGTTCGAAGAATACCATAGGTGAAATGTCATGATATGGTTGGCAGGATCATCTCTTGCTTTTCCTTCAAACTTGGGGATGTCTGAAGGGAGTTTGGTAGGCATTGCAGGCCATGCGAGGTTGTGCAATATGGGATCATTGGTGAGTTTAGTCAGATCCGATATGTTGAGGAAGGCTAAATATGGCATATGGGGGGGTGGCGTAGGATTAGTTCTAGCCATAGTGTGAGTGTTCTAAGTACCTGACCCTTGGAGGGGATTAGGTGGGTTTGTACTTCCCCCTTGAGAGTAAGTTGGACTCTCGCTTTCGTGTAAAGGAGAGCGAGTGGAAGGTGGACCTTGGGAATTGGACCCAAGTAAGGTAGAACCAAGAAAATTTGATCCCAAGACAGTGGAACTCACAAGAGTGTGAGAAGGTGGAGCCAATGAGTTGGCAAGACTAAGAACTCCCCCTAGAATAGGAGGGAGGTTTAGCAAGCGTTTGGAATGACGGGGGTTATGTGGGTCCCTTATTATGTTCGACTAGCTGAGTGAATGTGTGTGAATGGTGGTGAGAGCAATAAATAAATAAACAAGAGCCTTTGCTGCAATTTTTGAACTTTACACGATATATATCTAAATCAAATGTAATCAGAAGTGCATCATACATAAAGTGTTTTGATAAATAAGCACATATGTGGATAGGTGGATTTTTTCTGCGTGGGGGAACAAAGAAAACAAATGCTCATGTCCTAAAAGACATAACGTCCTTCCTATCAAAATAGCACTGGACCTTCCAATAGCACTTGACAGTGGGGTCTAAAGCCATCGGAAGAGAAACTAGTGAAGGATGAAGCAATCATTTATAATGAGGGGTAGAGGGGGAATATCCTGAAAAACTGGTGATATTTCCCAATAGCCACACAAAATCCGATCAAGGTGCAATTGCAGCCCACAATTGCCACCTGGGTAGATGTCCTAAAATTTGGTCACTAGGTACCTCGGTCAAAGTGCGGCATTTAGATTTTCGGACTAAGAAATGGGTCATGAACTGGATCCCATCCAAGAGGTGGGTGCCTCAAGGGGGGATGCACAGAACAACTAGACCTCGCCTTTCAACCCTTCATGGGTATCTCACTACCTTATGGTGTTAGGAACACTTGACTTGGAGGATTTAAAGTTCACTATTTGAAAAATTCTATTGTTTTGAAAATGTGAGAACCAGATAACGGGGATTTATTTGGATGCTTATCCCCAAAATCCTACCTAGACTAAAAGATTTCTTTTGGCACCTCCTGTGGAGGAAAACTTAGTGAGTTTTTAGAAAAAATTTAGATGTGGTTGTTTGAGAGATTGGGGTGTGAGCCAATCTCGTTGAAATTAAATGGGAGTGGATAGTTTCATCAAGAAATGGGTGGGGTGTTTTGGAATCCCTTTGGAGGAAACTTACTTCAACCTCCATGTTTCAAGAAGAAGACTATGTGAGTGAGAAGTGACTTTTGTGTGTGAATGAGTGAAAGTGTGCCAATTTTTTAATGAATTAGGTGTCCCCTTGCTGCATGTGGACTTCGCTTGGTCCTTACAAGTCTTTGATTACTTATTTAACTAAATTTCATTGGTACAACCTTGCGGAATTCAAAATTCCCTAGGAAGCTAACATGTGGACATGTGGGTCCTTTACTATTCCTTTAACTCCCTAATGTGATTTAATCCAAGAAATCTTTGAAACTATCCTAGATTGTGATCATGTGGGCATGTATGGGCCCATTACAAAACCTTTAAACTTTCCTAGTGATTTAATCTAAGAAAGTAAATTTCAACACAATCCTATCTTTGTAGCATGTGGGCATGTATGGGCCCGTTACAATCTTGAGATGTGTTATAAAAATAAACTAAGAGGAGTCCCGAGGGGGATATTGTCCTCTCCTAAATATTTTATCTTTTTAAGGGAGATGAAATTGTCTTTTATCCTCTTTCTGATTCTCAAGATCGCTTTGGAGCGCGAGAGAAGAGCATACTCAACATTTGATATCCAACTTCTAGTCCCAATGCAAGTTTTATATGTGATGTAGAATGATTCCATCTTTTAGTCAAAGCAAGCCATCCATGTGGTGAAATAAAAAGAAAAAAGAGGAAAAATAATGATTTTTAACCCCTAAATGCCTATGTGTTTTGACTAATCCCTTTATATGAGAGGGAATGTAAGTGTGGTGTAGATTACAACATGCATGGAATCATATTTAAGAAGGTTATGGGACTTCAACAAATCATAAAAAACTTACAATGTGTGCTTTTTGCACAGGTGCTTGGGTTTCAGACTAGACAGAGGCGCTCTAAGCGCCAATGCGTGAACTGAAAAAGATTTTTGAACGCAGGTGCACAGAAGGCGCGGAGTAATGCAGTGTTTTTGGTGCACATGCGCACGATGCATGACTGTGAGCCAATAAACCCACACACAACTATCACACGGCCATGAACAAAATCCCATATGGAATTCTCCCAAGTCAGCTTTGAATTTGATGTTTTGCAGGTCGACTTGGGCCAGTTATGGTACCTCCAGGTTAATTAAGTAAAAAGAAGAACTAAAATAACCCAAATGGGGTAGGAAATTGATACCTTTCCCTAGTGGAGTCATCAATTTTTTGCGCCTCTTTTGTCACCTAAAAGAGAAAAAAAGAGGTTCTTACAATCTTATTTGGGTTAGCTAAGAAAGACAACGGTAAAGGAAAGGGCTAGAAGAATAAACATAAAAGACTATGCTAAGAATTAAACTAGGAAAGGAAAAAACAACTAAACTATTGTGCATAAGGACATAAGAACAAGAAACAAACAAGACTCATGTCACCAATGGAAAGGATTGTATTAGTGAAAAGAAAACACCAAAGAGAAAGGGGACTTTGGGTCCCTTCTTCCACCAAGGGAGGGCTCTTGGACCCCCAAGATTGAGCTCTTCTTACAACTTGGAAACTTGAAAGAAATGGTGAAAGAATCCCAAGCTAACCCACTCAAAAGGTGATGTGGATTGCCCAAATGGAATGGTGCTAGTATGCTCTTGATATGAAAAGAGGTTTCCCCAAGAGAATAGTAGCAACATAACCTTGCAAATGAATTCCTTGAAAATTTAGTACACCCATGGCCTTGTTTTATAGCACCACTTTGAGGTATTGTGCAACCAACTTTTAGTGTGAAATGGGGTTTTTTAGGGCACCTTTAGGTCTTTAACCAGCCACCCATCTGGATCCAACCGAGATTTGGATGTTAAATCAACTTGGAAGTTGAACCAGGAGTGGGTGGGAGGCCGACCAACATCATAAATGGGTTGTTCTTAAGTGTGCACCACTTTTAGCGTCCACAATCGCGCATTGTGTGCATGTTCTCTTTTCCTGCGTTTCTTGATGGTGCATGTGCGCACGTGCCCTGTGTATTCATAGCGCATCTTGATTTTATAACTGGTTGTATAGTTTTGGACCTTTTGGAAATGATTTTTTGGTAATTTTGGTCCATGGGTGGACTCATAGCTATTTGAAGATGCTGAATTCCTATAACCATTTGTGGATGAAATTTTAGTGATAACAGTCCTCTACTTTGATCCTTAATGGTTGTCCATGAAGGATAAATCTCTCGCTATCGGGATCCCAATAGCCCACCAGCATCTCCAACAACCTCACTTGGGCCCTCATTCCCTTGATATCCCAAAACTTGTATAAACCACATCCTTTTAGAGCTTCTTGAGCCACTGGATCCCGATCCACTGCTGCATCTACCTCCTCATGTTCACACCCTCTCCATTCCAACACCATCCTACAAAAAACAAATGATTTTTGAGTTAGAAATGCCTCTTTTTTTCCTTTTGCGTACATATACATGACTTTACTTTCTCACAGTCGCAGGTAGGGTTTGATATACACCTCCTGTGGTTCACACAAGTGTGTATATCTAGTCATATACACGACCTATTCAGAGAAACCCGCGTATACCAAAAACCCCAAGTTGCGCCCTCGAAAGTTAACAAAATAGAATCTAATTCAAAAATGTAAATCACTAAATTTGAAGAAGATGGGATGAAAAGTTACCTGATCCAGATGGTTCATGATTCCATTTCCTATCACTTCCGCAATCGTCATTTGAATCTTGGAGGTATTTTAGTCCAAATTGCATTGTTTGGGAAAAAATCAAAATGATACAATAATTTGTGATTTTATTACTATTTATAAGCTATTTTTACCCACTTGATATAGTGTCATGCTATTTTTTCATCTAACAAACTAATTCAAGAATGGTTCTAAGCTGGTTTTGCATTTTTGACTCGGTTTTCTTGCCGATTTCAACGTCATAGTTGGTCGTTCGTCTCCTCAAGAAGGTATATTGATAACCTAGTATATAGGCCAGGCATCTACTCCATCGTGAATTTTTCATTATCCTTCGAATACCTCTTTTTACACCTTAGGGACGAACCCATTTATTGTGACGCATAACCCCCCATCTACTATTAATAGCGTCGTTAATAAATGGTAGAGAATTACCAAACATGGGTACCCTAGTTAGAAACTCTTTGTCATTAGGTGCCCATGCTGAGTTTTTCATTAGGACCAGGAGTCCATTATAATTCAATACATGACTGTATGATGAGCCTTATTTCTCATTCATGCACATGTGGCCTTATTACCCATGGACTCCCAAAAACGAGTCTTAGTTAAGCTCTTTTCCGACTCATCTAAAAATTGAAAAGATCGTCGAGTGATTTGTCCCTTTCATGCTTGTTAAAGTTGGATTCGAAAGGTCATGAGTCTTAGCTAAGCTCTTTTCTGACTCACTACCAAAAATTCAAAAGATTGCTGAGTGAACTTGTCTTTTTCACACTCATAAATTGGATTTGAAAAGACGTCTATTTGGCGCAAGTTTACCCCTTTTTCACACCAAGTACCCTAAAATATATAAAAAAGGACATTTTTTGGCGTTAAGTTGTGATTGCATCTCATGCCCTTGCTTGCAGTATTGAGCCTTTAGCTGGTTCTTGCTTTGCGTTATAAACCATTGCCTAAGCAGTTTGCATCCTCAACCAAGCAGATCCTTGTTTATATCCTTCGCAATTTGACACCCTATACCCTAGAGGGAACATCACCCCGAGTGTCCATCTCTCGCATGCATTCCCTTGCATTAAGCATAGGTACATTCCAATGCTAGAACCAGTTTTGCTTACTTACGACACTCGTTCCCTCCTCTGTATCATAGCATTCATTTGTTACGAAAAAACAAAAAAAGACGGGTGGGAAGGGAGTACTATATTGTAATTGGAAGTAGTTGTGTTGCCTTTGAACATAGCACAAAGTTATTTAGTCCTTGTGTCATCATAATTTTTTGTTTAGCATGGCCTTAGGAAGCTAATCTCGCTACAAAATTTTCTCTACTGACTGCTTACTCTTCCAGTCCCTACAGAGAAAATTATGGATGCCTCCTGCATATAATTATCACATCATTGAGGCCATGCTTCCAGAGTCCACCATATGTCTCATGCTCTTGTTCAAAGGAAGTATATCAACCTATGTCAGCCACTCCTCAGAAATATTGACTTCTCATGTCGGCCATACCCTTAGTTTTGTCTCAGAATCACATGATACTTTGGTCTTATCATGCACCCTGGCCCTACTTTCATCATTGGTAGGTCACCTTGAACCTAACAATCGACACTTCATCATTGGTCGTTGACTGGGTGGTTTCCCTTGTGTTCAACAGAGAGACATCTATTCACACTTTGGGATTCATGCAGTGTCCTGGATACCATTAGCCTTATCGGTGGTTTCCTCACCTTTGTCAGCAATTTTTCATCATTGGTTGTTATTCAAAGGGTCTTTTTCATGTACCGCTTGAAATTGGCACACGTGGAAGATGGATAGGGTCATTGGTTCGTGAATGTGTTCTTCGTCCGATATCCACCAAATCATGAAGCTCCTACTTTTTTCCTCGTGAGGATTGATGAGAAATGCCTCAATGCTCTCCTTTCAGCGAGTCTCTTTCCATCGACTTCAGCTCATTTATTTCGGATATGGGACCTAGATTTTTATGAGTACATTGAGGCTTGTAGTCATTAGTGGTAGGTTCTCTCACCATTGACAGATGAAAATGCATCACTGTCTCCTGATCAATGGATTTCTCAAGCGTTCAACACCAACTCCTTTATTCACACTTGTAGAAATGTACTCGGTGCCTTGATACCTACTTTCATTATTGGTAGGATGTCTCGCGTTTGTTCACGGTATATCTCAATGATCGGTAATCAAACGATGTCTCATCGTGTTCGACCTCAACTCATTTATTCACATGATGTAGACTTTCACCCTTGGTGGATAGTGTAGAAGACTTGAAGACATCACTATGTGGCCGTAACTTTCCTGATTTGTTTCTTCCCCTTCATTGGACCCGTAACTATTTGAATTCAGTGATCATGGGAAATCTGATTGTAATCCATGGTATACAAATATCTTCAAATTGATTTTGAGACTGGTTTCACTGGACCTTGTTCGTGACTATGACATCTTTTGGCATGTAACCGCATTTGTATTTTCCTATTCATGGCCATAAACACTTGTTTGGTATATTTTCCACATGGATCTGCACTGTATTCTTGGTAGCCATGTATGCAAAGTCAGTACATAATGTAATTGAGTTCGTCTAGCTAGTTCTCTACCACTCCACTTATGGGTTATTTATAATGTATTTCAGCCATCGCATTACTCCTATGATCTCACACATTAGGGGGCATCTGTTATAGCAAGATTAGCCTCACCATTGCTCTCTTGCACTGAGGGCCTTTTTCCATTTCCCTTTGCAAACTTATCATCCCCTTTTGATGAATCCAAAGATAAAGATATATATTTTTTCACATATACACTCCCTATCTGCTATGCAAGATGTGTATATGCTTCCTGATCCACTACAACCCGCGTACATTAGGATTTGTGCCAGAAAATACAAAATGAGGTCGGGTTTCCATGTCACAATAGGAGATCTCTGATCCTTGGCCTTCCATATACTGGAAATATTCTGACTCGACCCTTCATTTGCATCCTGAAGGCTATAAGATCACAATTTCGACCTATGGAAAAATAAAGGAGAAAGCATTCAACTTTGAGAGCAAAGTTACTCTGGAGAAATTACTTCATATTGAGTCTGCATCCCTCTGTCCCTCAAGTCTTATCACAGTGTTCAGCCCCCAATATCTTTCCCTATTGTTGAGAGGACCTCATTGCCTCTTTCCTATGAGATTGCCTTTGGTGGAGGATTGAAGTGGTTGAGACCCAATTGGAAGGAACTTGGTTTATTGGTTTCGAACCGTGTCGACACGAAAGTCTGTATTGTTGTTATTTCTACTGATCAATTATTAATAGAAATACTACTTTCTCGTCCTATTGATATCTTGCAAATATATGATTATTATCCATGGGTGTGTTTGTAATGTTTATTAATGGATTATGTTTTCTAATGTGCTAACCCCTTTTATATTATCACTGTATACTTGCTCTGCTAGTTTTTCGAGAACTTCTTGCAAGTATATAGCTTTGGGTCAAAGTGCTCAACAGTGGAACATCATCAAACATTGGATCACGGTAGGCCTCTTTCTTATATTGCACATTAGTTTATATAGCATATGTTGGAATTGAGTTGATTTCTGCAGTCATATCTGTCTGTTGTGGTTTACCCTTGGCCATAGAGAGTTTTTCCCTTGTAACAACTTTGGGAGGAGACTTGCAGCCTTGGGAGCTACAAAGTTTGAGGAGGTTAGAACCAGACGTTGGATCAAAGGTACAATTTATGGCTTACTCTTTCATTGGTTTATGTTCATCTATTTTCGAATGTTTAGGGTAGAGTAAAAATTAGATTGACTTTTAGGGATTCATTTTCTTTGTCTATACTTAGAACCCTGGTATAGTTATAGGGGCATTTTCCCGCTAGTGGAATTGGAGACTTCGCTGGGGATTTTCTCTAGGGTTTTAGAGGAAGTTTTTGGGGTTTCTAATCAACTTCTTGATTTCCTTTTGAGTTTCAGTCAAGTTTACTGAGTCTTTTAAGGGTATCTAGTCACCTACAAGGTGCTTAAAATTTTTCCTTGCCCTATCAGTCTGCCTAGTCTTTTTATTTTTGAAAAGTCTCAGAGGTGTACGCACCCTATTCGGGGTCATACCGCATACATATGCACTCTTCACAGTAGATAGCCTGTGTACATAAATAGGCTATTGATGCAACAATCTGTGTCTCTTTATCTTGAAAATGTTTTGACAAAGAGAGGTTTGTCTCTTTCCTGATAGAATTTTAGACTTCTCAGGACTTTCTTGAGTTCCCCAGAGTCTTTGTCTTTGGCCATAGCTTGGGTAAACTTTTGGTTAACTTGTTTCTTAGTTTTCTTTTGTTTTCCCTCAAGGTTTAGAGTGAACTCTCAAGTATTATATCCTCCTTTTGGTTTCTTGTTTGAATCCCTGCATTTACACAGTTGGCTTAAGGGTCTTTGTCAATCTTGTTTTCAATTTCCTCTTTTCTCCTATTTCTTGCTTTGAAAAAAAAAAAAAATTACTTTAGTTTTTCTTGTTAAAGCAGTTCAAAAAATAAATCAAAACAAATTTATTTTCTTGCATTTAGTTTGGTAAAATAGCCTAGCTTGTTGTTTGCAGAAGAAAAAGAGTCTTCGTTTCAAAGTTCTTTTTTATTTCCTGAAATACAAGTAGTTTCGCCTAGTCAAATGAAAGCACTTTTTAGGAAAATTTCTATTACAAGATCTTTAAACATCAATTAGAAAAGTTGAATTTTACAAAGAGTTTTTGCAAGGTTTTCTTTCATTTCGAAGTATATTTTCTCTTTCAAATTCTCTAAAGTTTTCTTCCTTCATCGTCTTTTCAAAACACCATTAGTTGCATGATGACATCCTTTGTGTAAATCAAGCCTTAAAATTAATTCTTAACTTTTAAAATCTATTAGATTTTTTGTTTGTAGGGTTCACCAGCTATTTTAGGCTTTTAGGGCCTTGAATTAGGTGTTAAGAGGAAAATATTCAATGCCATTTTAAAACAAACATTGGAGTCTGAGATAGGGAGTGTTTAAAGTCCAACTTCGTAAGATTTAGTTGGGACCTCCCTCTAACATAGGGGATAGACATGAGGTCGTGTGAGGAAAGGCAGAGGAGATACCCCCTCCAAATCCAAACCAAACATAGTGGGGATTGTATATTCAGGGTCTTTCTTGGGAAAAATACTGATTGCATTTGCCTACGGAGCTCCGTGGACCTCAAATCTATTCAAGATCCTCTATTGTCTTCTGGACCAATTGCTTTTGGCACCCTTGAAGGGCTTCAGACTTGTTATCCTTCTCATTATGATCTTCTTGAGTGTTGACTCTACCCACCTCGTGGCTAACTGCGAGATGGCAACGTAGTTGCCCATATTTTATGGACTTACACAAGTGACTACGAGGGTATACCACGGTACCTAGGGTGGATGTCGGATCACTCTTTATAGATTATACCTAGAGGATGCTTCTGTGTTCTAGTTTCACTTACACCGGTTAGTTTCTCTAGTGTCGATTGGTGTAACCATCCTTCCCACTAGTTAGTCAACTACTTGATTTTTCTTTAGGAAATTTTAGTGGTGTGCTCTGTGCTCTCTAGTTTTCCATAGTGAGTTAGTCAGTCATTACTTTGGGTCTCTAACCTAAGGTGGTAGACCAACCACTCTAGTGGTCATGAGAAATTTTTGGTCTTCTTCTTATAAATGTGGAGCCGCCTCTTTATAGGCATTGTTGTTTTTATACCATTGGTTTTCCAGAGTTAGTGTGTGAGACTTTTACGGAATTGAACGATACCGCAAGGGAATAAAATATGTATAAGATCTTCCTGGCTAAATTTCCTAATGATACCAGCCAAGGAACCCCTTCGCAAGGGGATTCTTTTGTTTTTCCTTTCTTCAGAAACGTTGGTGTCCCTTTGATGGCCACTTTATACATTCCTGGGTTGAATGTGGGACTAGTGGTTTGGTTGGGTGCCATTCCAAATGTCCCAAATGCTCTTGATGATTCTCAATTAATCACCTATGTCATGGGAATCATGTTGATGTTCCTTCCTCAAAAAATGCATCTCCTCCTCTTTCTGCCTTATCTAGTGAAATTCTAGCTACTAGTAACCAGAATTCTAAATGAAATAGAAAGAGGAAGAATAGGAAGAAGAAATCACAAACCTATGAGAGTCATGTTGGAGATAGGTCGTCAACCTCTGCAAGTCATGTTGAAGACCAACACCCAACCTCTGCAAGTCATGCTGGGGGAAAAAAAATAGCCTCTACAAGTCATGCTGGGGGAAAGAATCCAGTCAATGCTAGTCATACTGGCAATAGGTATGTAGCCTTTGTGAGTCATGTTATCGACCAATCACTAACCTCTGCAAGTCATGTTGGAGATGAGCAACCAAACATTGCTAGTCATTATGGGGGCATTAATTCTATTGATAAACCTAGATGGATCGGACATAAGCTTACGTTCCCTTGTAAGCTTTGCAAGGGAGATCACCTTACTCATTTATTCCTTGGCCTTCCAGAGGTACAAAAATTGTGGTCCCTATCTGCAAGCTCTTATGATTCTGAGTCTTATGAGGTTTCCTCATAGCCTATTCAGCCATCGGTTGAGAAAGTGGTCCTGTTAATGCAATCTTTGGTTGATCCCACTCCCTTTCTGGGGGGTGATGCACCTTTAGACCATGTTGTCTCACAGCCTATTCAACCAGTGGTTGAGAAAGTGGTCATGCCGATGCAATCTTCAGTTGATCTCACTCTTCTCTTGGAGAGTGTCGAGTATACCAAAGTGGTCATGCCAATGCAATATTTAGCTAATCCCACTCTTATATTGGGGAGTTATTTGTCTACCAACTATGTTTTTATCATTTCCAATTTAGTACTTTTAGAACAAGAGGGCATTCCGCTCACTTCAAGCACACCCCCTTCAAGCCCCATGATGGTTTCTTTTGATTTGAATGACCTTTTTGAGCCTCGTCTTCCTTCTTCTGCACCCTTGAAAATAAGGGTTGAAGTTAATTCAAAACAAAATTATCGATGTATTGTGGATGAAGGATCCTCCACAAGTATTTTATCCTCCTTGACTTGGCAAGATTTGGGTTCTTCCGAGCTTATGTCTACTTCTCATGAGTGGTTGGATTTTGATAGACTTCCTAGTGAATATTTGGGGGTTCTTCCTTAGTTTCCTATCTTGTTAGGTGGGAAGATTGTCCTTATCGATCTTATAGTGGTGCAAGGCCCATTAGATTTAATATGCTTCTCAGGCGTGATTATGTATATGTTATGAATGTTGTCGTGTCTACACTCTTTTGGGTGATGCATTTCTCTAACAATAGAATCATTTTTAGTATCGACCAATTGGCATATGATAATCACCATCCTAATTTTTCATTAGTTCAGGCTGCCCCTTTATATGCTCCTAGTGTTCATGTAGACTCTACCCCACCACAGGTTAATTATGTCATGTCTTATCCTTGATGTCTAATTGCTTCTGAGAATGAACCTGTAAAATCATGTTTTCCTTCTCGAGACTTGGTCTCAACAATTGATCCATTGGTTTATCCAATGGAGGCATGGGAGACCTTTCTTCCCCCTCTTGGTCCAAGTGATCTCGAGTTTCCTTTTGAGTCTAATCTCACTATTTGGAGATCCTTAAGCCCTTGTTTTTTTTATTCTTCGCTGATAGACTCTGCCAACCCTGACCAAAACCTCCATCATCATATGGAATATGGTTAGTTTACTTCGCCCTTTGGGACTGTTGACCCTCGTTCATGTGATTTTCTCGAATTTTGAATTTCCTTCGAATGAGGCTATCCTTGAATCCATGACTATATTTTCTATATTGTGGGAAGACTTACACTGTGGTTTGTGTTTTCTTCTCTTTTGGGAGAATTTCCAGGTTGACTATCGAAGAGACTCTTGCTCAAATCCTAACAACGGGCTCTACCTGAACTACTACCATTCATGAGCCGTACAAGTGTACGATACCTTGTACATATTATATAGTCCAAGTTTATTGTTTTCAAGTTTTGTATTCAGTAGCACCTCTTATTTTCTGAAGTTGCTATATATATTGGATTTATTAACTTCTGAATGAGTGTTATTGGCCTTATATGTAGGATCTTGGAGACATTTTTTCTTTGACATTTGTTCATTGTATCAATCTGTTCTAACAGGTATTGACCTTGAAGCTGACTTATAGGTTAGGGTTTTCCCTACTTGCATTTTTTCATTATTTGTTTCCTAGTTCTTTTGGCCTTAGGATAGACTCCACTGAATTGCGACACTAACCTTTCTTACTGATAAGTGTGTCATACTTTATGTGGTAGATCCTTCCTTCCATGGGAATCCTAGTTAGAGCCTTATTTTCCATTTGGTTCCCATGATAAAGTACTTCATAGGCACAAGACTCCTATTTAGTCCCACCATGACAACGCATTGAAGCCTCATTCTTCTCTCTAGTCATCATTATTGGCATTACCCATGGGACTCCCCAATGAGAATGTTTTTTTGTCTTTCAAGCTCTCTTAAATATCAAAAGAAACATCCAACGAGACTATATTTATTATTTTTGATCTCTTCTGGATTACTTGAGAAAAGAAGCCCCCTATAGTCTTATTTAAGCCCTTTTCAAACTCTCTAAAATTGAAAATATTGTCGAGTGATCTTGTTGTCCTTCACGCTCTCCAAACTCAAATTTGAAGGAACATCTGTCTGGCGGTGGTTTACCCCTTTTTTGGTCTGGACGGGTAATTTTATGAATAAAGGAATTCTCTAGGAACTTCGGTTCACTAGAAGAGTATTCCCAGGCGTAAGCTTAACCCTTTTTCAGGCCTGGGGGACTAAATCTTCGAAAAAGGAACATTCTCATTGGTTTTGGTTTATCTATTTTTGGGGCCTTGGAGATTACTTATGAAAAGGAACCCCCCTGGAGTCCATATTTAAGCCCTTTTCAAACTCCCTAAATATGAAAAGATCGTCAAGTGACCTTGTCCCTTCACACTTGTTAAATTGGTCCAGAAGAACATCTACTTGGCATGAGTTTAACCCTTTTCAAGCCAATAGATTATTGTGGAAAAAGGTACACCTTGTTGGATCATGTTGTACTTGATGTCAACGGATTGATGTCAAAGGAACAATGTCTTGTCATAGTATATTGATGTAGTGATTGATGTATCATGTATTGTCATTGATGTCAATGGATTGATGTCAAGTGGAGTCATAGTTGTATGATGTCATGCATAGATGAAGATGGATCAATGTGTTTTTGTTAAGATATGATGCATAGATCGATTGATGCATTAATGTATTGATCCTTGGATCATGTGTTCATGTATGGAATCAATGACAAAGGGGCAATGTCATAGTGATGTGTTGTCATGGGTTATTCTAGTTGGATTGATGTAAATATGACTCATTATTGTCTTGTCATGGTTGATAGGAAGTAAAAATGGATGAACTCCAAAGTGGTCCCCTTATGGTGAAATCCCTCATGGGAAGATGCTTTGCGGTTGAGTCATCCTAAAAGTATGGTTAGAGAACCCAAGCTTAATTGTGGAATAATGAGATATAGATCAGTGAATGTTTTAGTTAAAATATCCTAGATGGATAGTCCTTGTCATACCATTTCCGGTGGTATGTGGAACATCACATAACTCCTCACGGTTAGAGAGTTATTGACTTGTGAAGTTGGAGGACCCTCATGAGTCATCTAGAATCCCCAAAAGGTCAAAGTAGTCAAAGTGTTTGAAAAGAAGAAATTATTTAAATAATAAAGTGATGTGATAAGTGTACTATAAGTCAAAGAGGATGAAATTTTTTTTATTTAAATAATAAAGTTAATAGAGAACTTACTAATTATGGAAAGTGGTTATAAGTGGGTTAACCCTAAAATAAGGAAAGTGGGTTAAGTGGACAAGTGGCTATGTGGAAAAAGTGGCTAAGTGGACAAAGTGGATATGTGGAAAAAGTGGCTAAGTGGATGCTTCTAAAGGAAACTACTTGGAGAATATAATAAGAGAGTAAGGGTCTCTTGTTCAAGCATCTCTTGAGCATATATTGAAGATCTATTCTGAGTGAAAGATTCATTGCAGGTACTCATGGAGGCATCAAAGTTTCTGTAAGTCTGAGATCTTGATGGAGAACATTTCAGAAGTTTAGAAACCCTAGTTTCTGAATGAGTACGTGGGCTGCAGTGAGCTAGAGCACGTACATATGCGAGCTGCAGTGAGACATGGAGCGTACACACATGGGCTGAAAGAGAACAAAGCGCGTACAGTTGGAGAGAGTCATGGAGACTTGAGTGAGAGCTGGTGCCAAGTTCTTGAAGTCTAAAGCAAATTCCAGATCGGCATTCTATGGGCTCATGTCTGCCATAGAATTTTTTGTATGGTTACATAGTTGTATTGATGGATGCTTTTGCTTATTGCATGGTGAGTACTTAAGGAATTCTTGGTATGGTAGTTGTGATATGTTTTATGTTGGTTGATTGACTGAGTGAGAAACACTCATGTTTTGTACTGATATGGTTGCCATAGTATACTGGTTACTTGTACATGATTAAGTAACATTCATATTGCATGGTTGAGGAGCATGAGTAAGTTGTTGGACAAAATAGATGTGTTGTGATTGGTTATGGTATAGATTGGACAGTGAAAGGCAAAAGTGGATGTGATAGAGGCTACAAAGGATCTAAGTTTTCAAGGATAGATAAAACCCTATTTATTTAGGAGGCATACACAGGCTGCAGTGAGCCATAACACGTACATACGCAGGTTGCACTATTAGTAGAGCACATACATACACATGTTGCACTACTAACAGGTTGGGTACCTTTTGACAGATTGATATATGTTGAGGATTGAATCCTCCTCTCAGTGGGTGCTAAGTTGTGTAAGTTGATTCTTGCATTGAGAGTTGGTGATCTTGTGGAGTTGATACTCTATTCAGTTGTTGTTGATAAAACCCCAAGGATTGTAGTCCATAATAAAAGAAAAAATGTACATACATCTTGTGTTCTTTGTGTTCTTTGTTGTGATGGCTTATTGATGATATATGTTGTTGATATATGGTTACATACTGTTGATACTAAGAGGCGGGTGAATCAATATCAAGTAAAATTTAAAACCATTTTCAACTTATACTTAAACCATTCAATTATATCCAATGAGAAATGAACAACAGTATAAGAGTTACACCAATACACCACAATACACCATGCACAATATATGATAAATAATCAATAGTTATTGTTCAAGGGAAGTAATGACTTCCAAAGGTAGCTACAACTTCCAAATGTAAATGGAGGAATAAACCTCCAAGAGGAAGATACAATCATCCAATATCAATAGAGAGTTGAACTCTCCATCCTTTCCCCTTCCTTCCTCCCAAGAATATATGAGAGATAATAAAACTTTACATTAAATCATCACCATCAACCAATCATCACATAGAACCTGATAATGCTTCCTGAGACTTCTTCAATTTCTGCAATTCTTCAATTATTGGAGTAGTCTGATCTTGTAGATAAAATTACTCAATGTATTCTCTAAAACTCCTCCAAGTTTCACTCCTTGAATCCTCCTCAAAAAGAAGTTATAGAAAGAATGGTAGAATTTATTCAATTATGGTCTATTCAGGAGAGTGAACTTGCATAGAATTCCCCGCGCTCAATATTTAACATCTGATTCAGAAACTCACACAAAAGAAACTATAGTCCATAATATTTCCAATGAAATTTGTCCCATGTCATTTGAATTCTCTATGAAGAAGTTATGATTGTTTTACCCGGAACACCTGTTTATTGACTAGCTTCAGGACTGGTCACAAACCCTATCTTCCACAGAGTGTATCTCCATAATTATAGCGAATCAAGAGCTGGAATTTTTATCATAGGTACCTTGATATGTCTTCTCAATACCATAGCAATTGCACCATCTGAATCATTCTAGAAAACAACTTATAGAAAAAATGGTAAGATGACCTGAAAATAACATACCTTAGAACATATCACCAAAAGATTTCATCCTCGCTTGAAATCCGGCCTTCTTTACTTATGATTTCCTCTGAAATTCAACCTGTATCAAATGAATGTATAATGATGTGTATTTATACCATTTATTTCACTTCCTTTTAAAATTACGGCCGACCTAACACTTTCTTATTTTGTAATTTTTTTCTTTAATTATCTTCAGGGCCTACATGTACTTCTTTCTTCAATTCACTTTGTCATCTTCAAAAATTCATTTCTTCTCAACCATGAGGATCCACGTGATGTGCCACATACCACCAAAAACAACATGATGTATACTATCCATCCATGGGTGTCGTATATGCATGTGCATTGTCCTTCATGTCCAAATACCTTCATCAATCTTTCGATCCAAAACCCATGACTAGGGTTGACATCAATGACAACAACCAATCTTCCAACAATCTCCTCCTTTTTCATTGATGGAAACACTCATGCTCCCCCTATCATCATGATCCTAATTTCTCTCCCCCTTTTACATCAATGGAAAATTTTAGGGCTTCTCCCCCTGAGTTTAATGGAAAGATGTAACTCTCTTCTTTGGGGTTGCTCCCCCTGAACATGTGGCACTCAATAATACTTCATCCTTATTTTTGGTCTTTGGGAATTTTTCTTCCTTAGAATCCTTTTGTATGGCTTCTATCTTCTCTCTCTTCTTCATGTCTAGGATGTATATGTTTTTCGGTCTTCTCGTTGCAGTTGCAACCAATCTTCCTAGGTTATTTTCTCCGATTTTACATTTTTGGGAGTCAAATGTAAGAGTGTATCCTTGATCACACATTTTACTAACACTGAGTAGATTATGATTCATTGTTAAGAACCAATTTCCTGAATGCAAAATATCACAATAGATCCAAAGATATCTGAATACAATCACCACACAAGATATATGAAACCATATAGAAAACCATAACTTTATTATAGAAACCCTTGAGGTAGGGCAACACCATACAATGGATCCTATTATGGAAGGGATCCTCTCCTGTTCACTTGCCTCTTCGAGGGGGCATCCTCCTATTGAGCTACCGCTCCAAATACAATACTACTCTTCATGTCTCATTACATTGCTTGAAACCCTTTATATAGTTCTACCATCACCTAAGAACATTCTAGAGGAGGAATCTTCTAGAAGTAGAACCTTCTAAGAAGTCCTCTTACATTTATTATATCTAACTACCATAGTGGGCCTTATTTAATAATATAGTGGACCTAGTCCA
>ML787456.1:132530-153839 GCA_009831015.1 Picea engelmannii | reverse complement strand
GTCATCTCTTTCAATCCTTGGATGAGGACATTCAAATTCAACATGTCCTACTCCTTCACAATTAAAGAAAAAGAACTGACCTCTATTTTCTTCTTTGAAATCTGAGATGTTGTAATCTTCTTCAACTTCTTCTTCTTCTTTTGTTTCTTCCCTTGCATAAAGTTCTTGTAGCTTGTCCCAAATCTCTTTTGTTGATGCACATGATCCCACCTTGGATCTCACTGAATCTGTCAATCCATCCAGGATGGTATCTATTGCAAGTTTGTTGTTTCTTTTTGCTTCATTCTAAGCTGCAATCTTTGGTTTCTTCAAAGCATTGTATACTGAAGCAACTGAGAACCAAACATCTACCCCAAGATCTTTCAAGTAAGTTTCCATTCTATTTTTCCAGTATTCAAAATTGTTTCCATCAAATGGTGAAATCCCATTTGGAATGTTGCCTTCCATTTATGCATAGGATCTTCCTTCTAATGGTTAAACTGTATTGAAGGTAACCCACTCTGATACCAATTGTTGATACTGAGAGGGGGGTGAATCAGTATCAAGTACAATTTAAAACCTTTTTCAACTTATACTTAAACCATTCAATTATATCCAATGAGAAATGAACAATAATATAAGAGTTACACCAATACACCACAATACACAATGCACAATATATGAGAGAAAGAATCAATAGTTATTGTTCAAGGGAAGTAATGACTTCCAAAGGTAGTTATATCTTCCAAATGTAAAGGGAGGGATAAACCTCCAAGAGGAAGATACAATCCTCCAGTATCAAGAGAGATTTGAACTCTCCATCCTTGCCCCTTCCTTCATCCCAAGAATATATGAGAGATAATAAAACTTTGCATTAAATCATCACCATCAACCAATCATCACATAGAACGTGATAATGCTTCCTAAGACTTCTTCAATTTCTATAATTCTTCAATTCTTGGAGTAGTCTTATCCTATAGATAACATTACTCAATGTATTCTCTGAAACGCCTCCAAGTTTCACTCTTGAATCCTCCTCAAAAATAAGTTATAGAAAGAATGATAGACTTTATTCAATTCTAGTCTATTCAGGAGGGTGAACTTGCATAAAATGCCTTGTGCTCAATATTTAACATCTGATTCTAAAACTCGCACACAAAAAAATACAGTCTGTACTATTTCCAATGAAATTTCTCCAATGTCATTTTGATTCTCTATGAAGAAGTTATTACTGTTTAACCCAGAACACCAGTTTATTGACTAGCTTCACGACTGGTCACAAACCCTATCTTCCATAGAGTGTATCTCCATAATTATAGCGAATCAAGAGATGAAGTTTTTACCACCAGTACCTTGATATGTCTTCTCAATACCATAGCAATTTGACCATCTGAATCATACTAGAAAAAAAAATTATAGCAAAAATGGTAAGATGACCTGAAAATAACATACCTTAGAACACATCACCAAAAGACTTCATCCTCCCTTGAAATCCGGCCTTCTTTACTTTTGATTTCCTTTGAAATTCAACCTATATCAAATGAATGTATAATGATGTGTATTTATACCATTTATGTCAATTCCTTTTAAAATTAGGGCTGACCTGACACTTTCTTATTTTGTAATTCTTTTCTTTAATTATCTTCAGGGCCTACATGTACTTCCTTCTTCAATTCACTTTGTCATCTTCAAAAATTCATTTCTCCTCAACCATGAGGATCCATGTGACATGCCACATACCACCGGAAACAATATGATGTATATTATCCATCCATGGGTGTTGTATATTCATGTGCATTGTCCTTCATTTCCAAATACCTTCATAAATATTGCGGTCCAAAACCCATGACTAGGGTTGACATCAATGAAAACAACCAATCTTCCAACACATACAAATGGTTATAAATTAAAGTAGTCAGTGATAAGTAAATGGTGATCGCTAACTAAGGATTTTTTGTGAAAGGAAGTATAAAAAGAGACCTACACTGATTCATTCCCCCCTTCAATGTGATCGGTGTGTCCAACAATTGGTATCAGAGAGGGCCTTCACTATAAGCCTTAACAATATTGGAGGAGATCCATGGACACACAAATGGATGATGAAGTTCCAATCCTTGATGAGAAAAATTATTCAACATGGAGACTATAAATGAAAGGGTATTTGAAAGAAAAAGGAGGAGGTGTTTGGAAAGAAACTATTGGTGGATCAGTTCCCTTGAATAATAAGTAAAAGTTTGTAGCTCAAAAGGAAGAAAAGAAGAATGATGCATTGGCTCTCAATACCATTTTCAATGGACTCTCAATTTATGTCAAATAAATTATGGGACAATGTACTTCTGCCAAGGATTTATGGTTGAATCTAGAGTATACATACCAAGGAAAAAAGGAAGACACTGAAGACAATTCCATCAAGAAAAATAAAGGTAAAGAATCTCCAAAATCCTCTGATTGCAATAACTCTAAGTCTAATGATGTTGAATGTCTCTCTACAAGTGAAGAAGAAAATATAGAAGTAGTTTGTGTAGAATTAGATGATAGTTATCCTATAGTTGAAGAAGAAGATTTGTTGAAGCTTAAAGATAGTTTTATCCAAGTTGGAAGATGTTAGCAATGAAATAGGGCATTACTCAATTTCTTTTGTGTATCTTGAAAAATACACCAATGAAGTCCTAGAAAAATACTCAAGATACCATCTCACTAAAACAAACTCTCAAAGAACAAGAAGAAAGTAAAAAGACTCAATTAGAAGAAAAATAAGAAGAGATCAAAAGACTAAAGAATGAAATAGAAGAAAATACGAAGGTAGATGATGAGATTAGAAAAAGTATTGAAGTTAATGTCAATCTCAATACCCAAATTGAAGATGCCAAAATGGTAGAGGAACTATTAGAGAATCAAGTAAAAGAAAAGGAAGAGTCATGGCATAAGTTGGAAGCTGAAGTTGTTGATCTTAGAAAGAAAGTAGAGAAGTCAAAAAAAATCTTGAATAGCTCAACAATCTTGAATGAAATCTTGGATAGTCAGAGATCACCAAATGATAAATCAGGTCTTAGATACAACAAAGAAGCTACATAATTTGAAGCAAGAACCACAAATAAGCATTAGGTAAGTTTCTCATTCTCAAAAGATGGAAATAATGTTGCAAGTTAACCATCTACACAAATCAAGGAAAATTTCAAAAGAACAAAGCAAGGAAGACATCAAGAAGCCATGTTTACACCTCAAAGCAAATTCAGAAGAGAGACACCTTCAAGATGGACACCAAAGAAAAGGTATGAAAAAAAATTCATGGTCACTGTTACTCATGTAATGAATATGGTCACAAAGATTTTGAATGCAGACAATATGCAAGGAAATATAATGAAAGATTTCACAACACCCCAAGGTGTTGGAGATGTAATCAAGTAGGACACATTGTTGCTCATTGTCACATCATGAGATGCTACAGTTGTAGTGTATTTGGCCACAAATCCCAGGATTGTTGGAACAAAAGAAGATAGTCCATGATGAGTACTTCACATAGGATGACAAGAAGAACACATGAAGTTAGGAAGGAATACAATTTTGAAAATATGGAAGCTCAGAGATCAAATTATGAGAAGTTGGGACACCTTTAGAAGTGGGTGAAGAAGACTAAACAACCAGAATATAATGACAGTCATAAGGAAAGCTCAAGTTTGACTTCTTCTAAAGAATATGTGGGTTACAATGATAACAGTCACATACATATGTGATCTTCCCTATAAATAGGTCACGTACATACGCGAGTTGTCTATATAGCAGGTCACGTACTTGTGGTAAAATCCTTGGAAAGTAGGCTATGAAAATACGTTGCAGCTTGGTTTGATGGTATAACTTTGTATTGCAGGGTCTAACATGATTTGTTGAAGGTTTTCATGGTTACATGTTGGCATATAAAATTGATGTATGTATGGTGATGACATATGGTTGAGTGTTGAAAGTATATCCTTGATGCATTATACTAACTCTAGAGTATGGATTGAGGCATTTTTTGTTGAGGAACAATGTTGGTTGTGATAGTGAAGTTATGGCACTTTGGTTATGAGATATATCATGATGATGCTAGGTAGATATATCATTGATCTATTGAGGCACACTTCTAGTACATGTATTATTGGATGATTAGAATTTGTTGTAGTGAATGGTGGTTGAGGTAGATCTGTTACAGTACATAGTTGGTACATATTTGAGTTCCGTTGATATATCTTATGATGTATTGTTAGAGGCATATTTGTTGGATATCTTGGTGCATGAATTTGGCATGTGGTTAAGCTACATATTGGGACATCAGTGCTATAGAGAAATCAGTGGAAGAATTTCTAATCAATTTAATGGCCAAAGAAGTAATGTTCATAGGAATCTAGGCCTCATCAACGAGGGGAGTGAAAGCCTCTCCGTCAACTGCTTGCAGATCTGGACCATCCCGACCAGCAGCCAAGAAAAGAACAAAGAATCAGGATGACTTGGAAAACGTGAAGTTAATCCCGACTACCTCCCACCTCTGGCCGACATGGTAAGTCGCGACAGTGTCCCCGGAGACTTTGATTACACCCTAGTTATTGTGTACCTCCCGAAGGGGATACGTATAGTTAGAACACAGAAGGATAAGATCGCGACATTAAAATTTAGTGACTTCAACCGAGGAGACTGCAAGAACCATAGTATGCTCGCTCCTCATAGGTACTTGACAAAGACGAAGGGGAAGAACTTGAAAATAATCCCCCAACCATGGACTATGAATCTCGTGCAGGCCACCATCTTAAATGTGATGAAGATTCCACATTTCAAAAGGCACGAGGTTGTTAATGCATGCATTAAGATCCTTCTTTCATGATACCATGGTGTCTATCTATGGCTAGACAGACGCATCATAGTCGATCCGACGTTGATCCATAGGATCATCGGATTGAGCATGCAGGGACCCGACCCACAAGACTTCTACCCAGGGAAGGTTGCAGACCGCACCCTGGCTCAAATAATTAAGGATACCTATGGCGATGTAGAAAAGGAGATGCGAGGCTACAAGGTATCTTCCATCCAGAATGGAGCAGTGCGCCTAGCCTGCCAGCTGATCGCAGGAAAGATAGTGAGAAAGAATAGACCTACGCAGGTCACAGGGTTCATTGTTGACATTGTTGGAAAATGTGTAGAAGAACTCCAAATGAACTTGGCAAAGTACTTAGTCAATCAGCTAGAATTGGATTGTTGCGAAGCACGGGATCAGGGCTATGAGTTCCATTTTAGCTTGTTGTTGATCATCATCATGTTTACTTATTGGGAGATGTCGGATGATGCGACCTTCCTGGATATTGAGCCATTTGAGCCACTCAATGTGACGTTCACCACGCTTTCATACTCGAGCGATATGGGAAACAAATGGCAGTCAAATGTGGTATTTCATACCTACTATCTGCAGTTAAAGAGATCCATTGAAGTTGTCCCTCGTATGATGCCAAAAACCCTACACTGGTTCAGATCCCTCATGAAGTTCCGCACAGATAATCATTTTATTTATATCACTGCGTGAGTAGACGAGCATAAAGAAGAGCTTCAGTCATACTATAATCTCACAAAGGAGGACCTCAAAGAGATAACTAAGGACTGGTCTGTAGAGCTCCTTATCCCTGCTGACCCTACAGAAATTTCTGATCCCAAACTAATTAGCAACTCATAGGCCACTCACGAAGAGAGTGATACACCTGGACCTAGCAGAAGGAAGAAGACCAAAGAGGTACAAAAAATGAGCAGTGCATCAGATGAAACCACTTCAGAATCACTTAGATGAGGAGGTGATGATGAAGTAGATAGAGAAAGGACCAATGGAAAATAAGATAAGCAACATCAAGGTGAAGTAACTCTGCCTAGGGATCCTATTGATGAGGCTAATCCATCTAATAAAAGAAAGGTTTCTCCCATGAAACCCACATCGAGGAAGAAGTCAAACGCTAGTAAAACTACAATGTGAACTGTGCTCACGGTTGATGAATTCGACTTCATCATCGCAGTTGTATCAGACACCTCACAGGACATCTTGCAGAAACATGAAGCCAAGCAGGAGGAGATGTAAGACAAAATCAAGGTTGAACTCAGAGAGGTACAACAAGCCCTTCACTCTAGTCGTGCAGTGTCCACTGCGACCCCACCATCACAAGCACCAGAGTTAGAAGATGAGCCTACCCAACTCTGTGGATTAGCTGATGCGATTGAAGCTCGCTTTCGTCACGCATAGGAAGAAACAAAACAGGCCACAGAGGCCCTAAATAAAGTGCAAGAAGTAGTTATAGAGTAATTTTGGGTTGCGCAGTAGGCAAAGGCCGACCTCCAAACCAATTTTTAAGAGGAGAAAGCATAGATCCAACAAGAGAAAGAACAACTACTCACAGAGGAGGTTGCAGTAAAAGAAGCAGTCGGTAGAGTACTTCGCTCTGTGAAAGGCTTAGAGAAAAAGGTGAAAGAACCAGTGGAGCATCAAGTAGTGAAGCTTGCTAAAGCCATTCAGTAGCTTCAATAGAGAATAGCAGACTTAGAGCTACAAGAAGTGCCACACACCCCGCAGGATGTGCAAGACCAAAGAGAAGCCACTGCCCAGAGCACAGTTGAGAGGATCAGGGCATTAGCTCTGGAATGTAAATAGCTTAGCAGTAGAAGTGCACATACCTATGAGTGACTTACTGAAGACCCTAAACTAAAGGCACTGGAGTCACAGCCCCAAGAGGAAAAGCAACAGGCAATGATAGTATATGTGCAGTTGAAGCTCCTGTGAGCAGTTCAAAGGATGAAGATATCCCAAGAACAGTGTGTTGTTCAAAAATAGGTCCACACCATTCAAAGCAAAGTCATGGACATGACTCAGAGTCTCCAACCAAAATAGGACGAAGCTTGTCAATTATTTGAGGAAATTGAAGGCTGAGGAGCATAGCTCGATCAAGTCCTCACTGCAGTTGAAAAACACTTAGAGGGACCCACTAATGAAGTAGTTATTCAAGAGTTCGCCAAGTAGGAGGCCTTGGTGCAACAGCAGGTCGAAGCAGCTTTAGCCAAGATCGAGGATTTTGAGGCATAGTTACCTAGATCAGACTGACTCACGACGAGTCATAGGTGAGTGTTGGGGGCATGTTGGCCCTTGACCAAGTTTTGAGGATCCTTGGTCATGTTTGACTTATTTTGGGACTTCGACAGGCTATCGAATGTGGAGCGCAAGTCGAAGCAGAGATCGTGGGATCTCGGCCCCTTTTTAGGGATTTTTGGGTTTTGGGTTATGTAACGAGTATGGGGATGTCGGCCCATGGGTTTACCCATGTTTAGGCCCACCTTTTAATGTATAAATAGATGTCTAGGTGATGTAAGAAGAGACACGAAGGAGGAAAAATACATATGTGTGATGATGTGCTAACTGCAAGTGATAGTGTACATTCTCTGTGCATACTGTGTGAAGCTTGCAAGGCTAAGTGAAAGAGACTGTAAAAGATTGTGAAAAGTCTTTGTGATGTAACCTAGCTCGGGGAAGGAGGATTTGGCTAAGTACGCGCAGATCTCTTGTCCTATGCGGAGTAGGATCTTGTGGCTTTGTACATGTAGACGATTGACTAAATATAATAAAGAGAAGAAGATTTGGTGGATGTAGCCCCAGGCTGGGGGTGAACCACGTATATGTTGTGTTATGGTTTCTTGTGTGTTAAGTTCTTCATATAAGTTATGCTTAGTGCAGTACTGAATGTTTAGATGCATTTGATATGATAGCTTAGTGCTTAGTGATATGAATTAATTTTATATATTATCTTTTTCCTTATGATAAGGGCTTAGAACTGTTAGATCTAGTTGAATGCTACGTTGCTCTATAATTAGGGTTTTCTTTGCAAAGTGAATATTGTGAACTATATACTGCTAAGTTCTCTGTTAAGGTGTTGTGATCACATATTTGTGTCCCATCTAAGGTTGCAAACACTAGAGTCCTACAACCACCCCTGCCTCTACCTCGGGTGAGACTTCATCTGCCTCGTAGGTGTTGCCGAAAGGGTCGATAGTTAGGGTTTTGTTGGTGCGTTGTTGAAGCATTGAATCCTGGGTTTTCCCCTGTGCCAACAGTTAGTGAGCCAGTTTTGTGATTATTAGGCTAGAGAGCCTAGATGTTAAAGGCTAGTGCACCTACTTTTGTATATGTCTAAGAATTAATATAAAATACATCGTTGCGCACAGACCGACCATGATAAAAGAGAATGGGGGACTAAACTCCACTAGCTGGGAAAGGGTGGGTGCTAAAAGTTAAGGAAAAGGGGCTAAGCTAAGGATCTTAAGACAAAAATTAATATTATATTAATATTTCTTAAGTATAAAGTATGGATAATTATTTTATACTGAGTTCTAAAGTTGGGGACAAGTGGTCCAAAGTAGCTTGTTACAAGGAAACTCTCTCTATGGCTAGAATGAACCACAACGCACAGGTATGATTGTAGAAATCGACTCAATTCCAGCATATGCTATATAAACTAATGTGCAAAAGAGGTAAGAAAGATGCCTACCTCGTCCAAACATTTGATGATGTCCATCGTTGAGCACTTTGACCCAAAGCTTTATACCTGCAACTAGTTCTCAACAAACAAGCAAAGAAAGCATATAGTGATAATAGAAAAGGTTAGCACACTATATAGCATAATCCATTAATATACAAAAAAAACATGTCCATGGATCATAATACATATATTTTCAAGATATCAATTGGACGGGAAAGGAGTATTTCTATTAATAAATGATCAACAGAAGTGAAAATATTACAGACTTCCGTGTCGGCATGGTTCGGTACCAAGAAATTGAGTTCCTTCCAATTGGGCATCCACCACTTCAATCCACCACCAAAGGCAAGCTCATATAAGGGAGATAAAGCAGTTCTCCATCAATAAGGGAAGATCTTGGGGGATGAACATTGTGTTCAGACTTAAAAGACAAAGGGATGCAGACTCAATATGAAGTAAATAATTTCTCCAGAGTAACTTTTCTCTCAAAGTTGAATTCTCTCTCATTTTCCATAGCTTGGAACTGGCTTCTTTATAGCCTTCAAAATGCAACTGAAGGGTCGATTTGGAACATTTCCAGTATATGGAAGGCCAAGGATCATAGATATCTTGTCATGACATGGAAACCTGACATTTAATTTTTCTTTTCTGTCACAAATCCCGATGTACACAAGCTGTAGTGGAGCAGCCTGCATATATGCTTGTTGTATAGCTTGCAAGGTGTTTACAAGTGGAAAATTTTATATTTTTAGCTCTGGATTTTATCATCAAGGAAAGTAAATCTGCATGGGGGAATGGAATAAGGCTCTCTCTACAATATTGCATAGGGTGAGACAAATATTTCTCTACCATAGATCCGAATATGACAAGTGTCAAGTTGGGGACATGCATACATATTGTTTGGACGTAGTTCATTTTCCTATGATTCCTTCTATCATGCAGTCATCCAGTCAATCATCCATGGGCATTCACACACCCATTGAGCTATCCTCTGTACCTTCATGTCACTATACCTGAATCTGTATCCATAGCCATATATGTTTGTGTAGCTGGTTAGCTTGGGAGATGTACTGAAGAAGTAGGTTGTCAATCCCGTGGGATATTGAAGAGGTGGGTTGTCAGTTCCATGAGCATTCTCTCTGGGTGAGAGAATTTCTAGGAATTGATTTCCTGAAGGTGCTAAACTACAGCTACAAGGCTCAGAGACTTCCTGTCTGACCTGTTGTTGAAGCCCAGAAAGGAAGTGGGGTAGTCGAAGGACTGTTGCGCAGAGAAGGGGCCCACTTCCTGGGGTGGGACAGACATGTGGGGAATGAGGGATTTTAGGATGTTAGTTTGAGTTGGCACCTGTGAAGGAGTCTTTCTTGTTTTCCATGAGCCGTTAGCCTATTTAGGAATCCCTTTACCTGGGTGGAGTTTAGTCCCAGCTCGGGGGTGACCCATTATTGAGAGTGATGAGCAGTTTTGTCTAAGTATGGGAGGTTCGTGGAAGGTCGGCATGCAATTGGTGATATTCTTACCAAGATAAGTGTCAACTATGTGATAAATTTACATGATGCATTATTATTTTCATGTTTATTTTTATGGATTTATCCTGTGTATGATTTATAACTGTTTATCTTTATGGGTATTTCCTGTATATGTTGCATTTATGTGTTTATCGTTATTTCAATATGAATCCATGCATTTACAAATGTATTGTTTATTTACGTTATATATATATATATATATATATATATATATATATATATATATATATATATATATATATATATATATATATATTCGCAAGTGTTCTATGTGTATATGTTTTAATTGCATGCAGTCCGGAAAATGTATGTGGCATAGCTCAGTTGGATGATGGGTATGTTACAGTATGTTTCACAGAGAGAATAAAAGTGTTCTCTCGTGTAGCATGCCTCAGCGTGGGTGGCTGGGGATGTTACAATGTGGTATCAGAGCTTCATTTTTCAACACTGAGGTTGGATGGGTCGAGCAAGTTGAGTGAAGCGAAATTTTCATAGGGGATTGATTTCAAAGTGACCAAATTTCAAGTCATAGAGCGTCCATGGTAAATTTTAAAAACAATGACGTGGAATTGGGAAAATCCCCAATTTATGTTGTTAAATTCATGAGAAAATGAAGAAATTTGGTCATGCAGCAAGATATTCTTGATTTAATATCTGTTCTAGCAAATTCAAACCTAGAATTGGTCAAATTTGAATTTACAGTGAAGCCATGACAGATGGAGCGACATTAGTAATTAAAATTCTCAATTCGTGAATTGAGTTTAGGTAAAATCCGTTCCAAAAATGTCAAACCACAACGATTTGTTGTTGTAGAGGTTGAACTGGTATTATCGGGGTGAAATAGAAAAAATTTCATAGTTGCATAATGTCTATGGTAGAAATTGGGAAAACGTTAAGCAAAAGCCCCAATTCTGCAGCGGAATTCACGAGGAATTGATGTGCATAAAAATGAAGGTACATAGGTAGACATACTTAAAATGCATGATGTGCAGTAAACATCTTGTGATATGTAAATTTTGGCACCATGCAGAAAAATGTTGGTGTGCTAGTGCACGCACTAAATTTTGGAATGGCGCGAAAAATTGTTGTGTGCTGGTGCACACTAAATTTCGGCACCGCGTGGAAAAAGGTTGGTGTGCAGTTGCATGAACTAAATTTTGGCACAGCACGGAAAAATGTTGGTGTGTGGGTGCACGCGCTAAATTTTGGCACCGCGCGGAAAAATGTTGGTGTACGGGTGCATGCACTAAATTTAGCATTGCACTATGCACACACATGTAATAATGGCATGTGTGGTGTGCGCAGTATTAGCAAAGCGCAGAGGCATTTGGTTGGTGCACGCACAATATGGGTATATGTTGTCGAGCGACAGTTTAGTTAATGGTGTGCGTAGAGTATTGGTGCGCGGTGGGGGCGTACTAAACTTTGGCATGGTGCACCGCCTAGAGTGAAATGTGCATGGAATATCAGCATGCGACACAAAAAATGCGTGCAAAAGGTAATAGTGCAATAACCAAAACTGTGCATGGTGTATATTGATGCGCGACACAAAAGTAGTGCACGCTAGTTATTGGCACGACAAAGAAGTGATGAACAGTGGTTATAGGTGCGCAGAGCACGATTTACCTTGTGGTGGTGTTGAGCATGCTTTATATGGGTGTGCGGGCTAAATTTGTGTGCACAAAGTTGTTTGGATGGTGCACAACAATAGAAAAACAATGATTTTCCATGATGTTTTATATCATTTGAATGTCATCTTTTTATAGCACGTTTTTTAGGCCCTTAAGAGCGCTTTTAGAAACACAAAAACCACAAGAAAAAAATGTAGCAAGTTACATTGTGTCTCGCAGCTCAAACAAAAGATCTCGGAGAGATATTTCTAATGGTGTAAACCATTCGTCAAATGAAGCCTTTATGAGAAAGTTACAGCACAAACATTGGAGGGTAAATTTTAAGACCCAACTAACTTCAAAGAGCCATAACTTTCTACTCAAGACTCAGAATTGAGCATGGGAGCAAGCGTTCAAAAGGTGTTGGAAAGTGGAATCTAAATATCCACCCAGAAAATTGATCTAGGAATTTAATTTTCTAGGAAATTAGAAGAAATAGTTCTAATATATTATTGAACCAGAATGGTTCATATTTTTCATGAAATTGTTTAGTCAGTTAGCCTGACAATGTTTTGTTGGTTCCACATTTTTCATAGTTAAAAACCACTAGATTAGATCAGGATCAACACAAATTCCATAGTAATGGAAGATTCACAAGGAACTTACAGCCAGGAAGATGAGATCATAGGGATGGATGTCCATTTAGGCATTCAAGGAACAAACTCCAATGGACATGGAGAAGGAAGGGATGAAAAAATGAATATGGTAGAGACCATTAGAAATTTACATAAGGATGTACAAACCCATAAAGCTGATAATGAAAGGATTATGAGTGCCAAGGAGAAGCAAAAGGACTTCAACATGAAGTTATTACAGAGCTTGAACAGAATAGAAAATAAATTGGATAAGGAGAGTGTCTTAAGCAAATCAGGAAGTCACGGACCTCTTGATGAGAAACGAAAAACAAGAAGTGTTAGCAGACAACACCATCACTCTCTGAGGCATTCCAATAAGAAGGAAAATAGGATCCCAATTCCATCCCCTGTCAGGAATCATAGGAGGTCTGGGGTGGATGAGCTACAAGGAGAAATGAACAAAATCAAACCTCCTACATTTGATGGTGAGCATAAGAAGGATGAAGATGCAGAGACATAGTTGATGGGAATGAGAAAGCATTTTCAATTGCATAATTATTCTTCTTATGCAGAGGGTAGAATTTCCATCTATCAACTCAAGGGAAAAGCATCCAAGTGGTGAGATCAGCTTGTGCAGGTGAAACACATTAAAGAGAAAAGTATTACTTGGAGTGAATTCAAGAAGTATTTTGAGAAGAAATACTTGAATAAGAGATACTATGACAAAAATATGAAAGATTTCTTGAACTCAAGCTTGGGAACATGACCATACATGAATATGAAAGAAGGTTTTTAGAACTGCTGAAGTATGTCTCTTTCATCAAGGATGAGACAGTTAAGATTCAGAGGTATTTGAGTGGATTTCCATCATTCATCAGTGACAAAATAAAGTATGATTATCCCAAGACATTGGAGGAGACCATAAGGCAAGATGAATGCCTATATGATAAAAAAAAATCAAGGCCAACTTTCCAAAAAGTTTGGGAAGACAAAAATAAATTCAAGATGGATCAGAGGAAGAAGGTAAATAATCCACCATTCTTCATAAATAATCCTTAGGGACAGCCAACTTCTAGAGAATCTAGAACGATTGAGACAGGGGGTCAAAGGCCAAGGTAGCCACCCATTCAATGTTGGGGTTGTAAAGGAGATCATAAGTTTAGAGATTGTCCTCACAGAGGTGAAAAAGTGAGGACTATTCATAATGTACAGCAAGATGAAACAATGGACATGGGGATAAATGTACCAAGGATATATGCAGCCCTGGAAAACAAGAAAGTAGAGTATCAGTCACATATGATTGAAGTGGAAGGTATGATCAACAACCAAACCATTGCTATTTTAATTGATTCAGGAGCTAGTCATAGTTATATAGATCCTAAGATGGTGGAAAGTTTGCATTTTCCAAGAAGCAACCATGGAAAACCTTGATTTGTGCAATTGGCTACTAGAGCTAAAATAAAAGTTAATGATATGGTTAAGTCATGTCTTATGGACATGAATGAACTGAACACTAGGGCAGATTTGAACATCTTGATTTGGACTGAAGTCATGTTCTTATGACTATCTAATTGGGATGGATTGGTTGGATCAACATCATGCTATCCTTGACTGTCATAACAAGGAATTCACTTGCTTGGATGAGGAAGGGAACCTAAGGAAAGTGCAGGGAATTCCCAGGGTAGTAGCCATTAGAGAAATTTTAGCATTGCAGCTGAAGAAATGTTACAGAAAAGGGTGTCAACTATTTGTGGTTCATATGAAAGAGACACCTAGAGATAAGGTGCGAAATTTGGAAGATCATGCAGTCCTCGAATATTTTGAAGATGTGTTCAAGGAGTTACCAGGATTACCCCCAAAGAGAGATATTGATTTCTCTATAAATTTAATGCCTGGAGCAGCTCCAGTTTCAAAGACTCCTTACAGAATGAGTACACCAGAGCTGAAGGAGTTTCAAATGTAGCTTGAAGAGCTTCTGAAGAAGGGGTATATATGCCCAAGTGTGTCATCTTGGGGTTCCCCATTCTTGTTCATGAAGAAGAAACATGGGACATTAAGATTGTGCATTGATTTTAGACAGTTGAATAAAGTGATTGTCAAGAACAAGTATCCTCTTCCAAGGATTGATGATATCTTTGATCAATTGAAGGATGAAAAGATATTTTCAAAGATAGATTTCAGGTCAGGATACCATCAAGTAAGGATTAAAGAGGAATATATTAGCAAGACCACCTTCGGGACAAGGTATGGTCATTATGATTTCACAATGGTGCCATTTGGGTTGTCAAATGCACCAACTATTTTCATGTGCTTAATGAATGGTGTTTTCCGAGAATATTTAGACAAGTTTTTCATTGTCTTTTTGGATGACATCCTTGTATATTCAAACTCAAAATTAGAGGCAATCAGATTTGAGAGACCGAATTTTAGAGGTTGCAAAATTAGATTTTCAATACAAGGAATTAGTGGCAAAATTACAACAAGGTAATTTGCAGTAGAAATTGAAGAATACAAACTAGATAATGATGAAATTCTCATGTACAGGGGAAAAATTTATGTACCAAATTCCCATGAATTGAAAAATTTGATATTGAGATAAATGCATAATGTACCTTATGTTGGGCACCTAGGTTATCAGAAAACTATTGCAGCTATCAAGAGCCAATATTATTGGCTAGGCATGAAGAAAGAGGTTGTTGATTTTAATGTCAAATTTTCGGAATGTCAAAAGGTAAAGGATGAGCATAGACACCCGACTATTTTTCTATAGCCATTACCCATTCCTGAGTGGAAATGGGAAGTTGTAACAACGGATTTCATCACCAAACTTCCCAGAACAAACAAGCAACATGATTTTATCATGGTAGTGGTGTATAAGCTTACTAAGGTTGCCCATTTTATTCTAGTTAAGCTCACTCACAAGACAACCAACATTGTTGATGTTTATATGAGAGAAATTGCTCGATTACATGGCATACCCAAGACAATTATGTCTGACAGAGATCCAAAATTTAAATCACATTTTTGGAAGGGGTTATTTAATGGATTTGGAACAAATTTGAATTTTAGTACATCTTATCATCCAGAATTAGATGGACAAATAGAGAGGGTGAATCAAGTGATTGAGGATATGTTGAGGATGTATGTGATGGATAAACCATCAAAATGGGAAGACTACCTACACTTGGTAGAGTTTGCTTATAACAATGGGTACCAAACATCTTTAAATATGATCCCATTTGAGGCACTTTATGGAAGAAAGTGCAACACACCAGTAAGTTGGGATAACCCAACAAATAGAGTAGTGGTTGGGCCAGATTTGATCAGGGAAATCGAGGAGAAAATGATAAAAATAAATCAAAATTTAAAGGTTGCCCAAGACGGGAATAAACGTTATGCAGATAAGGGAAAAACTCACAGGGAGTTTAATGTTGGGGACCATGTATTTTTGAAATTGAAATCCAACAGAAGTTCCCTGGAGTTGGGAAATTGTTCAAAATTGGTAGCTCACTATTGTGGGCCATTTGAAATCCTAGACAGGATTGGTCCAGTAGCTTATATGATTGCATTGCCTGCATCTATGTCTGTTCATAATGTATTCCATGTATCATTGCTCAAGAAATATATACCCGATGTTATTCATGTTATTGATTGGAATGTGATTTAGGTGGAGCAAGAAGGTGCTTTTCAAGTGCATCCAGTATGCATTCTGGACCAGAAAATCAAACATCTCTAGAATCAAGCCATAGGGCTTGTAAAGGTCCAATGGACTTGGTACGGTCCCGAGGATGCTACTTGGGAGCATGAGGATACAATGCGGGCAGAATACCCGCATATTTTTGAGTATTTTTGAAGTTTTGTTGTATATGTGTACATAATGCACTGAGGACAATGGATAAATAAGGGGAGGGGATTGTAATATCCCTAGGCCGAACCCAATTGTAATGTAAATGAAACTGTACTTAAGTTGGTGAGTTGTTTGATATCATTTTTTTTGTATGCACCTTTCATGGCATAGTGCGTGCATGTACTACACAATAAAATGATGAAGTGTGCACATTCTAGGATATCGCGTGCAACAACTTAAGTGTGTGCGATTTTGATGCCAAGGAGACTTTGTGTATATGTTGTGTTTTATAGGCTGGTGAGCCAGTTTTGTGATTATTAGGCCAGAGAGCCTAGATGTTAAAGGCTCGTGCACCTACTTTTGTATATGCCTCAACATTAATATAAAATACATCATTGCACGTAGACCGACCACGATAAAAGAGTATGGGGGACTAAACTCCACTAGTTGGGAAAGGGTGGGGGCTAAAAGTTAAAGAAAAGGGGCTAAGCTAAGGAGATTAAGCCAAAAAGTAATATTATATTAATATTTCTTAGGTATAAAGTATGGATAATTATTTTATCCTAAGTTCTAAAGTTGGGGATAGGTGGGCCAAAGTAGCTCCCAACATGACAAGTGTCAATTTGGGGACATGCATAAATATTGTTTGGGCGTAGTTCATTTTCCTATGATTCCTTCTATCATGCAGTCATCCAGTCAGTCATCCATGGGCATTCACACCCCCATTGAGCTATCTATTGTACCTTCATGTCATTGTACCTGAATTTGTATCCATATCCATATATGTTCGTGTAGTTGGTTATATTGGGAGCTAGACTGAAGAAGTGGGTTGTCAGGCCCATGGGATATTGAAGAGGAGGGTTGTCAAGCCCATGAGAATTCTCTCTGGGTGAGAGAATTGTGGGGAATTGATTTCCTAAAGGTGTTAAACTACATCTACATGGCTCGAAGACTTCATGTCTAGCCTGTTGCTAAAGCCTAGAAAGGAAGGGGGGTAGCCGAAGGACTGTTGAGTAGAGAAGGGGCACACTTCCTCGGGTGGGACATGCATGTGGGGAATGAGGGATTGTATGTTGTTAGTTTGATTTGGCACCTATGAAGGATTCTTTCCTATTGTCCATGAGCCATTAGCCTGGTTAGGAATCCCTTTACCCGGGTGGAGTTTAGTCCCATCTCAGGGGTGACCCACTACTGAGAGTGATGAGTAGTGTGGTCTAAGGCTGGGAGGTTCGAGGAAGGCATGCATGCAGTTGGTGATATTATTACCAAGATAAGTGTCAACTGTGTGATAAATTTACATGTTGCATTATTATTTATGTGTTTATTTTTATGGATTTATCATGTGTATGATTTATAAATGTGTTTATATTTATTGGTATTTCCTGCATATGTTGCATTTATGTGTTTACTGTTATTTCAGTATGAATCTGCAAGTGTTCTGTGTGTATACATTTTATTTGTTGGATCATGTTGTCATTGATGCCAATGGTTTGATTGATTGATGTCAAAGGATTGATTGATTGATAATTGATGTAATGTAATATGTATTATCCTTGATGAGAATGCATAGATGAATATGGATCAATGAGTTTTCATTTATATGATGAAGATGGATCAATGAGTTGTCAATGATACATGATGAAGATGGATCGATGTGGTTTCATTGGTATATGATGCATTGTTGGAAAAATGTATAGATGACTCATTATTGTCTTATCATGATTGATAAGGTGCACAAATGGATGAACTCCAAAGTGGTCCCCTTATGGTGAAATCCTTCACAGGAAGAAGCTTTGCGGATTGAGTTATCCTAGAAGAATGGTTGGAGGACCCATGCTTGTATGTGGAATAATGATATGAATATCAATGAAGTTTTTGGTGAAACTATCCTAGATGGATAGTGCTTTCCATACAATTTTCGGTGGTATGTGGAATGTCACATAACTCCCCAGGGTTTGAGAGTTATGGCCTTACAAAATTGAAGGACCCCCATATGAAATATTTAAGCCCACAAGGTCAAAGAATTCAAAGTGCTTGAAAAGAAGAAATCATTATTTAAATGATAAAGTAAAGTGACAAAGTCAAGGTGGATTATTTAAATAATAAAGATAAGTGACAAAATCAAGAAATATTATTTAAATGATAAAGTAAGGTGACAAAATCAAGAAGGAATATTTAAATGATAAAGTAATGGAGAACTTTCTAATTATGGAAAGTGGTTAACCCTAAAATGAGGAAAATAGGTTAAGTGACCTAGAAATAGGTTAAGTGACTTAGAAATGGGTTAAGTGACCTAGAAGATGGAGAGTATAAATAAGAGGCAGGGATCTCTCATTTTAGATCACACTTGAGAATATTGAAGATCTATAAGTGACTGAGTTAACCAAAGGATATCTAAGCCTAATTTCAGAGGGAAGGTGAAGAAACAATGGCCAGAATTCAAGGGAGGATAAATTATTTTCATGATGCTTTCTAAGGTATGTTATTTACAGGTCATCTCACCATTTTCACAATAATTGTTTTTATATAATGATTTAGACTGTGAGATTGAAATTCCATTGAAGAAACACATCTAATTATCTATGGTAAAAAATTCAGCTTTTGGGTCATTGTGTTTTTGGAAATGCACTCCGTGAAAAAGAGGGTTTGTGGCTAGTCCTAAAACTAGTCTAAAATAGGTGTTTCGGGTAAAAACATCATAACTTCTTCATAGAAGATCCAAATCTAGTGAGACCAATTGTGTTGGTTATATTACAGTATTTATTATTCTATGTAATAGTTTCAAATCGATTCAACAAATATTACATGCGGGGAACTCTCTACAAGGTCACTCTCTAGAATAAGCCAGAATTCAGCAAGGTGTGCCATTTTTTCTATAACTCCTTTTCTGAGGGGTTCCAAGTAGTGACACCTGGAGGAATTGCACAAAACACACTGAAGAAAATTGTGTATCATTTTCAGATTTTTATTTAGTACAGGTACAAAGTTATGATTATTTTGAGTTAGAGTTGTTGACTAATCCAAAACTAGTCATGTTTGAGACAAGCAGTTGATGAGTTGGCACATACATGAGGTGTATAGTTGATGATGTTGGTACATATTGAAGAGTCATTGTTGATGAGTAGTTGAAACATGATTGGTATATACTTGGTACATGTTTGGTTTCATTGGTTTATGGTACAGGTTGATTACAGATTGTTTGGTATAGGTTGATTACAGATTGTTTGGTACAGGTTGGTGCATGGTTGATGCACTTGTTTATGGTACAGATTGATATATGTTGAGGATTGTTGCCTAATATTAGTTGGTGCTGAGGGTGTAAGCTAAGTATTGAATTATAGATATGGTTCTCTTGTAGAGTTGTACTCTATTCATTTGTTACTGAAAAACCCCAAGGATTGTATTTCGTAATAAAAAGAAAATTGTACATACATCTTGTGTTCTTTGTGTTCCTTGTGGTGATAACTTGTTGATGATATATTGTTGATATATGTTGCTGATATGTGTTGATATTTAACTGGTTATAAATAAAACAAATGAGTAATGAGTTAATGGTGATTTTTAACTAAGGAGCTTTGGGAAAAGGAGCCCTACACTGTTCACCCCCCCTTCTTAGTGTAGTCGGTGTGTCCAACAATTGGTTTCAGAGCGGGCCTTCACTACAAGCCTTAACAAGCTTGAAGGAGATCCATAGACACACAAATGGATGATGAAATACCAATCCTTTATGAGGAAAACTATTATACTTGGAGAATAGAGATGAGAGTGTATTTGAAGACAATGGGAGCAACTATTTGGAAGGCATCCATTGGTGGATCAGTTCCATTGAAGAACAATTCAAAGTTCGTAGCTCAAAGGGAATGAAAGAAGAATGATGCATTGGCTCTCAAGACCATTCTTAGTGGACTCTCAATCCCTATCAAAGAAACCATGGAACAATGCACTTCTGCCAAGGATCTATGGCTAAAGCTAGAGGAGACATATCAAAGAAAGAAGGAGAAGGAAGATATTGAAGACCACTCCATCAAGATCATCAAAGGTAAAGAATCTCCAAAAACCCTTGATTGTATTATTTCTAAATGTTATCTTGAAACCATTTCAAGTGAAGATAGCACAAAGGAATATCCCAAAAGTATTTCAAATGAAGATATAGAATCTCCAAAGACTCTTGATTACAATGATTCAAAATGTGATGATGTTGAATTTTTCTCAAGTGAAGAACATGATCTAGAAACAATTTGTGTAAAGTTTGATGGTAGTTATCCCATGGAAATAATAGAAGAATATCTATTAGAACGTCAAAAGGAAGTTGAAGAGGGTTTATATAGATACAAAAGTGATCATTTTTATACACATTATAACTATCTTTTGGATAACACTAAGAAGTTTCTTAGGAGGATTCAAAGGTGTTATCTCCTGAAATAAACCTGTTAGTTTTATTTTGAGTCTTAGGTGATAGCATGGTCATGATAAAAGGTCACATTTAAATTTTGAGGTTTAGAGTTCCAAGTATAGGGAATAAGTCATAAATTCCAAAGAAACAAAGGGATTTGTCATTCATTATGTTTAAGAATCAAGAAAAAGTTTTTCGCCGGCTAAACATTATTTTCAAGTATGTGGTAAGCCCCCAAATGTAGGTACTTTTGGCAGCTTACAAGGGAGATCAGAGGTGCACTTATCCCCCGAAAGTGCAGGCCAACAATTTTTGCCAGTGCATCAGCCAAAACGCGAATGTAGAAAAAGTACAGACGTATTCAAATTATGATAATTGTTTTGATGTGCGACTTGGCACGATTACATGATCTTAGCTCCTGGTTTGAATAAAATCATTCATTTTTGGCTCTAGTCCTCGTGCAAAGGTCTGAAATCTCTGTCGTTTCAAAGAAATCACCTAGTAATGATTGCAATTACCTGATTTTCTCCAGAGCTCTATTTGTTGATTAAGGTTGGTTGTCATTGATGTCAACCCTTGCAGAAAGACCCATAGCACAAAGTTTTGGGTAATGGACCCAATAGTGTTTGATGTAAATATGAATCATTATTTTTTTTTCATGGTTGATAAGAAGTAAATATGGATGAACTCCAAAGTGGTCCCCTTATGGTGAAATCCCTCACAGGAAGACGCTTTGTGGAGTAAGAGAACCCATGCTTAATTATGGAATAATGAGATGAAGGAAA
>ML787456.1:80678-122169 GCA_009831015.1 Picea engelmannii | reverse complement strand
CCTCAACCATGAGGATCCACGTGACGTGCCACATACCACCGGAAAGAGCATGATGTATACTATCCATCCATGGGTGTTGTATCTACATGTGAATTTTCCTTCATGTCCAAATAACTTCATCAATCTTGTGGTCCAAAACCCATCACTAGGGTTGACATCAATGACAACAACCAATCTTCCAACAGAAGCCTCTTCCTCATCAAATTCAAATCCTAAGATAGACAAATTGGCTAAGATGCTAGATTCATTAACCTCAGAAATTTCCAAGATAAAGATTGAGAATAAGCAGCCTGCCAAGGGAAAAGATTCCTATGAATACACTCACAGAAATCCAAATCAGAATCCTAATACTTTCAGGAGAAATAACCAACAGGTACAAATCTTGAAGAGAGAGAGAAATCCCATAGAAGATCAGAAGGTAAAAGCTCCTCTCCAAAATACTGTGATGGATGAAGACGAAGATGATTTTCAAGAAGAAGAAGAAGATAATATTCACTACGTTGGAGATGATGCAGAGAAATATTATCTAACACATAATGATTATGAAGAGGCATTAATGAATGAACAGATAAATAAGAATTCTGATGATAATGGTGTTTTTTAAGATGATGATAAGAACATATACAATTTAAGATCCAAGTCCAATACTGCAAAATAGAGTGCACCGACTCCTCCCAAGAAGATTGTTGCTCCTGCCAAACAACAAACTTAGAAAGATCAGATTCCTAATGACCAGCAGATTGCTTTGAAAGCCCCTTCAAATGAGGTAAAAATTTCTGATAAAACCTCTTATTCTTTCAATTTTGAAGATGAGATACATAAAATCAAAATCCCCATCCCTTACGTTGAATTAATGAAGAATGAATCATTCAAGAAAGATATCCTCAAGACTCTTGATCCCAAATCCATATCTTCCTCTACTGATATCCTTAATATACAAGATGACAAGCCCACCATTGTCTTAGGTCAAATGATAGAGGATAGAGATGAAAGTTATCCACCTTTTTTTATCTCTTTGAACATTCATGACAAAATATTGCATAACTGCCTGCTAGACTCTGGAGCCTCTCACAATTTAATGCCAAAGGCAGTTATGGATGAGCCTGGAAGAGAAATTACTAACACTTACCATGATATTTTCTCATTTGACTCTAGGAAAGTTAAATGTCTCGGGTTGATCAAATATTTGGCAGTAACTTTAACTCAAGCATCTATGAAAACTATGGTCATGGATGTAGTTATAGCAGATATTCCACCCAAATTCAAATGTTTGTTATCAAGATCATGGATGAAGAGGTTAGGAGGAAATATTCAAGTGGACCTTTCATATGCTACTATTCTTGTTTTTGGAGGAGGAAATAAGAGACTATACAGAGAGTCACAGCTTGCATACATTATCATTGATGAACAAAATCTATCCAATCGTCCTATTTACTCAGTTGACACAGGTATGGGATCTTACATATTTCAGATTGATGATTCACTGTCATATTCATTGTTGCTTAAAAAGCATGGGGTTCAGTCCACAGAGGTAGGAGAAGATGATCTTTGGAGTATGTTATTTGATGGGGCATGTACTAAAGAGACTGTTGGAGAAGGGGTTGTATTTATTTCACCATCTAAAGAAACTACACATTTGTCATTCAAGCTTGATTTCAAAGTCACTAATAATATTGCAAAATACAAGGCTCTACTCTTAGGTTTGAATGTTGCAAAAGAAATGAAGGTTAAAAGGTAGCAAGCATATGGAGATGCTGATTTGATCATTCAACAGGTAAATAAGTCTTTCCAAGCCAAGCTTGTGAGACTGAAAGATTACAAATATGAGGTTCTCAATTTGATTGATGCTTTCACTGAGTTTAAGATCTCATATATTCCTAGGGCCATGAATCAATTGGTTGATTCATTGGTTGTTTCAGCTAGTACTTTCATACGTCCTTTGCCCCCAAAGATGAATTATGAAATTCAGGTAAAGTATAGGCCTTCTTTACCTGATAATGTTAAATTATGGAAGGTATTTGAGGATGATGCAGAGCTAAGCAGGTTTCTAGGAGTGATGGATAAGTATTCAGATTTACAAATTGATCGAGAAAATGAGCTTGATGAAGAAGCTCAAACGCCCAAATTTAGAAATAAAATTGGATTCCATGAAATTGTGCAGCTCTCTACCAACCGTATCCCCAAAGTTTTGGTTCCCTTAGAGAAACTTTTTGATCATAATGATGTTGCCATTAAACTAGAAAAGAAGGGGAAGGTTTTGATGTGTTTCAGTTTAATGTAGCAAATGAAGAGAACCCCAAGTATGTTAATCTGGCCTCTCATTTGACTGATAAACAGAAATCTGAATATGGTGAGTTGTTAAAGGAATTTTCTGATATATTTGCATGGCAGTATTGTGATTTTAAGACATACAATATAGAGATCATACAACATAAAATTCCTTTGAACAAAAACACAAAACCTTTCAGACAGAAACTCAGATCATTCAGCCCAATGTTGTTGCCTACTATGGAGAAAGAAATCAAAAAAATGTTGGATGCCAAGATCATCATCCCTCTTAGATATTCTGAATGGATTGCTAACCTTGTTCTTGTTAGAAAGAAAAATGGTGAGATTAGACTCTGTGTAGACTTCAGGAATTTAAACAAATGCTCTAGAAAAGATAATTACCCATTGCCTAAGATGGAACATATTTTGCAAAACATTTCTGGAGCTAGTGTCATGTAATTTATTGATGGCTTCTCAGGGTATAATCAAATTGTAGTCCATCCAGATGACAGAGAAAAAATAGCCTTCACCACACCATGGGGTACATTCATGTACGAAAAAATTCCATTTGGATTGATGAATGTGGGAGCCACATTTCAGAGGGAAATGGACATCGCATTTGTAGGGGAAAAAGATAGATTTGTTTTGATTTATCTTGATGATATCACATTTTTTTCACACAGTCATGAAGACCACTTGGAGCATCTAATAAAGACATTCTTGAAATGTAGAAAGTATGGCATTTCTTTAAATCCCGAGAAATCTCATTTTGCACTCAGAGAAGGCAAGTTGCTTGGGAATATTGTGTCTGCAGAGGGGGAGAAGATTGATCCAACAAGAGTAGAAGCAATTCAGAAATTGTCTCTCCCCAGATCCAAAAACGATATCCAATCTTTCCTTGGAACCATAAATTTCATCAGGAGGTTTATTGCAAATTTTGCAGAGCTTACTAAACATATCACATGCATGTTGAGAAAGGATTCTGAAGTAAAGTGGACAGAGGAGGCCAGACATTCTTTTGAATCTATCAAAGAAGCTATTATGACATCCCCTGTCTTAATTAGCCCAAATTTTGATAAACATTTTTATATTTTCTCATTTTCCTCTAATGATACAATTGCAGCAGTCTTATTACAAAAGAATGAAGATGGGCATGAGCATCCAGTAGCATTTTTCAGCAAGGTTTTGAGAGATGTTGAAAAAAAATATGACCCAATTGAAAAATAGGCCTATGCACTAATCAAATCACTTAAAGCTTTCAGGATCTATATACTACAGGCCAAGGTAATAGCATATGTTCCTTCCAATTCTATGAAAGATGTCCTGGTTCAACCTAATATTGATGGGAAGAGAATCAAGTGGATTGCTAAAATGATTGAATTTGATATTGAGATTAATCCAATCAAACTTGCCAGAGGCCAAGGACTTGCCAAACTTCTTGCAGAGGAAAATTGTAAAATGCTAGGGACAAATTTTGTTGGGTTAAATGCAGAAAGTATGCAATCTCATATTTCAGAAGAAAAACTCACTTATGATTTGTAGGTATCTTCTCACTTGGCTGACTGTGAATGGTATAGTCACATAATATATTTTTTGCAGAATCTTATAGCTCCTCCATACATGAGAAAAACATAGGTGAGAGATTTAAATCTTAAAGCCATTAAATTCTTCATAAATGACAACATGTTATTTTGGAAAGATCCCTCAGGTGTACTTTTGATATGCATCAACAAAGAAGAATCAGTCCAGACTATGACAGAATTTCATAGTAGTGAGTGTGGTGGACACCATTATTGGAAAACCACTGCTCACAAAATTTTCAGAGCCAGATATTATTGGCCTTGTTTGTTTTCTGATATATGTGCTTATGTCAAGGCATGTGATAGGTGTCAAAGGTTTGTAGGTAAGAAGCAATTGAACTCTCTTCCCCTTAAACCTATTGTGGTCACAGGCCCTTTCCAACAATGGGGTTTGGATTTCATAGGGGATATTCATCCACCTTCCATCAATCAACGTATATGGATTCTAGTTGCCACTGACCACTTCACCAGGTGGATTGAAGCTATTCCTACCAGGAATTCCAATCACACTGTGATCATAAACTTCCTATATGATCACATATTTTCCAGATTTGGCTTCCCAAAAAGATTAGTCACAGACAATGTTGCTGCATTCAATGATAAGGCTTTGGTGAAGTTATGTGAAGTCATGGGGATTCAGTTAGTGAATTCTACATCTTACTATCCATAAGGAAATGGCCTTGTTGAGTCATCAAATAAAAGTCTGGTAAGAATTATTAAAAAGTTGCTTGAGAAGAATACAAGGGGTTGGGATTCAAAACTGAAATTTTCTTTGTGGGCTGATAGAGTGACCAATAAGAAATCCATTGGAACATCTCCTTTCAAACTGGTATATGGCACTGAGGCTATCTTTCCAATTCAACTTGCATTACCAGTAGCCAAATTTCTTCAAGAGGTAGATTTTGAACCTAATGACCTTACCGGAAGGATTCTTCATTTAGTGGAGTTGCAGCAAGTTAGAGAACAGTTGTTGGAGAAAACATAATTGCATCAGAGGAGGATGAAAGAGACTTTTGAAAATAAAGTGAAGATGGACATCTTCAAAACAGGGGACCTAGTTCTAAAGTGGGATGCAGCAAGACAAGAGAAAGGTAAACATGGAAAATTTGATGCATTGTGGACAGGTCCATTCATTATTGCACAGGCATAGCAGAACAACACTTTTGTTCTCCAGAATTTGGAAGGTAAAGAAGTCACAGGTAGCCCATTCAATGGGCGTTTTCTCAAACTTTATTTCTCATGAGGCTTTCTCAAGCCTTGCTATATTGTAAATATTTATTTTCAGTTTTTCATTTTCAGTTTGTTTTTCAAAATAACTCCATGCCCAATGGATTACTGATTCAAATCAGTTTTAAGTCTTAGGTGATAGGAAGGCTACTGAGTCAATAAAGGTTCTTGAAACCTCACAGGGAGGATTTCATCCCCAATAGGAGCCAGATGTTATCTCCTGAAATAAACCTGTTAGTTTTATTTTGAGTCTTAGGTGATATCATGGTCATGATAAAAGGTCACATTTAAATTTTTGAGGTTTAGAGTTCCAAGCATATGGAATAAGTCATAAATTCCAAAGAAACAAAGGGATTTGTCATTCATTATGTTTAAAAATCAAGAAAAATATTTTCGGTAGATAACCGTTGTTTTCAAGTATGTGGTAAGACCCCAAAAGTAGGTACTTTCGGTGGCTTACAAGGCAGATCAGATGTGCACTTAGCCCCCGAAAGTGCAAGCCAACAATTTTTGCCAGTGCATCAGCCATAACCCAATTGTAGAAACATTACAGGTGTCTTCAAGTTATGATAACCATTTTGATGTGTGACTTGGCACTATTAGACAATCTTAGCTCCTGGTTTGAAGAAAATCATTCATTTTTGGCTCTAGTCCTCACGCAAAGGTCTAAAATCTCTGTCTTTTCAAAAAAATCGCCCAGTAATGATTCCAATTACTCGATTTTCTCCAGAGCTCTGTCACCATTGGTATCAGGATAATCATTCCAAATCCAAATTAATCGATGCATGAGTTCCTATAAGGAACATGGGTTTTCTACATTTGGTAACAAGAAGAGTTTTCCTCACCACCTCAGATTTCCTCCATTGGTGAGATCTCTTTCTTTCAGGTGCTTTGACAGGTCATTGTTTTTTCTAACAGTTTTGAAGATGGGTCAAAAGCAAGGTGGTCCTCTTCTCAGGAAGGAATTGGATAATGTCCAATACCTGGAATCTCATCTGGAGATCCATCAAATGTTCTCAGATGTAGGTTGCCTCACATATGTCCAGAAATTGCAGGCTGGATATCATCAGGGTGTCACAGAGACTTTTGCAAAGACCTATGATGGGTGCAAGCTGGCAATTGGCCCCTTGGAGATGCAGATTGATGAAGCAAGCATAGCAGCTGCTACAGAAATGACAGAAAAAGGAAAAATATGGTTCAAGAAAACTATCACTAAAAACCTAGATTTTAGACCATATCTAAAACCAGAGTTTCAGGATATCATTTGGAAGAAGGACATCCCTACATCACACCTGGAGAAGAAGTGGTAGATTATGCTCAAGGCCATACAGGTCCACATAACCTATGAGGGGAGATATGACAGAGTGATGTTATATCATTTAAAGCTAATAGATCATTTTACAAACAAAGTTCCACTCAATTTGCCATATTAATTCCACAGAAGCTTGACCAAAATGTCTCATAAAGTCCAAGTTGAACCAAACAAAATCCAGAACACTCTGTTCTATTTTTTCCTCGTCAACATGATAATTGTGGAAGAGCTTAGAAGGAGAGAAAAGACCTCGAAGTATCTCCTATTTTGGGGAGGATTTGAGTTGGAGACTCAACCTGAGCATAACAAGAATAAGTCAAAGAACAATTCTCTGACACATCAGAGCATTTCAAGGAGAAGGAGAGCCATCACTCCAATGCAAAAAGAGCAACCCGTATCCAGTTCCAAACAAAAAAGAGAAAAGAAGAAGTTGGTTTTCAATGAAGCTGCAGAGCAAGATTCACCTAAGAAGACCAATGTTCTAAACCTACCTTACTCAGACTCTGAGTCTGAACCAGCTATAGAAGAAGTTCCAGGTGATCAGACTATGGAGCTAGATATGGAGGAAACACCACATATTGAGTTGTTCATCAGTTTTGATAAGGGTGAAACATCTACCAAGAAGAAAATCAGCAAGTCAACAAAAATTCAAAAGATGAAACAAAAGATAGCAGAGAAGGAGGTGTTAGAGAGGGTTATCAAGCCCATATATGAAACTTTGTCAGAGAATGTTGCCAAGACCAAAGAGGCCTTTGAAAGGATAGCACTCATACATGTGAAGGAAAAGAAGAAAAGTAAAACAATAATGAAGCATAATCACAAGTTGTGGAAGATTGCCAGATATTTGAAGACCAATATCAAAATGATGATAACAATCCAAGCACCCATTCTCATCTTCAAGTTTTAGCTGTAGGAGTTGAACATCTACATCAAGAATCTTCCAAATAATGCAGGGAACACTCCAATTTTGAAGTATTTTCTTTTTGTCAAATCTAGGACTTTCGGTGGCTAACTCACACTTTTCAGCGAAAATAGTTTGTTGAATCCCAATAATTTCGTGGCTAATTCCACCATTCGTAGGCTAGTAAGCCACCAAAAATGCTAAATCAGAGGAAACATATATTTGGAGCTCGAAATAGATATTTTTGAAGACAAGTGATTAAAGAAAATTTCAAATGAATTTCTACATGCAATTGGGAAAATTGTTTCAAGTTTTTGAGACAAAAGACAAGGTGAATAGGTTCATGGTTATTCTACAACTGTTGAAAGTCATTTCTAGCTGTTGGGAAAAAACACCATTCATATCATTACACATCAGAGCATTCATGCAATTGTAAATGACTAAGAAGACTGAAGACAAATCATTTTTTTTTGGAAAGGGATTTCATCCACTTTTTGAAAAAGTTGTTGTGTTATTTCTATTTTTAGCATAACAGATCCATCCTTTTAGGATCTAGATCAGTATTGTAAAGGCTATAAAGCCTGTAAATTTTATAGATGAAGGGTTCGAGTCTGGATACTGGACCAGGTTGCTATTGTAATAGAATTTTCCATATATATAATACAAATCACAAGTTCCTTTCATTGTTGATGTCAGATTACCATTTCCTTTCTTTTCCTGTACTTTGTTGATTATTATTGATCTATGTTTATCTTAATTGCTAGTGACTGTTATCTCACTTAGTCAATTCATAAACCATGATTTAATAAGAAATATGTACTATCTTATTTGACCCATCAAATGTGTGTTCTGGTTAATAAGTATAGCCTTCTTCATCCACCAGTTAAGTTATTTACCTGATTATTAATTCTTAAAAGCATTGTATCATCTGGTTATATACATTTGACTGTCCTGATAACAATCCAGTAGGTCATTTATCCCATTTGATCCAAACATAAACACAAAATCAATCATACTTTAAGTTACCAGGTGTATTCAAGCTACAATCGAGAAGGACTCCTAGAGAGATAACAAAAGGAACATCTTGAAGTTAAAGGGAATTCTCAAAGAAGAAGAAGAGAGCAATAAGACTAAATTGGAAGAAAAGGAAGAAGAGATCACAATACTAAAGAATGAAAAAGAAGATATGAAGGTAGATGATGATATTAGCAAAAGTTTTGAAGCTATTATTCATCTCAAGACCCAAATTGAAGAAGCCAAAAGGGTAGAAGAACTTTTGAAGAATCAAATTAATGAAAAGGAAGAATCATGTGATAAGTTAGAAGTTGAAATTGTTGATCTTAGAAAGAAAGTGGAGAATTCAAATAAATTCTTGAATACCTCAAAAATCTTGGATGAGATCTTGGAAAGTCAAAGATCACCATATGATCAATCAGGTCTTGGATACAAAGAAGAAGCTACACATGTTGAAGCAAGCACCTTAAATAAGCATGAGGTAAGTCCATTAAAGAAGGAAGACAATGTTGCAAAGAAACCATCTACACAAGGCAAGGAAAATTTCAAAAGAACAAAGAAAGGAAGACATCAAGAAGCTATCTTTGGGACACCAAAGAAAAGGTATGAAAGTATTTTTCATGGGCATTGTTATTCATTTAATGAATATGGTCACAAAGCTTTTGAATGTAGATCTTATGAAAGAAGATATAATGGAATATTTCATAACACCATAAGGTTTTGGAGATGTGATCAAGTAGGACACATTGTTGTTCACTATAACACCATGAGATGCTACAGTTGTAGTGGATTTGGCCACAAATCCCAGGAGTGTTGGAACACAAGAAGAAATTCCATGATGAGGACTTCACATAGCATGTATAGAAGAAGGAATGAAGTAAGGAAGGGAAACATATTTGAAAATATGGATGCTCAGAGATCAAGTTATGAGGAGTAGGGACATCTACAAAAGTGGGTGAAGAAGACAGAGCAACCAGAACAGAATGAAATATTGAAGGGAAGTTCAAAAATGTCATCTACTGAGGCATATGTGGGTGACAGTGGTATCATTCACATACATGCGCAGGATGACCTTGTATAGGTCGCGTACATACGCGAGTTGTCTATGCAGCAGGCCGCGTATATGTGGTGAAGCCTAAGGAAAAGGGTTATGCACGGGGATTGCAGTTTGATGTGATGGTATAACTCTGTGATGCAGGGTCTAACATGGTTTATTGCAGGTTATGACACTATTTGCTACAGGTTTTCATGATTCTATATTGGATTATGTAAGGTGATGATGTAAAAAAAAATATTGGGTGCATGGCACTAACCCATGAGTATGGATTGATGCATTTTCTGTTGAAGAACAATGTTGATTATGAAAGTGAATTTATGACACCTTGGTTATGTGATATGTCTTGATGATGTATTAGAAGCTTACTTGTTGGAAAGATTGATGAATTCATTTAGCATATGGATGGTCTACACATTGGGACATGTGTTTGGTGAGTTGATGAGGTGATCATGTTGTACATCATTGATGATTCATAGCTTGATGTATAATTGATACATGTTTGGTACACTCATAGATGGCATATGCTTGATGATACTACACCATTGGTACTACTTGATCAACACACCAATTGGTATTTGTTTAAGATACATGATTGTGGCACTTGGTTCATGATGGAGACATATCATGAGTGATATGACACATGGTTGACATATTGGTAGATGCACATGGTTGGCATATCGGTAGATGCACACTGTTGGCATATCAGTAGATGCACATGGTTGGCATATTGGTGGATGCACATGGTTGGCATATTGGTAGATGCACATGTTGGCATATTGATAGAGGCATATGATTGATACATTCCATGGATGATATATTTTGGCATATTGCATGATGTTGATGTACATGGTTGATGTACATAGGCGTTGTGCATGATGAGCACACATTTTTGTACAGTATGTGCTTGGTTGATATTTTGCTTATGATTCTTTATTTCATCGTTGACATATCGTTTTCTTCATGATGCTTGGTATAGCATGAGTTTGATGCATGAATAGGGCCAAGGATCGTTATATGGTAGCACATTGTTCATCTCACAGAGAAGATAGGGGAGACATACCCATAGGGGGAGTCATTCTTCTTCCCATGATTCTAGGAGGAGATATTTATCAGATGCATACCTAGAAAAGAGCCCTATATTTGAAGAAAGAGAACAAGGGCCTAATTCCAAGAGGAGTGATGGTCACAGGAGGAGTATGTTCGGTGTATTTTCATCATTACATCATAGTGATATCCCTTGTTCAAAAGGGGATAGATTATTCATAGGAATATCAAAGGCACTCAGACAGGGGGAGTATCCCCAAGGAAATTTCAAGCAGGGGGAGCAGCCCAAAGAGGAAAATGGCCCTTTGCCATTGATGTCAAAGGGGGGGAGATAGTCACATTGATGTGATTGATGATTATTGAGTGGGAGAGATAGTCACATTGATTACTGATGTAGAGAATTCCTTATCGACATGTTGACATCAATAATTGGTAATTGGTGTTGACATCAATGTTGGTATTGCCATCAATGCCAAAGGGGGAGATTGTTGAATCATGTTGCAATTGATGCCAATGGTTTGATTGATTGATGTCAAGTGATTGATTGATGTCAAAGGATTGATTGATTGATATTGATGTAATGTAATATGTATTTTCCTTGATGAGAATGCATAGATGAAGATGGATCAATGAGTTTTCATTGATATGGTGAAGATGGATCAATGAGTTGTCAATGATACATGATGAAGATGGATCGATGTGGTTTCATTGGTATATAATGCATTGTTGGAAAAATGTATAGATGACTCATTATTATCTTATCATGATTGATAAGGTGCACAAATGGATGAACTGCAAAGTGGTACCCTTATGGTGAAAGCCCTCATGGGAAGATGCTTTGCAGATTGAGTTATCCTAGAAGAATGGTTGGAGGACCCATGCTTGTATGTGTAATAATGAGATGAAGATCAATGAATTTGTTGGTGAAACTATCCTAGATGGATAGTGCTTGCCATACAATTTCCGGTGGTATGTGGAATGTCACATAACTCCCCATGGTTTGAGAGTTATGGCCTTACGAAATTGAAGGATCCCCATATGAAGACTTGAAGCCCATGAGGTCAAAGAATTCAAATTGCTTGAAAATAAGAAATCATTATTTAAATGATAAAGTAAAGTGACAAAGTCAAGGTGGATTATTTAAATAATAAAGAGAAGTGACAAAATCAAGAAAGATTATTTAAATGATAAAGTAAGGTGTCAAAATCAAGAAGGAATATTTAAATGATAAAGTAATGGAGATCTTTCTAATTATGGAAAGTGGTTAACCCTAAAATGAGGAAAATATGTTAAGTGACCTAGAAATGAGTTAACTGACCTAGAAATGGGTTAAGTGACCTAGAAGATGGAGAGTATAAATAAGAGGCAAGGATCTCTCATTTTAGATCACACTTGAGCATATTGAATATCTAAAGGGGAATGAGGTAACCAAAGGATATCTAAGCCGAATTTCAAAGGGAAGGTGAAGAAAAGAGGGCTGGAATTCAAGGGAGGATAAATTATTTTCATGATGTTTTCTAAGGTATGTTATTTGCAGGTCAGCTCACCATTTTCGGAATAACTTATTTTCTATAATGATTCAGACCGTGAGATTGATATGCCATTGAGGAAACATATCCAAGTATATTTGGTAAAAACTTCATCTTGTGGGTCATTGTATGTTTGGAGATACACTCCGTGTAAAATAGGGTTTGTGGCTAGTCCTGAAACTAGTCTAAAACAGGTGTTTCAGGTAAAAACGTCATAACATCTTCATAACAGATCCAAATTCAGTGAGACTAATTGTGTTGGTTATATTACAGTATTTAGTATTTTTTGTAACATTTTCATATCGATTCAATAAATATTCTGTGTGGGGCACACTCTACAAGATCTCTCTCTAGAATAAGCCAGAATTCAAAAAGGTGTGCCATTTTTTCTATAACTTCTTTTCTGAGAGGTCCCAAGTAATGAAACCTGGAGGAATTTCATAAAACACACTGAATAACATTATGTATCAGTTTTGGATATTTATTCATTACAAGTACAAAGTTATGATTATTTCAAGTTAGGGTTGTTGACTAATCCAAAACTAGTCACGGTTAAGACAAGTTGTTGATGAGTTGGCACATACATGAGATCTATAGTTGATGATGTTGGTACATATTGATGAGTCGTTGTTGATGATTAGTTGACACATGATTTGTATATACTTGGTACATGGTTGGTTGCATTGGTTTATGGTACAGGTTGGTGCATGGTTGATGCACTTGTTTATGGTACAAATTGATATATGTTGAGGATTGTTGCCTCATATCAGTTGGTTTGAGGGTGTAAGCTGAGTCTTACATTATATATCTGGTTCTCTTGTATATTTGTACTCTATTTAGTTGCTGCTGAGAAACCCCAAGGATTGCAGTCCGTAATAAAAAGAAAATTGTACATACATCTTGTGTTGTTTGTGTTCCTTGTGGTGATGACTTGTTGATGATATATTGTTGATATATGTTGTTGATATGTGTTGAAATTAACTAGTTATAAATGACAACAATGAGTAATGATTTAATGGTGATTGTTAACTAAGGAGCTTTGGGAAAAAGAGCCCTACACTGGTCACCCCCCCCACCCCTCTTAGTGTAGTCAGTGTGTCCAACATTAATCACATGCAGTATGAAAAATGTATGTGGCATAGATCAGTTGGATGATGGGTATGTTATAGTATGTTCCACAGAGAGAATAAAATCGTTCTCTCATGTAGCATGCCTCGGCATGGGTGGTCGAGGATGTTACAAGCCATAGATCAATGGCCATTAAGATTGAGGAGAATATGAACCATCAGATCACTCTATGTCGGGAACATATCATGACCGTCATATTTCCTAACTACAAATGCATATTAATGCATACTAAAGTAACATACTAAGAAACACACTTTTACCTAATGACACATTAGACCAAGTAGATCTTAACTAACTCCTAAGTGTCTAAATATCCTAACATCCCCCCTTAAGAACAACTTGGGATAGGATTGAAGGATCTACAATAGTGACACAATAGGATAAGGAAGGAGGCATTAGAGCCTATCCCCCATTAATGAAAACTTCCTGAACGCCTAACATAGATCGAAGTTTGGAAAACTTTGCTTATGTAAGATACTTTGTGAAAATGTCTGCAACTTGATCTTCTGTAGAGAAAAAGAGCATTTCAATAACTTGATCATGGATGATATTTCTTATGAAGTGCATGTGTAGCTCGATGTACTTGTTGCATTGGTGTTGAACTAGGTCTTTGGCAAGATTGATGGCACTCTGATTGTCACACCAAAGGTTGGTTGGATGTTGTTGCTGAAATCCAAACTCTAAAAGGATCTGTCGAAGCCACAAGGATTCCTGAATTGCATTTAACATTCCTCGATACTCTACTTATGTTGAATAAAGTGAAATAGCCTTTTGTTTCTTACAAGCCCAAGTGACAGGTCCTGAACCAAGGCTGAAAACATAACCTGCAGTAGACTTCTGATCATTAGGGTCGACGACCCAATCTGAATCAGTGAAACCAACCAATAAAGGAGTCCCCCCTAAACTATAATGTATCTCGAACTGAACTGTACCATGTACATAGCGAAGTATCATTTTAGCTTCTTTCCAATGGATTTCATGGGGTGTTTGTATATTCCGAGAAAAAAGACCAACAACAAAGGAAATATCAAGATGGGTATGAGTCAAGTATAAGAGGCTACCAACTAACTGATGGTACAGGGTGGCATCAACTTCGGGAGAAGTACAGGTCGCAGTAAGCTTGACTCCAGACTAGAATGGAGAAGGGGTTGGTTTACAATCATCCATGTGAAAGCAATGAATAATTTCACAAGCATACTTAGATTGGGAAAGAAAAATTCCTTCATTCCTTTGCAAAACTTGGAGGCCAAGGAAATAGTGCAAATAAACTAAGTCTGTCATTTAAAATTTCTTCTTAAGGTTGGTTTTCACATGGTTTAAAAGTTTTGAGACACTACCAGTAAGGATAAGGTCATCAAATTAAAGGAAAAGGATTATGAGATGGCTTCCTACTTTCTTGGTATATACATTAGGATCAGAATGGCATCTAGAGAATCCAATGTCAATAAGAAAGTTGTCCATTTTGGCATACCAAGATCGGGGAGCTTGCTTAGGACCATAAAGAGATTTCTTAAGGTGACAAACAAGGCTAGAGCAGGAGGTTATTCCATGTATATTTATTCTTGCAAATATTCATGCAAGAAGGAAGATTTAAGATCCATTGGATGGACCTCCCATTTATGTGAGGCAACAAGGGAAAGAACAAGGCAGATGTAATTCATTTTGGCTACAGGGGAAAAGGTTTCATTATAGTCAATTTATTCAACTTGGGAAAATCCTTTGGAAACTAACCAAGCTTTGTGTCTTTCAAAACTTCCATCTAATCCATACTTAGTTCTGTAGACCCATTTACATATAACAAGTTTTCTTCCTTTTGGAAGAGGTACAAGATCCCAAGTATCGTTTTCCATTAAAGAACGACACTCTTCATTCATTGTTGTATCCCAATCTGGATGACCTGAAGCTTCTGCAAATGTCTTTGGATCATGAGTCTCTGAAACTTGAGCCAAAAGAGAAGAGGCTCGCTGGAACTGTGAATGTGTTCGACGCTGATATGAAGGATCACCGACAAGACCACCAATGACTTCTCATGTTAAACGGACCCATTCAGGAAGCGGTGGAACTGGTGTTGGTTCAGGTTCAAAACACTCATCCTGAGGAAGGTGAGAAGGCGCAGGTGTATTTTCATCCTCACTATCATCTTATAAAGAAGAAACCAGAATAGGAATAGAAGAAGGAACAAATGTTGAAGATGGCTCGTAGGCTGAAGAAGGCACAATCACCAAATTAGGCTTGCAAGCCAATAGATTTTCATCAAATTTAACATCTCTTCTAATAATAATTTCATTACAATGTGGTTGAAGAATTCTATAACCTTTGACATCTTCAGAATAACCAACAAATATACACTTCTCACTTTTAGGCGTCAATTCTTTCCTTTTCTCATCCGGAATGTGAGCCCATGTTATACTGCCAAATACACAGAAGTGACTTACATCTGGTTTAATTTTAGTCCAAGATTCTTCCGATGTTATATTTTTAAGGGCCTTTGTGGGAGTGTGATTGACTATGTAATTTTCACAGTTGATTGCTTCCAACCAATACTTTAGACTTAATCCCTTATATTGGATCATACAATTAGCCCTTTTAATGTGCGGTTCTTTCTCTCAGCAACACGATTTTGTTGTGGTGTATATGGAATAGTGTGTTTCATTTGGATGCCCTGTGTAGTGTAGTAACTTGTAAAATTATTGTTCACATATTCTCCTCCATTATCTGTTCTTAAATTTTGAATTTGATGTCCAGATTGATTTTATACAAGGGCCTTGTAGGCCAAAAACTTGTCAAAAACTTTGCTCTTAAGTTTTAAGAAGTAAACCCGAGTACATCTGGAAAAATCATCAATGAAAGTTAAGAAATACTTGCACTTGAAAAAATAATGAGAAGAAAGTGGACCACAAAGATCACTATGAACAAGCTGCAAAGGGCCTGAGGCATGCTAAGAGGCACGTTTGTCAAAATTGTCCCGATGATGTTTGTCGAGAACACAATCGGCACAAACACCATCTCTACATGAAACATGAGGAAGACCAATCACCATCTCTTGATTACATATTTGTTGCAATGAGTGATAGTTTATATGACCAAACCGCTCATGCCAAAGTTTATTCAAGTCATCGCTATGAGCAACAAAAACTGATGAAAAATATGATGACCCAAAGTTGTCAAACTTGTACAACCTAGTAATATCATCAAAAATTCCAGTTGCAAGAACATGCTTAGTATCTTTTAGATCCTTGATTACAACTTGGTGAGGTGAAAACTCTACGGTTTTACCTTCACCTGAATGAGTGATTTGATATACTGATAGAAGGTTACAAGAAAGACTTGGAACACATAATACATCATCGAAATGGCCATTATCTACTTGAATTGTTCCAGATCCTAAAACACTAAGAGATCTATCATCACCAACAAATAGTTTCTTGGTGTTACATTCATTTAGAGAAAAAAATATGTCTTTATCCTTAGCCATATGATAAATATTCTCCTGAATCAATAATCCACTCATCAGAAGAAGAAGTAGAAGTTGTATTGAAGGAGAAACCAGAAGCGGAAAGTGCATGTCCATGAGAAGAAGAATAAGAAGTAGAATCAATATTGATGTTGTGCTTCTTCATCGTTGCTTCTAAAGTTGCCATCTTCTTGAAACATTTGGACTCATCATGAGCATATTTATCACAAAAGTTGCAATGTTTGTCAGTCTTCTTATTTTTATATTTAGCTCCTTTGTCACCATTACGAGTTGAAGTTGTCTGAGTGGGTTTGGGATCCTTATGTTGCTTGTTGTTGTAGTGAGGATGTTTCTTCTTGGGATACTTAGTTTTATTTTTTTGATAGGAAACTAAGGCTTTGTTGGAGGTACCTACAGTGATTATCACTCCAAGTTGTACAAGCTTATCTTCCTCTCTAATCAAAGCAGCACAAAAGGTCTCAAGAGTGGGTTTTTAATAAGCTTTCCCTAGAGCCTCTCTCATGGCATAAAGGGTAGATACAAACACAGAATATGCACTGGGGAGTTGGAGCTTCCCTCGGGTTGTAGCCTGATAAACTACGGGGTTAGAGCCTCCTTCCAGTTGCAGCTGGAAAACAAAGGATGTCGGTGCTTCCAATGAATGTAGTTCTTCAAGACATATAAGAAAAATCATTCTATGGTTTTCTCTCGCTTTGGGTTTCCACATAAAACACTAGTGTACTATGTATGTGTATGATTTTTCATTTGGTCATTGCTCATTATTGGATGATAATTCTACATTGATATAACACTTGGATTATTTGGTTAAAAATGATTATAATTGCTCTATTACTGATTCACCCCCCCCCCCTCTCATTAATCCAACAATTGGTATTAAAGCAGGTTCCTTCAGAAATCAGTTTAACCACTGAAAGGTAGATCATGGAGAGAAACAACTTGTATAAAAATGGAATACTATAGTTTGATGGACAGAAGTATGTTTTTTGGAGCATAAGGATGAAGACATACATACAGGCACAGGGATTTGAAATTTGGCAATCAATTGTAGATGGATACACAACACCAGCATTTCCACCAACAAATGAAAAAGTAATGAAACTCGATCAGAATAATTCCAAAGCCACAAATGCACTTTTGAATGGTCTCAGTGAAACGGTATTCACCAAAGTTGCACATTGTAAATCTGCTAAAGAGATTTGGGACAAGCTTTGAAATATTTATGAAGGAGATTCAAAATTCAAAGCAACAAAGATTCAAACTTACAGGGGCCAGTTCAAAAAACTAAAGATGAAGTAATATGAGAATAATGTAGCCTACTTCTTACGAGTCGATGAAACGGTGAATGCAATCATAGGATTGGGAGAAGAAATCAGAGAATCTGTAATTGTTCAAAAGGTACTAAGATCTCTTCTTATGAAATTTGATACTAAGATATCATCACTAGAAGAAAGATCATATCTAAACCCAATAAGCATGGAAAAACTACATGGAATCTTCATAGCATATGAAATGAGAACTGAACAAGAAAATCCAAATGTAAAAGAAGCAGCCTTCAAAGCATCCAAAAGATCAAAGAAAAAGGAAAAGCAACAAGAAGAACATAGCAGCAACAGTGATGTCTCAGAAGATGATGAAGAAGTGGCCAACTTCATCAAAAGATTGAATAAGGGAAACGATGGTAGGTATAGAGGTAAGATTCCTTTAATTTGTTCTAATTGTGATGGTATTGTTCATTTTGCTAACAAATGTCCTCATACTAAAAAGAGAAATTATGAAGGTTACTCAAAAGGAAAACAAACATATAAAGGAAAAATAACTAGAAAGAAAGTTTTCAAGAAAAGCTTATGCACCAAAGAAGACATATCATCATCAGATGAAGATGAAGTCAGTGACATTGAGACAGGAATAGTTTTATTCATGGCAGTAGAAGACTCTGATAAAGAAGACTTCAAATAATAATATGAAGAAGTTGAAGAAGAATATGAAGAAGAAATTGAAGAGGAAGAAGTTGACTACCGAGAAGAATTGATGTGTGCCATAGAAGTTATTAGAAGAGAAAAGAAGAAAAACAAGAAACTACAAGTGGAACTAGACAAGAAAGAAGATACTCAAGAACTAGAACAAATGATCACAAATTTGAAGGTTCAAATAGAAGAAGATAAAAGAATTGAAGAAGCACTCAAAGAAAAGCTAGAAGAAAAGGACAGGAACATTGGAAATTTGGAAGTAGGGATTGTCACATTAAGAAAGGATATTCAAAAGAAAAATATGAAGAATAGCTCAAAAGTTTTGGATGTCAAAACTCACATCTTGACAAGTCCAGACTTGGATACAATCAGATAGAAAAGGGATCAAGCTCCAAAACAACAGAGTAAGAAACCTATCCAAAAGCTATGCAGAAACAATCAAAGGGGATAGGAAGATATACAAGGAATATTACAGGGACACTCCTCCACCAAAAAGATTCAGATTTCAGAATAAACAATAGACAGATAGGCCTCAAGAAGAAGAAGGATTCATAAGAGTACCTCCTTTCAGAATATCTTCAACTCCCAGGTATCAAACTATATTTTTTGGTTTATGTTATGCATGTAATAATTTTGGAGCTAACAACAGGAACATAAACAACTTTGAAAGTCATACACAAAAGGGTTATCCAAGAAGGCCTAGTGAAACACAGAGAAGAAGTTACAATAGATTTGAATCGTTGAGCACTAAAGTGGAATGTTATAAATGTAACAAATTTGGACACATGGCCAAAGATTGCAGAATGGCAGTCCCTCCTAGAGAACCGCAACAGAATAACAACAGTCACAGACAAGAACCTCATAAAAGGACATGGATAAGAAAGAAGAATCAGTGTAGCAATGAAGAATGCACACTCGCTCTACAAGCTAAGCATAATAAACGTGGTTGGTATGTTGACAGTGGTTGTTCAAAACACATGAAAGGTGATATATACATGTTTCTTACATTAAGAAAGGAAAGAGATGGATCAATCTCCTTCAGAAATGATGAATCAGCTAAAATCATTGGAAAAGGTATAATCAGAATTGGGAACAAGAATACAAAGGCAGAAAATGTTCTACTAGTAGAAGATATGAAACATAATCTTCTAAGTGTGATTCAAATGTGTGACCAAGGTCATAAAGTTACTTTCGATTCACAAAAGTATGAGATAAGAAAAGACGGTTTAGGAAAATTGATTGCTACAGTTGCAAGAACATCAAGCAACATATATGTGTTAAGTGAAATTGGAAATGAAAAGTGTTGTCTAGGAAAGGAAGATGAAAGTTGGCTATGGAATAGAAGAATGGGTCACATACATTTTGATAACCTTTTCAAAGACAGAAAAAGAGAAGAAGTTAGAGAAATTCCCTAGATCACGAAACCAGCCAACACTTTATGCAAGCATTGTCGACAAGGAAAGAAAACAAAGAGTAGGTTCAAATCAAAGGAATATTCAACAAAAAGACCACTGCAAATTGTGCACACTGATATAGTTGGACCAACTAAAACAAAGGGTTTAAAAGGTGAGAAATAATTTATGTTATTAGTTGATAATTATACAAGAATGATTGCAGTTTTCTTTCTCAAGAATAAGTCAAAAGATTTTGAAAACTTTAAGATCTACAAGGAAATGGTTGAAAATGAAATGGATTCAAAAATCAAATGCTTGATATTTGATAATGGAGGAGAGTTCACTTCAAAGGAATTTATGGACTACTGCAGCAGTCATGGAATAAAAAGGAAATTCTTCGTTGCTAGAACACCTCAACATAATGGAATTGTTAAAAGAAAGAACATGACAGTACATGAAATGGCTCGAACAATGCTAATGGATTCAAAATTGACAGATATATTTTGGACACAGGCAGTGCATACAATAGTTCACATTCAAAACAGAGTAATGCTCAGAAACAACACTGACAAAACTCCCTACAAGCTATGGAAAGGAAGACCAACAAATGTGAATCACTTCAGAGTTTTTGGAAGCAAATGCTACATCAAAAGCGAAGATGGAAGAATGAGAAAGTTTGACTCTCGTGTGGACAAAGGAGCACCTGTTGGTTACTCAAGTACAAGGAAAGCATACAAGTGTTACAATATGATATTGAACAAAGTTGTGGAAAGAATCAATGTAACAATTGATGAAATAGGTAGACTATAATCAAAGGAAGAAGAAAATGAATCAATGGAACAGCCTTTCGAAGAAGAAGCAGATGATGAAAAAAAAGTAGAAAAGGAAGATGAAGAGAATCTGACATAAACAAAAGAGCAAGTTCAGCAAGTGTCTCCAAAGACACCTAGCAGATGAGTACAGAATAATCATCCTTCTGATTAGATTAGCGGAAACAAAGATGCAGGAGTTGAGACTAGAAGAAGAATCTATTCACTAGAACAAACACACCTAGCACTCTTATCTACAATTGAACCAAACTGTTTTGAAGAATCCAACAAGGATGAATTTTGGAATAAGGCCATGGATGAAGAATTGGATCAAATAGAGAAAAATGACACTTGGGAATTGGTTCCAAGACCAAAGAATAAGAATGTGATCGATACAAAATGGGTTTTCAGGAGTAAATTGAATGAAGATGGACAAGTTACAAGGAACAAAGCTAGATTGGTATGTAAAGGATATGCATAGATTGAAGGAATCGACTTTGAAGAGACATTTGCCCCAGTTGCTAGAATGGAAGCAATCCATTTTATTTTAGCTTATGCATGCTCCAAAAGTATTAAAGTGTATTAGATGGACGTAAAATCATCTTTTCTGAATGGGGAACTTGAAGAAGAAGTCTACATTGAAAAACCAGAAGGATTTCAGTTGTCACATAATGCATATTATGTGTGTAAAGAAGGCCTTGTATGGTCTAAAACAGGCTCCTAGAGCATGGTACTCTAGACTGGATAAGTATCTACAACAGACAAGGTTCAGAAAAGGAAGTGCAGATAACAACCTCTACATCAAGGTAAGTCCAAGTAATATTTTATTAATTGAAGTTTATGTTGATGATATTATTTTTGATAGTGATGATGACAGGTTAAGCCAGAAATTTGCAAAGGATATGTAAAATGAATTTGAAATGTCGTTAATTGGAGAACTATCCTTCTTTATGGGACTTCAGATACGTCAAAGCAACCAAAGAATTTTTATTTCTCAAACCAAGTATATTAGATAAATTTTAAAGAGATTCGGAATGGAAGATTGCAAACCAGTTATCACTCCTATGCAAACTAGTTGCAAGTTGAGAAAATATGATGATTCAAAGTCTACAGATCAGAGGCAATATAGGTCAATGATTGGCAACCTACTATATGTGACATCATCCAGACCAAATATAATGCAAGCAGTTGGACAGGTGGCACGATTTAAAGCAGCACTAAAGGAATCACATCTATTAGTAGTGAAGAGGATTTTCAGATATCTCAAAGGAACAGAAGAGTTTGGATTATGGTATCCAAAAGGAAATGATCTATCACTTATTGCCTAAACAGATGCAGATTGGGCAGGTTGTATTGATGACTGACGAAGCACCAATGCAACAACGTTCTACTTGGGTGAGTGTTTAGTATCATGGCTAAGCAAGAAAAAATCATCAGTATCTTTATCTACAGCCGAGGCAGAGTATATTGTAGCAACAACAACGTTCTACTTGGGTGAGTGTTTAGTATCATGGCTAAGCAAGAAAAAATCATCAGTATCTTTATCTACAGCCGAGGCAGAGTATATTGTAGCAACATCATGTTGTACATGGGTTCTTTGGATGAAACAAACTCTGAAAGATATATAGGTTGAGTATAATGAGCCCATTCCAATCTATTGTGATAATACAAGCGCCATCAATATCTCAAAGAACCCGATGATGCACTCCAAGAAGAAGCACATTCCAATCAAGTATCACTTTCTACGGGAGCAGGTTGCAGAAAAGAACATCAAACTTGAGTATGTGGGCACAAAAGAACAAGTGGAAGACATTTTTACAAAACCACTTCCACGGGAAGCCTTTGAGTATCTTCGCCAGAGACTCAGAGTTATTTCTACTCCAAAATGAATGCTTTTGAATGATTATCTTATATGTCTTAGATGTACACGAGGAAGCACCATAAAGAGAACAATTCGGTCAGGGGGAGCAGCCCCAGATGGAAATATACCTTTGTCATTGATGACAAAGGGGGAGAGATTCATCAGATGTAGAGGACAGAGGCATGGTTCCAGGGGGAGAAATAGTCACAGAGATTCAGAGGATAGAGGCATGTTTTCAGGGGGAGCATGAGTGATATAAATTCAGTATTGCATGACATAATTTTAGTTTTTCATCAGAGTGTTTCCATCAATGCCAAAGGGGGAGATTGTTGATTAAGGTTGGTTGTGATTGATGTCAACCCTTAAAGAAATCCCGGTAGCACAAAGGTTTGGGTAGTGGACCCAAGTTTGTTTGAGGTAAAGATGATTAATTATTATATTTCCATGGTTGATAATAAGTATAAATGGATGAACTCCAAAGTGGTCCCCTTATGGTGAAATCCCTCACGAGAAGATGCTTTGCGGATTGAGTTATCCTAGAAGTATGGTTAGAGAACCCATGCTTATTTGTGGAATACTAAGATGAAGGTCAGTGAATTTTTCAATGAAACTATCCTATATGGATATTTCTTGTCATGCCATTTTCGATGGTATGTGGAACGTCACATAACTCCTCACGACTTGAGAGTTATGGCCTTACGAAGTTGGAGGACCCTCATATGTCATCTAGAAGCCCCAAAAGGTCAAAGCAGTAAAAGTGGTTTAAGAGATTTTAGAAGGTAAGAAATAAAGTGAAGTGATGAGTGTACAATAATTCAAAGTGAATACAAAATAAATTATTTATAATAAATTTAATGGAGAAATTAGAAGTGGGTTGACCCTAAAATAAGGAAAGTGGGCAAAGTGACCTAGAAGATGTTTTTAAGGAAGCTACTTGGAGAGTATAAATAAGAGGCAAGGCTCTCTCATTTTAGATCACACTTGAGCATATTGAATATTTATAGGTATGTTATGTAACCAAAGGATATCTAAGCCGAATTTCAGAGGGAAGGTGAAGAAAAGAAGGTCGAAATTCAAGGGAGGATAAATTCTTTTGATGATGCTTTCTAAGGTATGTTATTTACAGGTCATCTCACCATTTTTGCAATAACTTGTTTTATAAAATGATTCAGACCGTCAAATTGCTATTCCATTGAAGAAACATATTCAAGTATCTATGGTAAAATATTTATCTTGTGGGTCATTGTATTTTTGGAGTTACACTCCGTGGAAAATAGGGTTTGTGGCTAGTCCTGAAACTAGTCTAAAACATGTGTTTCGGGTAAAAACGCCATAACTTCTTCATAACAGATCCAAACTTAGTAAGAAAAAATGTGTTGGTTAGATTAAATTATGTAGTATTCTATGTAGAATTTTCAGATCCATTCAACAAATATTCCATGTGGGGCACGCTCTACAATTTTTCTCTCTAGAATAAGCCAGAATTCATCAAGGTATGTCGTTTTTGCTATAACTCCTTTTTTGGGAGGTTCCAAGTAGTGACACCTGGAGGAATTGCATAAAACAAACTGAAGAACATTGTGTATCATTTTCAAATCTTTATTCTTTACAGGTACATAGTTATTATTATTTCAAGTTAGGGTTGTTGACTAATACAAAACTAGTCATGTGAGACTAAAGAAAATTTTGATGAAAATGCTAGTTTCTTGTTGTTAAAGTTAAGGAAAGTTTGCAGGTATGTGATCATATACACCAGGTCTATTACAGAGCTACAAAACATATTTGGATGATGAAATTGATGAGGGCTTTTGGTTGAGGTACATGTTGGGTACATGGTTGAGACAAGTAGTTGATGAGTTGGCACATACATGAGGTGTATAGTTGATGATGTTGGTACATATTGATGAGTCATAATTGATGCGTAGTTGACACATGATTGGTACATGGTTGGATGCACTTGTTTATGGTACAGGTTGATTACAGTTTGTTTGGTACAGGTTGGGTTGATGCACTTGTTTATGGTACAGGTTGAGGTATAGGTTGATGCATGGTTGATGCATGGTTCAGGTTTATTGGTACAAGTTTATAGCAATATATCTCATAGTGATAGTGTGACAGTGGTTCAATAATTCTATTTCTACTTCAGGGCAGTTGGACGGGGCAAGGATAGGTGGTTGTAGCCACCTTCTGTTTGTAGCTGGAGAACATAGGCGGTTGTAGCCTCCTTCTGGTTGTAGCTAGAGAATTGGGGAGTTGGAGATTCCCTCAGGTTGTAGCCTGAGAAACTACGAGGTTGGAGCCTCCTTCCAGTTGCAGCTGGAAAACAAAGGAAGTTGGTGCTTCCAATGAATGTAATTCTTCAAGACATATAAGAAACGTATAATGTGGTTTTCTCTTGCTTTGGGTTTCCACATAAAAAACTGGTGTATTGTGTATGTGTATGATTGTTCATTTGTTCATTGCTCATTATTGGATGATAATTCTACATTGATATAAAAATTGGATTATTTGGTTAAAAAGGATTATAATTACTCTATTACTGATTCACCCCCCCCCCCCTTCTCAATAATCTAACAGGTAGTTGATACGTCAACTTTCCGGGTGCATAACTTTTGCATACAATCTATGTTTGGGGTGCTCGATACACCGTTAGAAAGATCTATCCGAGGACTACAACTTTTGATGTGAGAAACATCGAAAATTCATGTTGCTCCCCATTTTCCCAAAAAACGTCGTTTAGGGCCTCAAAACGGCCCTAGAAGTTTGGGACCCGAAAAAACTGCTAAAAATATTAAATTACCAAAAATGTCAGAAAATTGTTTTGAGACAATTGGAAAAGGTGGGTGGCCACCAATATCCACCTAGATCAATCCTCCCTCCTTAGGAAGAAATTGTCTCCATTGTGTTGAATTCCCAGGGGAGAGGGAAGAGCATTTTTTGAATCTACATCTTGATGAGATGCTTGCCTTGTTGGAGAAGTTGCGTTGCTTAGCTTGTTGAAAGTTGTCATGAACATGTGGCTGGAAGGGTTGGACCTTTTTAACCAGTCTAGCTACATGAGATGCTTGTGTGCAGAAGGGATCTTTACACTTCGTTACAATCATGTCAACTTGCTTCTGTTGGATAGAAGGTGCTTGGGTTGAGGCTGTAGTGGTTGCAGTATTCTTATGTTCACCTTTTGAATAGATTGTGAAGAAGCTAAATTTTGTAGTATGAGATACTACCTTGTAGCACTGTTTAGGTGGGATAATAGTTGTAACTACTTCTGGTATCCTATAGAGATGACCCCCCAGAGTAACAATGACACTACGGGGTTGAGACTCATAGATAGCATGGTGCTTCCACATATATGGCTGGCCCAAAAGAACATCACAGACATCCACTGGGAAAACATCACATAATACCTCATCCTTGAAGGGTTGGATGGCTTATGACAATCGACATTGTTGGCTGACTCGAAGATCTCGTCCCTAGTGAAGCCACTCGATGTTGTATGGTTTTGGGTGTAGTGTTGTTGACAATCCCAACTGTTTGACTTCCTCTGCTTAGATGAGGTTCTTTTGGCTTCCACTATCAACAATAAAATGCAACGTGGTCCCCTTCACCCACATCTATGAATAAAAAAGGCACTCCCCCTCTTCAGGATCTATTAGTTCTTCTGATTGAATTACTGTGGTCATGACAATAGCAGTGGGGTCTGTGTCGATGATCTGTCTTGATGATGAGATAGATTTTCTAGATTCATCGCATTGGTTTTTTCTTATTCGACGTTTCATACCAAACCAGTCTGGTCCATCATCAAGAAAGTATTATGAGATATGAAGGAAACATTATTTAATGATTGTAAATAAATACTTGAAAATTTATTATGAAGAGCCTCAAAGCCGACTTGTCACATCGGTGTCCCTACATCTTTTTTAAAAAGTTAGATCAGATTTCCTTCTCGTTAATTTCAATCACATCCACTCAAATTGTCAGATTTTATTAGTTGTATCCTGTCCATACAGGGTTTGGCTCCTTGTATTTGATCTCGTCCACCAATGACTGTTTTGAGAAACATTCATCGGTGTTGTCCCAGGGGATTTTGTGGAAATCGAACCATTTTCTGGTGTCCTTCTTTGTCTTCCCGTGACCCTTCTTTTCCTATGGCTTAGACTAGTTTTCAAGAAGTTGTTTGTTAGGGTCATATTTATCATACTTTGGTTGTTACCGATTTGCAAACCTGAACTCTCGTTTTTTCTGGTGCTTAAACTTCTGCTCGATTTTAACATCATATCAATAAGAAAAACCAAGTGATGAGATGTCCAGAAAATCCATTTTAGTTTGGATGTATCTATGTAGAGCCCTGCGCTATTTTAGAACCAAATTTCATTTGGAGTCCTTGATACCCAGATTGGTGCGCAAGGTATGGAAGGTATTGGTGAACTCTGGAACTGTTTGGCCTCTCTCTTGTCGCAGTGTGGTCCATCTCACGTATTGGTCCTCATAGTTTCCAATAGGGTAATATTGTTCCTTTACTGCATCCACAAAAAGATCCCAAGTGGGCTCGGCCCCATATATTTCAGACTCCTCTGTGAAAATTTTCTCCCAGTAAGTTTCCCACCAATGATTGACATGGGGGAGAGCCTTAAGGAGCATGAAGATGATCTTTTCTATGTTGAAAAAATTGTGAACAGAGAAATAACCTTCTAACAAATTTAACCATTTGTCTAGGGTATCTGCATCTATCTAACCTTCAAATATAGAAATATCAAAATTGACTTGTACCTTGAAAGGAGATGTGCCTCCAAAGTGGCCACTTGATGAAGATGCATCTGATGCTATCAGAAGGTGTTGAAGGTTGTGGGAAAAAATCTCCATCATTTCTTCCCTATGTCGCGTGAGAGCTTGCTTAAGCAACATATTGATAGAATCATCTGCTCTATCATTTTTCTTTTCTTACTCCATTAAGGGTTTCTTGGGTGTGCAAGAGAAATTTTCCTAAGAGAGACAAGCTCAATATCCAACTTGCTATACTCAAACCTCGTCGGGGACATGCACTGAAAAATGATCAAGAGCAGCCTGCTCTAATACCAATGATCCAGATTATTTTTGGCATGAAATGAGAGCGGAGATATAATAAAGAAATATACAGAGATATATCAGATATCCAACAATATAACATAAATGTATCAAACATGCAACCATAAAAACAAAGATGCAGTAATACAATTTCTATTAATGAGAGAAAATGTACAGAGACTATTAAAAAACAGAGTGAGACTCACTAGAATGGTGGCAGCTTCTCTCTCAGAAGAGATGTGACGGCTACTCGCATTCGCAAGAATATTATTATTACAATGAGGCTCTAAGGGCCTTTTTAATATAAGTAAAATACAAAACCCTAACCCTGAAAGATGAAAATCCAAAAGGTTTGTGGGCCCCGATGGAGGTAGTTGATACGTCAACATCTCGGGGGCGTAACTTTTGCACACAATCTTCGTTTGGGGCGCTCGATACACTATTAGAAAGATCTATCCGAGGACTACAACTTTTGATGTGAGAAACATCGAAGAAAGAAATATTTTTCTCCCCATTTTCCCAAAAAATGTCATTTAGTGCCTCAAAACAGCCTCGGAAGTTTGGGACCCGAAAAACTGCTAAAAATAGTAGATTACCAAAATTGTCAGAAAATTGTTTTGAGCCAGTTGGAAAATGTGGGTGACCACTGATATCCACCTGGATCAAGGTGATAACAATGCCCCTTGTTACTTTATAGATATGGAGTTAATATGCATGTATGTTGATATAAAAAATCGATGATTTTGTCATTTGATTATCTTTATTGGATTTCCTATGTAAATCTATGTTTAGAGTTAATACTAAGGGTTTGGAGGCTCTTTGTAGTTTTCTAAAATATAATGGTTAGAAATTTGATTGATTAATGACATGGTGTAAATAACATACTCAATTACCAAGTCCATTGATGCAAGTCATATAATTAGAATTTGGTCATTATTTGAATAATTTATTAGATTATTATAAGTGCATAATTTAACCATGTCCATGTCAATATCCATGGATTATTATTATTAGTACCGCACTGGAAGGAAATATTTGTAAACATGTTTCTTCGTATAAATGGATTCTTTAGAAATAAAGATTCAATAAATTTAAAAAGTACTCAAAGCATTGAAAAGGAACCCTTGTGAAAAGATGAAAAAATTTAGTCGTTCCAATTGATTCCATGTTGCTTCTCGCATCCACAATGTCCAACACCTCTCCACCATAATCTCTTCCAATGATCTCCCACTTTCAACATTCAGGGTTCGCATGCTACAACACCCATTTATGTTGAGAAATTTAAGATGTACAAGTTTTGGAAGTTTTGATTCGAGAGAAGGTTTCAATAGTGCGAAATATCTTCTGAGGATGGAGGCGAACTAGGAGCGTTTTTCGGGAACCAAGAGCGTTCTTTGGCATGATTTTTTGAACCTGGTCTCTCGTTCCTACCAGTGTATTGAATATACTCTGAGATGATAGCTCGGGATTCGACATTGCTTTCTCACAGTCCTTGTCTGTTCTTGTTTTTAATGCTGGACCTATTCCTAGTGTCTTCCTTTTATTTTTCTCTCTTGTCTTCATTGTCCCTTTGTGTCCTGGGCTTGTCATTTTGTCCAGGATTGTTTTTTTCTTCTGGTTCTTAAAAATAAGTGAGGTTGTCCCTGGGAGTCACGATCCTCTCTTCTTTTTTACCTCTTGGTTTCTGAGAATCTTGTCAGTGTCGCTGGTGCTGGTGCTATTGGCTTTTGGTGGGTCATGATGGATACCAGCTCCTTTAAAGAAATGGAAATAAATATAATGAATCTCATGAGCCCAGCTGATGAGGATACCTGGAGGAAAGTGGGCTATTTGACAAGGTCAAATCTCTAGAGATTAATCTTTTCGGGGTTCCTTTTATTTCAAACAAGTCTTCCTTTCCCACCAAGATACCCGATAGTCTATCGTCTCCTCCTCTGAAAGTCCTCAGATCAACAGAATCAGTCCTTCCACCTATTGACGCAACCATAAATGAGCCCCTTTATTTCATTGTACCCCCAAGCCTAACAAGCCTCTCTTCTTCTCTAGGGGTTCACAAGTTTCCTGCCAATCCAGTTCAGTCTGCTTTATTTTGTCAAAAGTTGTGGAAAGAAAATAGAAAGGCAAAATGTATGGTGTTGGGGAACGATGTGGGCTTAGAAGATACATGCAGAATGGTGCTATGTGGTCTCGTGGGTCAGATCTCTTATAGAATGCTAAGCAAACAAACTCTGGAGAACTAGATCAACAACCAATGAACTCCTCTCATTGGTTACTCCCCTAAGATTATATATCTCAACAAAGGGTTGCTCGGTTTTATCTCGAAGTCACTAGAGGAAGTTTCTCTATTACTAAGTTCTCTGTGGGTTTATGGGAGAAGTAGTCTCATGCTTAAGCATTGGAGAATTGCTTTTAACCCTGATACTGACTATTTTTAGTATAGGCATATTTGGGTTCTTCTACTGGGTCTTTCGTTGTTCCTCTGGAATGAAGGAGCCTTACGAGCTATTGGCAATTCACTGGGAAAATTCATTGCCTTGGATACAAAGCTACTTTTTGGTCCTTAGTGGAAGATGGGAAGAGTTCTTATCGAGATGGACCTTTTCAGTGGCTTACTGGAAACCCTTGAGATCGATTGGAGAGGGTGAAAGATAGCACAACCTTTGGACTATCTTGGGTTTCCCTTCTATTGCAACCGTTGCCACAAAACAAATCACTTTCATCATGAATTCCTTGGGAAGGTTTCGGTTGAACTCTCTGAAGATTTCGATCTACAGTTAAACCCTCCAGACTATGTGGATGAAGATCCCTCTTTATACTTCTTGGAGATTTCCACTGGACATTCCTCCTCTTCACTATAGGAGCAAGATGTGTCTCTTTCGGGTAAGATAAAAACACATTGCCCTCTCTTATTTAACTCCCTTTCCTTTGGGGAGAAGGAAGCATTAAATAACTCACATTGGATTTCTTCATCTACCTATACAAAGGCCTTCGTCCCTGAAGTTTCAAACTATCCCTTAGAACCTTGTTCTTCTGATCCCTCCCCTCCCAACCCTCTCAACCTCCCTGCGGCTATGCCTCATCCCTCAGTTTTTGAATCCTTGTCGAAGCCTAACCCTTCCAACCTCTCAATCCACTCTCTTAACTCATTTCTGGTTAGACACCCTCGTCCCCCTACCCCTTCCTTGGAACCGATCGGCTCCCCCCCAAGCTTTCCAGGCTACAGGGAGGCAGAGGAGGATGACACTAGCCTCTCTGCTCTTCTGAATTCCTTATCTCCATGTCCAAACATCCTAGTGAACTTTGTTTCATTACCCATATATCGAGGAAAGGAGGTCTTATATCCTACAGCGGAAACTAGCACCTCATATCCTCACCTTCCAGGCAAAGGGAGTAAGGCTTATGCTTGGTCACGGGGTATTGGATCGGAGCTCTCCCCCATAAAGACGTGAAGCTCTAGAAAGAAACAGGTGGATTTAGTATCTCAAACTGTTGATATTGTTAATCCTTCTTAGGATGGAAGGGCCCTTAGAGCATTGAAGGCCCTGGTGAGGACCAAGTGATGTTAATTCTCTCTTTGAATGTTTGAGATATTGGAGGCACCCTCAAAGCTTCCTCTCTTCGTAAATTGTTAGAACGCACTCGGCCTGATATTGGTTTTCTTCAGGAGACTCTCTCTGATGAACAGAAAGCTAGAGACTTCTTGCATAATCTTCGCCCTTCTTGGGTCTTTTCTATTGTAAACTCCATAGGAAATTCCGGAGGATTGTTGGTTGCTTGGGACCTTTGTTGTTTCAACCTGGCTCCTTTCTTGACGATTGGGGGTATTCTACTAGTTGATCGATGCTTATCTACTAAACAGGAGATGGTGTTTTTTAATGTATATGGGTCGTGTAATGACTATAAGAAGTTTTGGACCTCCTTAGCAGACAACAGTATTCTTTTCACTCCAAATATTATTCTAGCCAGTGACCTGAATTTCATTTTATCTGTAGATGAGAACTAGGGAGGTTCTTTCATGCCTGGTCTGAATGAAGTTTTTTACAGAGACCTTTTTACTTCAAAGAAGCTAGTTGATGTCAAGTCGACCAAGTTGGTCCCTAGCTGGCGAAACGGGCGATCTGGCCCTGAAGCGATTGCTAGAAGACTTGACAGGTTTTTTGTTTTGGAAGGTTTTTTGTCTTTGGCAGGTTTGTCCAGATCTTGGGTGGAATTTCCTTTCGTGTCAGGTCACGCCCCCATTCTATTTCAACTGGAAATCCTTTCATTGTACAAAGTGTTTCCCTTCAAATTTAATGATCACTGGCTACATGATCCTAATTTCTTTAAGTTAGTCATTAGTGCCTAGAAGGATCCACAATTTCTATGGGAAGGTAATGCACAGTTGCGTATTATGTGGAAACTTAAGGAACTCAAACCGCAAACAAAATTTTGGGTTAAGGATTTAGAGGCGAAAGAAAATATTTTGCTGGGAAAGATGGAATCAGAAATCGAATTGCTCATACAAAAATCCACTGAAAAATCCTTATCCATGGAGGAGGATAGGAACCTTCATGAGATGGAATGTAGTAGAAACACCCTTCTTTGTGAGATGGAATGTAGTAGAAACACCCTTCTTTGTGGGGAGGAGAATATTTGGAGATTGCGTAGCAGAGCTACATGGATAAAGAGTGGATATTCCAACACAAAATTCTTCCACAAGGTGGCCAATTATAACAGAAATCGCAAGCATGTCTGGGAGATTTCAAAAGACAATGGAATCATCCTTTCTGACCAGGAAGCGGTAAATTATTTTGAACAGTTCTTCAAAGCCAAAGAAAGACCCAACTTAAATGAGGTAATCAGTATCACTAGCCTCTATCCAAAAATGGTAACTAAGGAGGAAACAGATGCTCTCTTTAAACCCGTCACTTTGCTGGAATTAAAAGAGGTACTGGAAAACTTTAAAAAAGAGAGAAGCCCAGGCCCTGATGGGTGGACTTATGAGTTCTTTATTTTCTTCCTTGATCTTGTGGAAGATGACCTTCTTGAAATGGTGGAGGATTCACGAAGAAAATGAAAGCTTTGTGGAGGCTTAAACTCCACTTTCTTGGCCTTGATCCCAAAGGAAAATAATTTGGCCTCATTCAACGATTATCGCCCAATCTCTTTGTGTAACCTTATTTATAGGGTGATCTCAAAAATTCTTGCAAATCGGATTAAGCCAATTTTAGCAAGTTGTCTCTCTGCAGAACAATTGGGGTTCCTGAAGGGCAGAAGAATTCAGGATGCTATCGGAGTGACCCATGAAAGGCTTCACAACATTAAAAAGAAGAATTTAAAGTCTCTAGTATTGAAGCTTGATCTTAAAAAATCCTATGATAGCATAGACTGGGAGTACTTAAGGCTGATCACGCTCTTAGTGGGCTTTGGAGTTAAGTTGACTGATTGGGATATGTCCTCCGTTACTAGTGAAAATTTTGCAATGTTGATAAATGGCGAGATGACAAAGTATTTCAAGAGTGGGAGGGGGCTTCATCAGGGATGCCCACTTTCCCCTTACCTATTTATTATGATAATGGAAAGGCTCAGCCTAATGTTATCCAAAAGCATCTCTGAACATCTTATTTCAGGTATAAAGGTTTCTAAGCTTTTAAAAATTATTCATTTAATGTTTGTAGATGATGTTCTTTTAATGTCAAAGGCAGATCCTTCGGAGTGGATAGTGATCCTAGACATTCTACAGGCATTTTGTTATGCTTTGGGTCTTTGTATAAATTTTACAAAATCCACTGCACATTATTGGGGGCTTGAGGAAGCTGAGCTCAGTCATCTAAAAGCTTCTATTCCCTTTACCTTTGTTGACTTGAGTCTGGGTTTCAAGTACCTTGGTTATCATCTGAAACCGGGAGTATAAAAATCCAAAGATTGGTGCTGGCTAGTGGCTAAATTTGAAAGGAAAATTAGGCTATGGTGTAATAAGTGGTTGTCGCTTGGAGGGCATTTTGTCCTGGTCAATTCAGTGTTGGAGAGTCAATCTGTTTTTTGGATTTCATTGGAGAATATCCCTTGTAATATCCTTTCCAAAATGCGCAAGCTATCCTTTGCCTTCCTTTGGAGTGGGAAAAATGAAAAACACCATTTCTATCTATGCAGATGGGATATCCTGTCAAGACCAAAAAAGGCAGGGGGATGGGGGCTCAAAAATCTTACTTTCTTTAACATGGATTTACTAGCAAACACCTTGTGGAGGGCGCTTACTCACGATAGTATTTGGAATCGAATCATTCTAGATAAATATTTGGGTGATTCACTAGTGTTTGAATGGATTCGTAAGTCTTCTCACATTCAAGAGAGAGCGTCCATCTTCTGGAATGGTCTGACCAAAACTTTTTTTGTGATTCTCCATTCGCTGCGATGGAGGCCCAGTTCGGGCTCTTTAATATCTATTGGAAGGGACAAGATAATTGAGTTGGAGGATCATTCCTTACTTTCAGAACCTCTGCAAATTCACTTACAAAACTTAAATATATTTTGGTTGGCACAAGTGATAGACCCTGCCTACGACCTCCCTTTTTTGGACAGATGGCTAAGAAGTGAGATGCTAGGACTAAGCGAAGAGGCTGCTATCAAATGGAAACTCTATATTAAATCTTTAAGGAGCATTGGTATATTTCTAAAGAACAAGACCGATTCTCTTCTGTGGGCTGGAGGGGACACCTCAAGTGTCTTATCTGTAAAAAACCTTTACACCGCTCTTCTTCACCTGCTCGACTACGTTTGTGACAGTGTTTGGATACAAAAATTGTGGAAGTGGCCATTAAAACTCAAAATAAAACTTCTCATATGGCTGGAAAAAAAAGAAAAAGTCCTTACTTGGGAGGCGCTCCAGAAGAAAGGATGGGAAGGTTCAGGGGTGTGTAAACTCTGCAATTGCTACTCTGAAAACATACATCATCTTTTAATCCATTGCAACTTCTCAAAGGCAGTTTGGCAGCGCCTGCACAATCTCTATTCTCTAAAAGTTTAGTGGAATGGATCCACAGTCTCAGACTGTTTTACTGTGTGGTCAAGTGAAAAAAAAGTCCTAGTCAACTTGGATGCCCTTGCTTACTGGCATTTATGGATTGAGAGAAACAAGGTGATTTTTGAAGATTGCTCCCCCTCTCTTTTCTCTGTGGTTCGGAGGATTGTGGATTGTTTCTCCTGGCAGCCGGCTACACAAAAAGTCTTCTCAAACTGAGTTTGTGAGATATCTCAAGCTGAGGGATTCACTTTGGCTTGCTTTGATGCTGCAACCCTGTCAAACGGTAATTGTTGCGGAGTGGGCGGTTTTTTCAAGACTCATTCATCGAGGATTACAAAATGGTTCATAAATTGCGGAGCTGGAACAAATACAAAGGCGGAACTCATGGGGTTGTGGGCGACTCTCACCCTGGAAACAATCTGGTCGATCAAAAAATTACAAATCCTTGGGGATTCGAAAGTTATTATCAACTGGATTAATCAAAAGGGTAACCTCCAAGCGGTGAACATTGATTGCTGGAAACAAAAAACTAAGGATTTGGAAAAAAAAATTCAAAGATGTTAGCTTCCTTCATATTTATAGGGAACATAATAAAGAGGCCTACACACTTTCAAAGAGGGCGGTAAAAGAAATTGAAGGAAGGCTTTCGGTTTATCACTGGGACAATGGGGAAGAAAGCCCTCATTCGCTCCTTAACATCTTTGAAGTGTGAGAAAGGGAGAGGTCTTTGTGGAGTAAAAGTTGTTTTCAAGTCACTTCATAGAAATTTCTGCCTCTTACGGTTTTAAGTTGTTTTTTTTAAATTGTTGATCAGTTTTCTGAATATTTAGACATTGTATTCAGAACTATCAATACTCTGTCCTTTTGACTGATCTTGGGTATTGCTCAGGAACATTGACTGATTTTGTAAACGAATTTATACTCTATATAAATTTGAGACATTTTTATTTTGATAAAAAAAAGTTTTGGAAGTTTCACATACTCCAAGCACGAACTACATTCCAGATTCAATTTTACAATGGTTGATTCGAAGACTTCAACCTGGCGCAGCCGAAGGTTATATGAAAGGTTGAAAATGTTACTGGATGACCACAATTCGTTATCCTTCATTGTTATCTTTCTTAATCAAGGGATGTATCTTTCCCTTTAAAGATGAAGTGTTTATGAAGAACACTTCATAGATGCTATTGTTGACGTCATATCGATGATTTTAATCAAATAACACTTTACACACTGATGTTTATTTCATTTTTTAAGTAAACATTTTCCATCTTCAAATGGAAGATATTTCTTTCATTTTTGGAGATTTGCATTTTAAAATTAATTTTACCTAAAACTATGGTTGAACCTCTAGGTGGTTGTAAATAGGTCAAAAGCTAGGGCGTGGATTTAGGTTATCAAATTTGAGATGCCATGTGGATGATCCTAGCGTCACTAGTCATTGTGGTTGGTAACTCAATACAATAATATAAATTATGTGAAAAATTACAATATATTGTAAAACTATTTAGAAAAAGATCGAGAGTCTCCTCTATTACTTGTAACTTTTTAAAGTATATTTTCATTGAGGGTATTTTCACTATGTCATTGTGTTTACTTGGAATTTTTGCAAAATAAACTACTCACTACACGTCGTCATTGAATAAAACAAATTTATTTTCTTTACACGTGCATCTTAAATAAAACAAATTTATTTTGTTTACACATGCATCTAATGATGTAATCTTAGTATTGGAAAATGGGTTCCATTTGGTTAGCGTTATTAAATTCATTGAACACTAATGAACACTTAGTGTACATTATCATTGTCTTTCATAGGTGAGATGTGAAGGATGGATAAAGTGTTAGAACGCTTGTTGGTATTTATAAAAAAAAAATTGTTGCTTGATTGGTTCAAAGTCAATGCAAGTAGTGTTTGCGATCTTTCAATTTCATCTTTTGAACTTTATCATGTTTATATTGTAATTATGTTTTTTTTTATTATTTTTTTTTCATAACATGAGATTGATCATGAAAGACATAAATATGATTCTTTTGACTTTATTGAAAGATTATGAGGCTAATTAAGGTACATCACCTAATGGGTCATGAGTTTATTAGAGAAAAAAGGTAAGGGGTCTAAGGGTATGACCTATGTTTAATGATTTTGCCATATCCTTTATAACCCTATTTTATGTGATTGTCATATTTCAATTTTATCCTTAGGATCTTAGTGAAATTATTTAATTGCATCAAGTAATTACCTCCTACATCCAAACCATAACCTCTTACTTTGTAGTAACCAACTCCTACCATCAATGAACGAAGAAATGAGTGGAGAGAAGACTCATCCCTCTCACCCCATTCACCCATTCATTCATGCAAATATGAATTAAGAAAGAGAAACTTGAAGAAAATAGAGTTCTTGAAGAAGAGAAAAGTGAATCTAGCTCTCATATATGTTGGATGGTGACAACACATCTTGACAGTTACAACTTGTTTCTACTTCCTTGGACATGGTTTTGGTTTACAAATAAATTGGTGTTTCATATCCATGTATATGCTTGTTCTTGTTTGTTTAAATGAGAAGCCCGAAGAGAAGATTCTAGAGACTAGTGTAACCATTTCTCCATTTGGTTGAGCAATAAAGAGATGTCATTGCCCCCATTTCATTTTGCTTGCTGTAAGATGTGTTGTTCTCCTTTGTTTCTCTGTTCATTAGTTATACTTGCAGACCGATCTCCAACAAGTGGTATCAGAGCAATGCCATCATGAACCAAGGAGGAGATTTTGTCCGTTGGTCATTCACGCAGAGAAGAGATGTCAAGGAAACCATTTGGGCATTATGTCCCTGAGGGAGAAAGATAAATTTGCAGTTCTGTGAGCCATGTGTTGGAGGTCATGGTGATGAAAGAGGTAGAGGACTACAACACACACGCATATCAAAGGTGTTGTGGAGAAACTGGTAGGGAAAAAAAAGTATCGGTGCAACAAGTGTTGCCATTTACAGGAAGCCAAGAAGAGGTTGAGGATCAAATCTCCACCTCAAGTTCTTATTTGCGAGCTAAAACGTTTCAAATACACACAAGTGGGGTGCATGGTGAATTATGGGCATTACATTTCTCTAGTGAAGAGTGTCATCCAGTGGCTCGAGTTTGATGATGATAAGGTTGAAAAGATCAAGAAGTGTGTGTTGGAGGATTTATTTGGGTCATCTGAAGAAGTAGCATTGGATCCCAACAAGGAATTGAATATGTACATCTTGTTCCATCAAATTGTGAATGGCATTGAAACAACTAAGTCTTGGAGCGGCAGTGAAGAAGACAAAGTGGTCACAATTTCATTTAAATTGTTGTGAATATTTGAATCGGTTGGTGAATACTCATGATTCACAGGGATGATTTTAAGGATAGAAATTTAATTTAAAATGTAGAAACCTTGGCGAATCTTACTAATCCTTCATATGCCAACTATAAAATGTTTGGCGATATTTTTGTAAAATTATTCAAATGTCTAAGGATTTTATATAGTTTGTATAAAATTTTGGCAATTTTTAAAGTAAAATAATTTTATCCTTTAGAATTTGGGCGAATAATTTTTAGAATAGAGAATCTTATTTTGGGAAAAACCATGGAAAATTAGCCCATGACATAAATTTAGCCCCTAAAATCATCCCTGCTCATGAATTGATCGAAGTGTATATGATGAGGCTTTTGTGGATCCCGGAGAACATGGAATTGTTGACCCGGAAAATGAATTTTGTGATTCAAAGAACGTGAATGTAGATTTTTCTCCATTACCTGGCACCAACATTGTTGAAGTGAAAAAGACACCACGGTGAGAGGCTCCTTTAGGTGTTGGACTAGTTGTTAATACTACACCCACAGAATGAAATATTTCAAGGAAAATGGTTGATTGGATGGAGGTGTAGGGGGGGATTGATGTAGAACTAAAGGGAGAAAGAAAACATGGTATTTTTTATTCTTGGTATTTCTAGTCTTGAGCTTTCCCATGGAGTCTCATAATAAAAATATGCAGTCTCAGAATAAAAACAAGGAATTTCTAGATATTTCTCATTCAAGCATGAATCCAGGATTAGGAGGGAGATAAAACCTAATGATATGATCCATTGAAGAATCTGTGAAGACTTATAAATTCAATATTTGATAGATACAAGATGAGATTCAGGGCTAGAGGGATCTCCCAGAAGGAGGGAGAAGACTATGATGACAGCTTGTTCCAGTAACCAGATATACTTCTACCTGAGCCATTATATCTCCTACAGTATCCATGGGTTGGAGTTTACATTAGATGGATGAAAATACTATTCTTCTCATCATAGTAATTGAAGAAGAAGCATATGTAGAGAAACCCTAAGGTTTTGAGGTATACCAGAAAGAAACACATGTATGCAAATAGAAGAAAACCTTGTATGGATTCAAGCAACTTGGCGTAGAGCCTCTAATGTACAAGTAGAAGTGTGGTGAAAATTTCCTATGACAAAGGAAGTGTATGAAAACGGTTCTGTAGAAGTTCGAGATGATGGATTGCAAATCCATGGAAAACTCCCATGATGAAATATCTAAAGAAGTTGAGAGACTCTGATCTAATAGACTCATCCCTATATTGATAATTGAATGGCTCATTAATGTATTTGGAGAATACTCAGTCGAATATTTTCTTTGCTGTGAAAATAGTTCCAGGTGGAACCTAGCCATGAGAATTGAATAATTGCAAAGCATGCCTTGAAATGTCTTCGTGAGACATTTGAGTTATGATATGCAACTGCATGGATTTATTGATCCAGATTGGGTAGGGAGTAAAGATAAGAAAAGAACTACTTCTTAGATATGTTTCAGTTTGGCATGATATCATGGACTACTAGGAAACGGAAGTCTGTTGCACTCACCACTATAGAAGTAGAGCATATTGCATCTCGTGATGCTTGTACGAAAGCAATGTGGATCTATAAGTTGGTTTCTTCACATTTTGATCAGGTGTTGCATTCGACCATGATATATTGTGATAACCAAAGTTGTGTCAAGCTCTCAGAGAACCTGGTGTTCCATGACAGGTTGAAGCAAATTGATATCAAGTACTATTTTGTCTGTGATAAAGTCTAGAGGGGAGAATTAGTTCTCTAGTATATCTTCACAGATGAGCAAATAGTAGATATTTTGGTAAAGCCTGTTGGATTACTGAGAGGGGGGGGGGTGAATCAGTAATAGCGTAATTATAATCTGTTTTCATCAAATGTTATATCAATGTAGAATTATTATCCAATAATGAGCAGTAAGAAATAAACAATCACACATATACACAGTACACCAGTGTTTTACGTGGAAACCCAAATCAGGAGAAAACCACGGAATGTTTTTTCTTATATGTCTTGAAGAATTAAATTCATTGGAAGCACCAACTTCCTTTGTTTTCCAACTGCAACTAGAAGGAGGCTCCAACACCCTAGTTTCTCAGGCTACAACCGGAGGGAAGCTCCAACTCCCCAATTCTCTAGCTACAACCAAAAGGAGGCTACAACCCCCAATGTTCTTTGGATACAACCGGAAGGTGGATACAACCACCTGTCCTTGCCCCATCCTACCACCCTGAAGTAGAAGTAGAATGATGGAACCACTTTCACACTATCACTGTGATATATACCATTGTAAACCTATACCAATAAATCTAAACCATGCATCAACCATGCATCAACCTGTACCATAAACAAGTGCATCAAGCATGCACCAACTGTAATCAAACTGTACCATAAACAAGTGCATCCAACCATGTATGAAGTATGTACCAATCATGTGTCAACTACTCATCAATATGTACCAACATCATCAACTATACACCTCATGTATGTGTGCCAACTCATCAACTACTTGTCTCAACCATGTACTCAACATGTGCCACAACCAAAAGACCTCATCAATTTCATCACCCAAATCTGATTTGTATCTCTGTAATAGACCTGGTGTATATGATCACATTCCTTCAAACCTTCCTTAACTTTAAAAACAAGAGACTAGCATTTTCATCAAACTTGTTTTTAGTCTCACATGCCTAGTTTTGGATTAGTCAACAACCCTAAATTGAAGTAATCATAACTTTGAACCTATAATGTATAAATATCTGAAACTGATAAAAAATGTTCTTCAGTGTGTTTTATTCAATTCCTCCAAGTTTCACTACTTGGAACCTCTCAAAAAAGGAGTTATAGCAAAAATGGCATACCTTGCTGAATTCTGGGTTATTCTAGAGAGAAACCTTGTAGAGCGTGCCCCACACAAAATATTGGATGAATTGATCTGAAACTATTAAAAAGAATACTAAATACTATACCCTAACTAACACATTTTGTATCACTGAATTTGGATCTGTTATGAAGAAGTTATGACGTTTTTACCCGAAACACTTGATTTTGACTAGTTTCAGGACTGGCCACAAACCCTATTTTCCACGAAGTGTAACTCCCAAAATACAACAACCCACAAGATGAATTTTTTACCACAGATACTTGTATATGTTTTCTCACTTTCATAGCAATTTCAAGATTTGAATCATTATAGAAAAAAAGTTATAGAGAAAATGGTGAAATGACCTGTAAATAACATACCTTAAAAAGCACCATCAAAAGAATTTATCCTTCCTTGCATTTCGGCCTTCTTTTATTCACTTTCCTCAAAATTTCGGCTTATATATCATTTGTTTACCTTAGAAACCTATAGATATTCATTATTTTCAAGTGTAATTCAAATGAGAGAGCCTTGCCTCTTATTTATACTCTCCAAGTAGCTTCCTTAAAAACATCTTCTAGGTCACTTGGCCCACTTTCCTTATTTTAGGGTTGGGTCCACTTCTAATTTCTCCATTAAATTT
>ML787456.1:65844-77854 GCA_009831015.1 Picea engelmannii | reverse complement strand
CTTCTGTACTCATTTGCTAGGTGTCTTTGGAGATACTTGTTGAACTTGCTCTTCTACTTCTGTTGGATTCTCTTCATCTTCATCTTCCTCTTCTTCTTCTTTTTCATCTTCTTCTTCAAAAAGTTGTTCCATTGATTTGTTTTTTTCTTTCTTTGATTCTGGTTTGCCCGTTTCATCAATTGTTACGTTGATGCTTTCCACAACTTTGTTTAATCTTATATTGTAACACTTGTATGCTTTCCTTGTACTTGAGAAACCAAAAAGTATTCCTTTGTCCACACGAGAGTCAAACTTTCCCATTCTGCCATCTTCTCTTTTCATGTATCATTTGCTTCCAAAAACTCTGAAGTGCTTCACATTTGTTGGTCTTCCTTTCCATAGCTCATAGGGAGTTTTATCAGTGTTGTTTATAAACATTACTCTATTTTGAATGTGAACTATTGTATGCACTGCCTGTGTCCAAAAAATATCTGTCAACATTGAATCCATTATCATTGTTTGAGCCATTTCTTGTATTGTCCTATTCTTTCTTTCAACAACTCCATTCTGTTGAGGTGTCCTAGTGACGGAGAATTGTTTTTTTATTTCATGATTGCTGCAGTAGTCCATAAATTCCTTTGAGGTTAATTCTCCTCCATTATCCGATCTTAAGTATTTGATTCTTGAATCCATCTCATTTTCAACCATTTCCTTGTAGATCTTGAAATTTTCAAAAGCTTATGATTTGTTCTTGAGAAAACAAATTGTAGTCATTCTTGTATAATCATCAACTAACAACATAAAGTATCTCTCACCTTTTAATCCTTTTGTTGTAGTTGGTCCAACTAGATCAGTATGCACAATTTCCAGTGGTTTTGTTGTTGAATATTCCTTTGATTTAAACCTGGTCTTTGTTTGCTTTCCTTGTTGGCAATGCTTGCACAAAGTGTTGGTTGGTTTCATGATCTGGGGCATTTCTCTTATTGCTTCTGTTTTGCTAACTTTGAAAAGGTTATCAAAATGCATGTGACCCATTCTTCTGTGCCATAGCCAACTTTCATCTTCCTTTCCTAGACAACACTTTTCATTTCCAATTTCGCTTAACACATATATGTTGCTTGAAGTTCTTACAGCCGTAGCGACCAATTTCCCTGAACCTTCTTTTCTTATCTCACACTTTTGTGAATCAAAAGTAACTCTATGACCTTGGTCACACATTTGACTCACACTTAAAAGATTATGTTTCATATCTTCTACTAGTAGAACATTTTCTACCTTTTCATTCTTGTTCCCAATTCGAACTGTGCCTTTTCCAATGATTTTGTATGAATCATCATTTCCAAAGGAGATTGATCCATCTCTTTCCTTTCGTAATGTAAGAAACTTGTCTCTATCACTTGTCATGTGTTTTGAACACACACTATTAACATACTTGTTATCGGACTAATCGGTAGGTGTGGATACTAACAGATCTCCCTAGATCCACCTAGATCTAGAACAAAACAGGGCAGGGCATGACTCTTTCCCTAAGTTATGACCATTGAATTAGCTAGGAAGGAAGAACAAGTGACATACCTTTGTATCACTTCCTTAAGTCTTTGTTTCTCCCACTTCGCTCTGGTTCTCTCATGAGGTCAAGACCAAGACAACACAAACCAACCAAAGTGAAGATAGAAAAATGTATTCAATCATCAACTTATGCATATGATCAAGGAATTACACAATAAAGTAAGAGTGACTTTATGGGAAAAGGACATGTCGTTGTATCATATTAATTGAAAGTAGAAGATATAACCTGGTCGCCTTGATGTCGCAAGCTTCCTTTCGGTGACTCTTGGTTCCAACACACACACTTGCTCGGTCCTTGCATGAAGAAGATCTAATTCCTCTCAATAGACCTACTAGAGTCTCCAAGCTTCTGTTCAAGATGGGTTCTTCACACAATTCCTTCACCTATTCTTCAATTAATCTTGCTTAACCTTTTCCATGAGAATCCTTTCAATATATAGGAGAGGGTGAGATGGTTACATGGATGAGAATGATCCCACCAAATCAGTGAAACCAGTAAAATGACAACCATTCGAATGCCAGCCCATTTTCTAGAAGATTCCCTTCTAGAAGCCTCGAGACTTCTTCTCTTTTCCAATATTGAAAACTAGTTCGCACCCTATGTATAGAGCAAAGTACGAGAAGTTCACACCCTAGCTGAAGGTTGACTACAAGAATGGGTCATTCTTGCACCCTAGGCTATAAGCAGCCTACGAACTCACTTTGAAAATATGTTTTCTGGAAGGAGATAAATGCCACTTTTCTCAGGAGAAAGTTCTTGTTGGGAGCCTGAGTACTCTATTGTCAATACATCACCAAGATGACCAAAATCATGTGTAACAGAATGCCCCCCAAAGTATGAGGCCGGAATCAGTGACAACTGAAATACTTTATAAACTATGTGTGTGTGTCGGAAACCAGGAGCGCACCTAATCGGAAACCTGCAAACAACCAAACATTTACAGAATAACATACTAGTTCTGAGGTAGGCATTCCCATACTCAGATCATAGACTGATGACATCATAAATATAGGTCATGGCCAACAATCATACACTATGGATCCATGCCATCAAAATATCGCATAGCCACCAAGAATACACTGTGGATCCATGCAAGAAGATTCAAATTAAAATGACATAGCCACGAGACATACAAAGTGGATCTATGTGTCAGCAAAGTATACATATTCCATCACAGCCTGGATCAAAGAGATGAGACCCAGGGTCTTCAATCGCGTCACTTGAAAGTACGAATCTAACCATGTGATTACATGTGTTGAAGTCGAACATGGTAGAAACCACTTGATTACCGATCATTGATGAAACCGTTAACAAGTGCGAGGGAAATCACCATTAATGTCAATGACTCCCAAGGTACACTAGAACAATCCACCGAATGTGAATAAATGAGTTGAGGTTGAACATCCAACAGAATCTCTCAATCAGGGGTCAATGATGAAAACCCACTGTCGAAAGCGAGGAAACCTGCCATTGAGGCATGCAAGTTCCAAGGTACCAAAGAATTTCTAAGTCTTGTTTCTGGATAATGAGCTAGAGTCGACGGAACAAAACTCGTCACAGGAGGGCCTTGATGTATCCCCCATCAATGACACGAAATGAGTAACAAATTTTGAAGGTGAAACAGAGTATGATGTAAGTTGAACTGGACACAGGGAAGGCCAACACGGAGAGAATGGACAACTACAGATGGCTGACTCAATTTCGGATGAACTTCTCTTGAACATATGAATGACACAACCAATGATTCGGCAGTGCTGACTCAGAGACGACGTAGGGTATGACCTTGTAGCAAATCGAATGAGAGACAAATGGATTTCCCAAACCGGCTTCAGATAACGAATAAGGGGGTGTCATGTTCAAGAGCGACACTTACTGCCAATAATATGAATACGAAAACACATCCCTTTCCCAAATTGTTCCCCCACCATTTCTGGCAAGTACCTCTTTATTTTTACGCAAGCTTGAGGAGGATAACATATGCTTGTTGATGTAAGCTCATCCTTCAGATGAGTCCTTCGAAGTATGTTTGATGAACCCTAGGAAGGAGTGGTTCGGTCCCATTACGGGTCTTTCGATGTTTGTTTAATGAGTCCAAAGATAGAAAACTCGAAGGTTTTTCATGATTATAGAGTCTGGAAAAGCACTTAAAAGAGAACTCTCTCAGTTCCTTTTTTGTAAAATAGTCTGATGAGACCGAAAAAGAGATAAATTATTGCCCAACAGATGCTTTCTTCAAATACTTTAACGAGCGTGAAAATAGCAAGGTCGCTCGGCGATCTTTTCATGTTTAGAGAGTCTGAAAAGAGCTTAAAGAGGACCACAGGCGGTTCATTTTTCGTATAACCTTGTTGAGCCCGAAAAAGTGATAAAAGTGTGCTTGATCATGTTCTCATGTATTTTCAAGCATGAGAACGGACAAAGACCAAGATGAAGGTTTTGTGCAAAAAACCATAAAAAACAATTCAAACATGCGACAAAAAAGAGAAAAAAATATATGTATCCCTGTGTATGAACGTTGAAGTTGTTATGTCTGCAAAAGTCGCACTCATAAGGGTATTAGGCATTAGGTTTAATAAATAAAACAATTATAAAAAACCAACAAAAATGGCAAAAAGTAAATATAAGTGGGTAAAAGTTCTTTTTACCATAGTCATTGTAACTTTGCCAATATTTTACCCAAAACCCCTCTTTTGCCCTTGAATTTCGACGCTTGATTGTGGAAGGTACGAGCATCCATTTGACAAACCGTCTCCGGCAGTGAGGTAAGCTCCTTGCCTTCTATCTTTTCATGGTTCAATTTTTCATTTTCATTGGTAAATTTCAAGTTTTTGAGCTTGTTTTAGGGCTTAAATTTGCGCTTAGGAATTCTTGCAGGCCAGCCACACGGGACCTACGAGAATGCATGATTCTCGCAGGTGGCCCCAAAGGCACCTATGAGAGGCCCCAAAGGCACCTGCGAGAACCTCACACTGTGCCAAAGGGGCACCTACGAGAACCACAAAGTGAAAATTTTGTTTGAAGTTTGCTCAATGAAAAACATACCAAATATTGAAAGGCTTTGCTAACCTTCCTCTTATGTGTCTTATGCAGGCATTTGGCTGTCACCATGGTTCTAGAATGGCATGAAAGAGAGCATGAAGAAGATGATGCTATTGCTAGGAATAACCTGGGTACCGTTGCGGCTTTGCGAGACTGTGGTCTCCTGAAATTCTTTCGTATCACGGGTATGAGGGCCCAAGTCAGGCTGTTGGAGTACCTCGTTCATATGTGGGACGTGGACCAACAAGTATTCCACATAGGGGTCCACATATTGTCCTTGGATATTGAGGATGTGTATTTCTTGACAGGACTGTCATGGCATGGGTACCACGCTAGCTTGACTGGTAGCCGAGGTGGCGAGCTGCCTATGAGTGAATATTGTCGTTTGTACTGTGTTCCAGAGGCGAAGAGAAGCAAAGGAAAAGTGGTCATTTGAGGGGTGCAGGATTTGACCCTTCGCACTATTTTGTTCACCATTGCTCGTATGGCTGGGAGCGTTGTTCCACAAATGTCTCTCCAGAGCTACTTTCAGTATGCCATAGAGTGTACTGAGCCTCGGTTCTTTAACTGGGCAGACACAGTCCTTCGTAGCATGAAGAGGCAGTTGACTAAATGCAGGAGAGGTGACCTGAAGAAATTCAGGTACGGGTCATTGTTGGTGTCCTTCTTTCTTGAGAAGGTTCCCTTGCTGAGGTTGCAAGTTGAGTGGGGTTTATCGTCTCCAGAGGATCCGAGAATGCTGAGGTGGTGTAACCTCATGGCCCGACATGTAGCTGGACCAATCATCAAATACAATGATTCCTTCTTTGACTGGTTGCGACCACAGATGTTGATGGTCGATGATTATGCCTATGTCGAGTTGGACTTCCAAGGGGATCTGGACTTGGTCCTACCCGAAGGTGCTCAGTGGGGGGATCTCAGTAAGAGGTACACATTTTTTACTTTTTAAATGTTTTTGTGAATTTTATCATATGCAAATGTTTTTATGTTTGTCCAAGGTCTAATTACAAAAATTCTTTTTGATGACACAAACGTGGGGCCTTATCGACCTCCAGGTACTTCTCTTATTCAGCGATGAGGAGATGTGGCTCCAGTGCCACGATGGGATGCTGAAGATTATGAAGCAGTGGAACAAAACTTAGAGGGTTTGACTGCAGACATTCCAGACATGCCTCTTGGAGAGGTTCTGCGACGTTATCAGCGTCATACGGTGGGGGTGTCAAAGTCTGTTGGCTGACTGCTTCGTAGGGTTTCCCGAGCAGTCATGTGTTACCGTGAACGTCATCCATGACGTCACTTTGTAGAAGCTATGAGCTTCAGATTTTGAAATTTTGGTCCTTGGACAGAACTTTTTTGTAAAAAACTTTTTGATCATTATATATACATACGGCTTCTACTGGCTTATCTTGTGTTGTGTGATACTTGTGATGTGATTGATTTATAAATGACCCAAATGTCTGTCTAATACATAGTTAGCTAATGCATCAGTTAATGTATTTAGACATATAGGAATATGTTGATATTCAATATAATCAAAATAACATTCCAAGAGGCGAATTCGCAAATATACCCGTAACAAAGTAGGACTTTGAATAGCATAGACATTACTTAACTGTAGTACTACGAGCTGCGAATCGAGTCACACAACCAAGTGACGGATACCGAGCGAGATAGCATCAATCAAAAATTCGATAATGACACTATACTCTGCAATATTGTTGGTCGCATGGCCGAGGCACACACCTCGTAGAGTGACAAGTTCGTTTGTAGGGGCGTAAATTTCCCATACAGCAGAAGCAAGGTTCTGAGTACTACGGCTAGTGCCATCAACAAAGCCAATGTGGGGTAGCGAAGACTACGACATCTGGAAATCAAACACAACGTCACATAAGGGCAGAGACTAGATAATGAAAAAAGACATACTACAGTAACACAAAAGAAGTATGATACAATAAAATACAAGTACTCGTGCACAGGTGATCTTATGCATAGTACTTCATTAAGTACAACCCATTTCTGGGTTCACTCAAAGGGATACCATCGTAATCTACTAACTTTTATTTTCCTTTCTCCAAAATTCATCTAACAATATAAGGACCTCGCCACATGGCTTCGAATTTTCCATCCCCTAGCATATCTCTATCTTGTTCGTAGAGGAGAACCAGATCTCCTTCGGAGAAAATGCAAGGCTTGACATGTTTGTCGTATTGGGCCTTGACACGTTTCTTCTGGGCTTCTATGACTAGGGTAGCATCGCGTCAAGTTTCGTCTAATCGCATGAGATACAATAGACGTTCTTCCTAGGAAGAAGTGTTTGGTAGGAGTTCGATGGATATTTTTAAGGAGGGTATCTCACATTCAATTGGGAGGATGGCTTCCAGACCATAAACTAACCGGAAAGGTGTAAACCCAATAGCGGACTTAACGGATGTCATGTAATCCCACAATGATGAAAACAACATTGTGTGCCAACTTGTCTTGTGAATCCCTATCATTCATCGAAGCATGGTTATGAGAACTTTATTAATCGCTTCAACTTGGTCGTTGGATTGTGGGTAATAGGGCATTGAGTTTTCATGGCGAAGACCCAACTTTTCAGTGAGTTCATACATCATGAAGTTTCTAAAGTGGCGACCATGATCGGTGACGATAGCCTGAGGAACACCAAAATGAGCTATGATGTGATTGACAATGAATAATACTGCGGTCTTTCCAGTATTGTCAAATGTCGGCATCGCCTCGGCCCATTTTGTAAAATAATCTACGGCTATAATAATGTATCCATGCCCCCCGGCCGAGTGGGGGTAACATGTCATGAAATCGATGCCCCATTTCGCAAAGGGACCAACATATACCATAGGGTGAAGAGGAGCAGGATGTGACTGTATCTTATGATTGTAGGTGTTGGCGACGGAAGTCACTCCCGGATTGCTATCAGGAGCAGAGCCCGACGCCCATCAGTTTTATGTCACGGTTTATTTATAGATGGGGTGACCGAATGGAATCCAACTCAAAACGATATCATTCCAACTCCAAACTAGGTCGGGCATGCATAGGTGAGCGAGGTCTTTATAAACTTCAAACAATGAGTTGTAGTAAAGGGTGAACAGGCGGAGGACTTTTATGGGAAGAGTGTGAAGGTCTGTTATAAACGACAGGTTCCTAACAGACTGTAGAAGAAGGCATCCAAACGCAAGTTCTTCTTGCACTTAAATATAGAAAACCAGAGAATACAATAATGCAACGATAAATCATTTATCACAACAGAACTGCAATAATTCGCGCGACTCAGTCTATCATGAACTCTCTTAGCATGAGATGAAAATTAGATGGAGTGAGAAAGACTGTCTGTCAGAAAACAAGATATCTCATATACAGATGCATATCCAACAAACTAGAATGTCTGTTAAACTTTACAGTAGGGAGCTCTGCTCTACCATCGATAGATCACAAAATGGAAAAAATACCTACATATACTCTTTCCTTCCTTTCTCCTAGTAGAGGCATCTCAGAACTTTCAATGGACAGTGTCCCCTCAATCAAATCTGTCCTCTATTCCCCTGTCATACGCCTCTTTAATTTAGCATGGCTCACGCCAGGGGGTAGCTGAGCCCTTTGAATGTTGACTTGGCGTGTGCAGGTTCCTCTGGAGAGTAGAAGACTCGGCGTGGCCTTCCTGACGGGAACCGGTATAGGGGACCCTCCCGAGTAGACTTTCAGCCGAGATCTCCATACTCTACAATAAATGAGTGATGTGAGTTTTGAGCCATCTTTTCTTTTCTCCATTAATCTCCAGCTGGTACTAGGATTTAGCCCACATTAAATTGGTACCTGGGACCTCACCGTGTCTTCCTGCTTTTAGGATCAATTTAAATCCCTTCTTCTGAGCCGAAGCGGCTCCTTGGATTCCCTCGGGAATCACTGCTGCAACAACCCGATCCATAGGTCCTTTCCAATCCCTTCATGGCCCTCAACACCTGACTGTGGCTATCCCCGGCTCTGTATCAGGGTTTGGGGTTTCGCGGTTCTTGCTGTCCAGAACTCCTTACCTTCCTAATCCCTGATTTTTGATGAGCTCCTTTCGCACGTGAGCCCTCCTCAGCTTAACTCCTGACGCATATGACCACGCCTCCACGATTGTGGCCTTACCCTCATATCGGGCCTTCAGCTTCCAATTTCTCGATGAGCCCTCCTGTGTCCTTAGCTCCTCCTGGTTAGACCGTGACCCCAAGTGACCGCTACCACATGCTCTCGACCATACTCTCCATCGGGGTTTTGCGGTTTGCGATGTCAAAGAGCACGCATCCTCCAGACTCGCGATTCCCCAAAACCTGATGGCTCATGGTCATTGACTTGTCAATGGTCCATTCCCCACCGCGAAGGCCTGCCACTTGTATTCCACTGGCTCTTGTGGTCCCACACGCTAACTGGCAGTTGCCGAGGTAGCGCTTCTCGTGATCTCGTGACTCTGGACACAAACCTTTGTAGCTCCAACTCACGACCCTCTGAGTTCGTGATATGCTGATGTGCCTTCCGACACCTATCCCCCACTATGGTCCTTAAATTCATCGGGAAATTGTGCATCGGGATATTGCGATTCCCGTTGTCATGTGCATGGGACTTTCAGTTCCCCGATCCCCGACTCTATGGGATCTCTCGCCACATGTCCCTCCTGATGGAGGGTTTTGATTCAGTCGAGAAATCACGGATCGCGATTCCTACATGCAAGAGTTTCTTGTCTTCCAAAACTCTGGTTCTCCGATGAACTGAACCCCGACTCTCCTCCTGATCTCTGACGCGTGTCCTGCCAAGATCAATGGCTAGGATCTCCATCGGTATTTCGAGACTTGAAAGGTCTCAGTTCTCTTACCTTTTGAAACCCTAATGACTCTAATATCCCGATAACTTCCCCGGGACTTCTCCTCTGCACACTAGGGCTTAACCCCGGCGCAACTTCTCAAGATCTAACGATTGTCGGGATTTCGTCGATCTCTTCTGTAAGATTCTGACCGTCGATTTTCTTTAGGGATGGTTCTCAACTGCTGAAGACAAAAATTTTCCTGCTCGCTTGCTTTACTTGCTGCTACCAAATGGGATTCTCTCGTGATATGCTCAAGTGCTTCCCGTGCCAACTGCAGACCTGGGTACGCCTAATCCTGAGACAAGAAATATCGCTAATAGTAGGTCTGGCAAGCGTGGCATTTTTGGACGACGATTATGCAATCGTTAAATAAAGAAGGCCAAAAATACCCTGCTCGTAAGATCTTCTAGGCAGTAGCATACCCGGACATATGAACACCATAATCTCTAGAATGGCAGTCATTTAAGGCTTTCTCGGCTTCATCAAACGTGAGGCAACGTTGAAAAACTGAGTCAATCCCAAGATGATAAAAAGTATCCACGAGGATAATATATTGACGGGCTTGGTAGCGTATTCGACGCCGATCAGTACTGGAAAAATTGGATCGGAAAGTCTAGGTTTGGAGATATATGATGATATCGCCATACCAAAGATCATCAAAACTAATTAGGAAAAGGGATTCATCAGGTAATGAATCAACTGCTACATTTTCCGTTTCAGAGTAGGGAAAGTCGCATATCAATTTGGAAAATACTAAGGACTTCTTGGACTTAGCTCGTTCGAATTCCAATTCAAACTCCTGGAGTATCACGATCCATTTGGAGTATTTTCCCCCGAGCAATTGACGTGTGAGAATGTGTTGCATAGGGTTGCAGTTAGAAATCACCGTAGTCTTGAGAGAGAGGATATAGTGTCGGAAGCATTGAACTGCTTGGATGGCTGCCAAGGCCAGTTTTTCAAAATGTAAATACTTGGTTTTGGTAGGCATTAGACTTCGACTCAAGTAATAGATAACATGAGAATCATGAGAATCATCCTCTTGGACGAGAACCATAGCAATGGTGTAATCCGAGGCTATAAGGTAGAGGAAATAATCACGACTGTAATTGGGGGGAAGAGAAGCGGAGCACGTGTCAGGGACAGTTTCAAAGCTTCTAAGGCTTTGTTTGCGATGGTATCCCATATGAACTCAGACCCCTTTTTGAGTAGTCACGTAAATCCATGAATTATCTCGACGTAGTTCGAGATGAAACGACGAAGAAAGTTTGCTTTCCCTTGCAAACTTTGTAACTAGCGAAGTGTAGAAAGAGGAGGGAGATTGAGAATCACCTCGACCTTTAAAGGATCTACCCTGATCCCTTGACGTGAAACAATAAAGCCTAGAATTCGGCTGGATTCCACGCAGAAAACACATTTTTGAGGATTCAAGCGTATATGGTAAAACCGACAGCGGATGAAAATGGCTCAGAGGTGGATGGGATGATCGACTCGACGCATGGAATGAGCGGGTAAGTCGTCAAGATATGGTTGCACGATGTGCTTGATATCATGGAAGGCATAAGACATAGTGCGCTGAAAAGTTGCGCCAGCGTTCTTAAGACCGAAAGGAAGTTTCTGATAGGCGAAAGTGCCCCAAAGACAAATAAAACCAGTCTTGTGTTGATCCTCAGGAACAATATTGATTTGATTATATCCGGAGAAACCATCCATCAAAGAGAAGATTTTTCTTCCAGCGTAATCGTCGAAAATCTGATCGACGAAGGGGGTAGGAAAGTTGTCTTTGGGACAAGCTTTGTTAATATCCCTATAATCAATGCATACGCGGATTGTGCCTTGTTTCTTATCGATCGGGACAAGATTGGAAACCCAATCAGTGAGGGCCACCGGTGATCCAGATTATTTTCGACACGAAATGAGAGTGGAGATATAATAAAGAAATGCACAGAGATATTGCAGATATTCAATAATATAAAAGAAATGTATCAGATATGCAACCATAAACATAGATATACAGTAATACATGATTTCTATTAATCAGAGAAATGTACAGAGACTGTAAAAATACAGAGTGAAAGACTCGCTAGAATGGTGGCAGCTTATCTCTGAGAAGAGATGTGACGGCTACTCGCATTCACAAGAAGATGGTTACAATGAGGCTCTGGAGGTCTTTTTTACAATAATCGAGAATCCCAAAAGTCCTAGACATCCAAAAACCTAACCCTAGGAGATGAAGCGCCAAAAGTCATGTGGGCCCCGTTTGGGTAAGTTGGTGCATCAACTTCCCGGGATCGTAACTTTTGCATACGATCTCCGTTTTAGGTGTGTGATAGCTCGTTGGAAAGGTATTGTCGAGGAGATTTATTTTGGGGGATCAATTATGCCTTCGGCTATCATTGAGAACCTCTATCTTAAAAAACCTGTTGGAAATATGCCTACAACAGAGATGACGCAGATGATCAAGGCGCAGATGATCAAGGCGCAGATGATCAAGGTTGTCATTGATGGCAATCGATTGTTTATGAAGAACAGATGCTGAAACATGCTGCAACATAAATGCAAAC
>ML787456.1:51673-65744 GCA_009831015.1 Picea engelmannii | reverse complement strand
TGCGGGTGTGGTGTTGTTGACAATCCCAACTGTTTGATGACCTCTACTGAGATGAGGTTCTTTTGGCTTCCGCTATCAACAATAAAATGCAGCGGGGTCCCCTTCACCCACATCTGTGAATGAAAAAGGCGCTCCCCCTCTTCTGGATCTGTTGGTTCTTCTGGTTGAATTGTTGCGGTTGCGACAATAGAAGTGGGGTCTGCGTCGATGATCTATATTTTACCAGTATTTTCAGAATCAGATTTTGAATCAGGGTTCGGCTCCTTGTCTTTGACCTCGGCCACCAATGACTGTTTTGAGCGACATTCGTCGGTGTTGTGCCAGGGGCTTTTGTGGAAATCACACCATTTTCCGGTGTCCTTCTTTGTCTTCCCGTGACCCTTCTTTTCCTGTAGCTTGGATTGGTTTTCGGGAGACTATTTGTTAGGGTTGTCTTTGTCATACTTTGGTTGTTGTGGATTTGCAGACCCGAACTCCCATTTGTTCTGGTGCTTAAATTTCTGCTCAATTTTAACAGCATATCTATAGGTAGCACCGAGTGATGAGATGTCCAGAAAATCCATTTCAGTTTGGATGTATCTGTGTAGAGCCCCATGGTATTTCAGAACCAAATGTCATTCAGAGTCTTTGATACCCAGCTTGGTGCGCAAGGTATGGAAGCTATTGGTGAACTCCAGAACTGATTGGCCCTTCTCTTGCCGTAGTGTGGTCCATCTCATGTACTGGTCCTCATAGTTTCCAACAGGATAGTATTGTTCCTTTACCGCATCCACAAAAAATTCCCAAGTGGGCTCGGCCCCATATATTCCAGAATCCTCTGTGGAACTCTACTCCCAGTAAGTTTCCCACCAATGTTTGACATGGGGGAGAGCATTAAGGAGTGTGAAAGTGATCTTTTCCTTGTCTGAAAAATTATGAACAGAGAAATAACCTTCTAGCAGATTTAACCATTTATCTAGGGCATCTGCATCTATTTGACCTTCAAATACGGGAATATCAAAATTAACTTGTACCTTTAAAGGCGAGGTGCCTCCAAAGTGGTCGCTTGATGAAGATGCACCTGATGCTATCGGCAGGCATTGAAGGATGTGGGAAAAATTCTCCATCATTTCGTCCCTCTATCGCGTGAAAGCTTGCTCAAGCAACAGACTGATAGGATCGTCTGCTCCATCGTTTTTCTTTTCTTCCACCATTGAGGGTTTCTTGGGTGTGCGAGAGTGATTGTCCTCAAAAGAGACAATCTCAAGACCCAACTTGCTATACTCTGACCTTGTCGGGGACATGCACTAAAAACGATCAAGAGCAGCCTGCTCTGATACCACTGATCTGGATTATTTTTGGCACGAAATGAGAGCGGAGATATAATAAAGAAATGCACAGAGATATGGCATATATTCAATAATATAACAGAAATGTATCAGAGATGCAACCATAAACATAGATATACAATAATATATGATTTCTATTAATCAGATAAATGTACAGAGACTGTAAAAATATAGAGTGAAAGACTCGCTAGAATGGTGGCAGCTTATCTCTGAGAAGAGATGTGACGGCTACTCGCATTCGCAAGAAGATGGTTACAATGAGGCTCTGGAGGTATTTTTTACAATAATCGGGAATGCCAAAAGTCCTAGACATCCAAAAACCTAACCCTAGGAGATGAAGCGCCAAAATTCATGTGGGCCCCGTTTGGGTAAGTTAGTGCATCAACTTCCCGGGGTCGTAACTTTTGCATACGATCTCCGTTTTAGGCGTGTGATAGCTCGTTGGAAAGGTATCGTCGAGGAGATTCATTTTGGAGGATCAATCATGCCTTCAGCTATCATTGAGAACCTATATCTCAAAAAACCTTCATTTAGGCCCTCAAAATGGCCCCGGAAGTTAAAACCTGCTAAAAAGAGTAAATTGCCAAAATTGCCAGAAAACTGTTTTGAGCCAGTCGGAAAAGGTGGGTGGCCACTGATATCCACCTGGATCAACTGGGTAAATAAAGCCATCTTTGAGAAGTTTCTCGACTTCAAGCTTGATAACAGCCGCTTTACGTGAGTGAACTGGACAAAGGCGTTGCCAGACGGGTTTAGCGTCTAGGTATGTCTTAATCTCATGTATCACAATGTCGGAGTCGATACCCGGCATTTCTTCATAGCTCTAGGTGAAGACGTCATGAAAATATTTGAAAAGTGACTTGTAGGTGACAATTTCATTAGGGGAGCACGAAGCTCCGATATGCACATTTTCGACAATTCCAGGTTTGATGGATATGTCGAGGGGAATAGTGGGTGAGATAATGCTTAAGTTCCCTTCGGAAAACACATCGTGTGTGGACTCGGGAATGGCTGAAATGATGACAACGATCGATGGGGTCGAGATCCGTTGGTAGCTCTCGATGGTGTGTTGTTCCAGGAAGAGGATGGAATGGTGATGTCCATCATTCCAAGGGGTGTCTTCCACGACAGACATAATCATCTCGTCCATGGGAAAAATAACGCGGAAAGGGTATGGAGATAACTCACCAAGAGAGGGGGTATAAGGGGTTGCTGATTGAATGGCCTGATAGGCGGATTCGACCGGACTTAAAGGCATTGCGTCATCGTAACGAAGCTGATCGTTGGGGTCAGGTACCATCCATGGGTCGTGAGACTCAGGGGTTCTGTGAATCGAGCTGGAGATCATGTTGATTGAAGCGATAGACGAGTGTGGAACATCAGGTGGTGGAATGGAGAAGGTAACCATTAATGAAGAGTCTTTGAGAAGACCTACACCAACATTCTCGTAACCCGGTGGGGTTTTAGCGATGAACGATATGTTGCCAGTACGCGTATCCGAGTTAAAAAAGGATAATTGGTCAATGGTGATTACCTTTCCTTGATGTGGGAAACGTACAACATGAAAAAGAGTTGACACAACTACGTGCATGGAATCGATCCAGCTACGGCCAAGAAAAAGATTGTAATCGAGAGCAGCATCAAAGACTTCCACTTCGACTTGGACCATTTTGCCTTTTAGCATGATTGGCAATGAAGGAAGGACACTGTAAGGATTAAAACCAGAGCCATTGAAGGATTTGAGTGTGCTATGGGATTCAGTCAAAGAGGGAGAGTCGATGGCTTTCTAGCAAGTAACAGACATGACACACGTCAAGGCACCCTCGTCTATAACGATTCGACAAATGTTTTTGTCGAAGACAATCACTTGGATTTGGAATGCGATTTGAGGGGGTAACCTTGGAATGTGATCTTCCAAGTAAAAAATTATTAAATTCATGTCCGTCGGGTCGATTCCACTGATAGCTTTCAACAATGCCTTTTGTTGTGTGGGACAACTTTGAAGGACTTCGATGGCTAACATCGTCGAAGGTGCTTGGGCCAGATCTTCAACAATGTTGTAGTTCTAGGCAGCATGAGCATGAGGATTGAAAGCTGATTTCCGAACAACACCCTTTGGAGGGGGGCGAAGAACTGTGTCAAGGCTTGATCATTTGAGATGAAGAGGACCGTTGGTAGGTGGAGTCGCAGGAGAGGTTTGGACCAATGAAGGAGGGATATCATCAACCTTGTCTTTAGAGGGTGAATAATCTTTGGCTCGAGTGGTGAGTGCGATGTCATTCTTCTTTGAATCGCTAGTACACATTAATACATAGGACGTAGTAGAAGGGGAGGGTTGGTCATGAATGACCAATTGGGCCTGTTGTTGAGAGGGGAAGGGTTGGGACAAAACGGCTGGAGTGGGTGGTTTCGGGGCTCCTTGAAGGAACTTAGTAACCTCAGCACATCGTGGACAATCCTTCGTGTAGTGATCATCACCATAGATAAGACAAGGGTATCGAGGTTTGCACTTATCCCTATCGTCAACATGTGGATTTTTGGGTTTCTCTGCTTGTGAAGTATTTTTGTCCTCCTTATTCTTACCCTTTCCCTTTCTGGACTTGTTTTTACCGGCTAGGGTAGATTGAACTGCATTTACCTCAGAGGTCTTGCCGGTGGGAGGGGTAGGAGACGGAGCATTTTGAACATTAGAAGAAGCGGGTTTGGGGTTTTTGCTTGAGGTAGAATGTGGTTGGGCATGGAAAGTGCCAATGACACTATCAACTGCATGAGAAGCAGCTAGAGTGGTTGAAGTGGAAGAAGTGGAAGGACAAGGTGCATCAGGGAGTAAGTCATAAAGAGTACCCGTTTGTGAGTAAACGAGGTCAAGGTATTGAGCACAACTTATGACCTGTTCTTCCATGACAACTCCACCCATGGTGATGTCATGAATGATGTCATTCACAAATGATTTTGTGAACCACTCTGCCAGCAACTGATTGGGAAGTTCGAGTTTGATGAGACGTCATCTCCGTCGCCACTCATGAATGTGATCGGATATATGAGTGGCTTTGGTTTGTTTGAAAGAAATCAAAATATTGGTCCCCATTTCATAACGGATCGGTAACTGGTAGTGGGTGAGGAAATCCATAGCTAGGGTGTTGAAGTCGATGAAGAAACCTCGTGGTAATTCTATATACCACTTTGTGGCAGAACTTGTGAGAGTTCTTTGAAAAAGACGTAAACAAATAGAGTCATCCATTAAGGAGTTGGATGAGCACCAAAGGTGAAAAGTCATGATGTGATTGTTTGGGTCCTCTCCCACTTTGCTATTGAATTTAGTGATGTCAGATGGTAGCTTGGCTAGTATAGCGGGCCAATGGGGAGAGTGACAGATTGGATCATTTAAAATCCTCGACAGATCTGGGAGGTCCAAAGTGGCCAAGAAGGGTAACTGTCTATTCACATGTGGGTACTGGTGGCTTTGGGGAGGGAGTCCCATGGGAAAACCAGTGGGACCATAAGCATTCTACATATAATGCAAAGACCCAGGAAGATTCGGTGGTTGTTGTGGAGGAAAGTAGCTCATGGGATTGTATCCTTGAATAGGGATGTGAGTTTGAGCATTCAAGCCCCAAATAGGATTGGACGTACCTAGATATGGTTGGCCTATACTAGGGAGTATAACAGATGTAGCTGGAAGCTGATGCCCCCTAGTCGATTGAGGATTATGTTGTATCAGATGGTTCCAATACTGGGCCAAATATTGAGGTATGTTTTTTTCCGTAGGGTGGGGTCGGTGGGGGTTGTCCTCCAATCAGGGGTTGAGTTCCGATTGGGGGTTGTGTTCCAATTGGGATTTGTGTTCCAATAGAAATTTTCCTTACAAGGGGGGGGTTGAGTCAAACCTCCTTGGTGAAACTGTCCACCAATAGGAATATGGTAATTTGGTGTGAATGACGGGATGGTGCCACTAGGATTGGTGCCACCGATAGAGGATTGAAAAGGTCCTCCAAAAGGGGGTTGAGGAAGTGTCGGAATGAAGCTGGGAGGATAGTGCCCAGAAGAAGAGGGACCACCGGGAGTTCTAGATGGGGTTTGTGTAAGAGTGGGAATAGAAGAATTCAACGCACGGTATCCAGGTGGAAGCGTCGGGGTGACACTGGGTGAGAGCGGTGTGCCAATGGGGGATTGACTAGCCGCTGTAATCCCAGTGTGAATACTCATAATATCTGTGTAATGGACCATTTCTAAAGGGATGGTTAAGACGTGGTCAACTTGCGGAGCTTCTGTACCAGGAAAATAATAAGCAGTGGTAAAAGGCACTGCATATAGGTCAGAGGTTTCAGGGAACGCAGGTGAGACGGTGATTTCAACGCCTGCTCCTGAGCCAAAGAGATCCCGTCTAAAAACGCCAGTAGACCAAAAAGGATCTTGGCCTTCAGGTCCTAGAAAAGGTCTAGTCGATGATCCAGAAGACAAAACAACTAAGTCTCCGAAATAATTCACTTGCATAATCCGTCTCTCAGAATCACGGTGAAGTCAAAACTCCTCTTGAGAATTGGTAATTTGGAACCGTTCTAGAGAGTCAATTCTTTCCACTTGTGGAGTGGTGACGTCTTGGACTTCACTTTGTTGAGGAGAACCCTCTGGTGAGCTTGTAGGCATGGGTTGAGAACCTTCTAGATTTTCTGGAGGTAAGCCCTGCATTCTACGTGAACGACGTGGAGGGTCTATTGTGAATGAGTTACAAACTTACGAAGAAAATCCTATTGTCAACTTGGGTAAACAAACAGCATGCACTAGTAAAAATTATAGGAAACAACACCAAGCAAACAAGACCTTCTAATTCCGAAGTTACTAGTTGGTGATGAAATCCAACATCGCAACAATGAGACGAGAAGGGGCTGGGCTAGGGTGGAAAAATTACGCTGACGACCTACTTAATAGACTTACGCACTGGTGCAAGCTCCCACACATATTCATGGGTATACCCTCCAAGGAGCCCGAGTGAATTTGGCCAACGTCGATTCCAGGTACCGTGAAGACTTGCCCCTTCACAGTCACCTTGTGTAAGACCCTAAGAGGATAGGCCACTAAGGTTACCACTGACAACAATAAAGCCTGGGGGAATAGTCAACAGTCTGATCCACACGCAAGGGCAGGGTATCTATCCCGAAATCAACTTTAGAGGCTTCCACTCATCATTGTGGGTATACCTCCAAGTGACCCCCGTAATACATGCAATCTCTACACTGATATCAACGAAGCAGGGTGAGTAACTCTGTCGATATCAATGCGACCTCGTGCTTGACCCTTGCGTGAGAAGGGCTTCCCAAGACAAAATGTTGTAAATGGAATTTGACACTCCTTAACACAAGATGCTATTGTGTGTTTTGTTCTTTGGAGAGTGTATCTCTCTGCCTATTCCAAAGCTCTAGCCTAGCTAATTGTTGGTGTAATAGAGTCCTAGAAAAGAGTTACTAGTTAAATTTTAAAATTGCACAATATTATTAAGGGCTGTTGTTACTCAAAGGAAACGGAGATGAAACCGATGTTGTGTGAGACTCTGACCCAACAATGCATAGATAGGAATGAAATATATTAATTTTCGTTCGATGAATCCTATGTACGAGAGGGAAAGAGAAGTGTTCTGAAACAATCTTGAACTACGATGCACAATCTTCTTTAAAATGCAATCTTTAATGAATCACGTAACAATGACAATTCTCTATTTGTTCTATTTCAACAATTGATTTCCAATATTTTCAAAATGAAAATGCTTTTAAAAAGGAAAATGTTTTTTACTTTTTAAAAAGATCTACACCATGGTGGCGAAAGTAAGGAAAACCAATAACTAATGAATAAACAATAAACAAAACCCAAACCAATCTTTCAATGGAGACAAAAATGACAAGCAGACAAGACTAGTCTTTTCAATTGCATGAGAACATTGATTTTCCAAATAATGAGCAAATGAAAAATACAAACAATCCTAACTTTCAAACCGATCACTGGATCCTAACCAAACAAGTACTTAGATTCTAGGATCCGAGATTATATCCTTGCTCAGAAAAGTCAAGAGATGAGAGTTGAGAAAAACATGGACAAGAAGAGCCGTTGATTTCCGAAGACTGGTCATGCCCAAAATCCGAAGTCAAGAAACAATCAACCAGTGGTCCAAGAAGTTCTTTTCAGACACCTATACAGATCTAGGCATCTGAGCATACCAAAACCTTAAATCCAAAAGTTTTAAAAGAGGGTTCGCAGGCTATCAGTAATGTACAGTGCGAGAATGGAACATTCTCGTAGGTTGGATTCAAGCAGAGTGCGAGAACCTCACACTGGACTGAAAGGCAGAGTACAAACTCAAGGGGTTCTCGCAGGCCACTGTGGGGTTCAGTGCGAGAAGGCCTAAAACTAGGCAAAAATTTGGAAAAAGAAAAAAAAATTTGAAGGGACTTCTGGACCCAAAGAGTCTATCAGGGTGTCCTGAAGACTCAAACATTGATAGAAATGAAGAAAGGTAAGGCAAGAGCAAATGGCCAAGGAAAAACACCAAAAACCACTAAAACATGGGTTGCATCCCCAGTGGAGTCGTCAATTTTGTTATCGAACTAATTGGTAGGTGCAAACACTAACAGATCTCCCTAAATCCACCTGGATCTAGAACAAAATAGGATAGGCCATGACTCTTTCCCTAAGTTACAACCATTGAATTAGCTAGGAAGAAGGAACAAGTGGCATACCTTTGTATCACTTCCTTAAGTCTCTGTTTCTCCTGCTTCTCTCCGGTGCTCTTGTGAGGTCAAGACCAAGAAAACACAAACCAACCAAAGTGAAGATAGTAAAATGTATTCAATCATCAATTTATGCATATGATCAAGGAACTACACAATAAAGTAAGAGTGACTTTATGGGAAAAGGACATGTCGTTGTATCATATTAATCGAAAGTAGAAGATATAACCTGATCGCCTTGATTACACAAGCTTCCTTTCGGTGACTCTTGGTTCCAACACACACACTTGCTCAATCCTTGCATGAAGAAGATCCAATTCCTCTCGATAGACCTACTAGAGTCTCCAAGCTTTTGTTCAAGATGGGTTCTTCACACAATTCCTTCACCTATTCTTCAATTAATCTTTCTTAACATTTTCCATGAGAATCCTTTCAATATATAGTAGAGGGTGAGATGGTTACATGGATGAGAATGATCCCACCAAATCAGGGAAACCAGTAAAATGACAACCATTCGAATGCCATCCCATTTTCTAGAATATTCCCTTCTAGAACCCTCGAGACTTCTTCTCTTTTCCAAGCTTGAAAACAAATTTTCACCCTATGTATAGAGCACAGTGTGAGAATTTCACACCCTAGCTGAAGGTGGCCTGCGAGAATGGGTCATTCTCTCACCCTAGGCTATAAGCAGCCTGCAAACTCCCTTTGAAAATATGTCTTCTGGAAGGAGATAAATGCCACTTTTTCCAGGAGAAAGTTCTTGTTGGGAACCTGAGTACACTATTGTCAATACATCACCAAGATGACCAAAATCATGTGTAACAATACCAACCATGTTTCTTTTGTTTAGCTTGTAGAGCGACTGTGCATTCTTCATTGCTATATTGATCTTGCTTTCTTATCCATGTCATTTTCTGAGGTTCTTGTTTGTGACTCTGTTGAGGTTCTTTAGGAGGGACTGTTATTCTGTAATTTTGGCCATGTGTCCAAACGTGTTACATTTGTAACATTCCACTTCAATGCTCAAAGATTCAAACCTGTTGTAACTTCTTCTCTGTGTTTCACTAGGTCTTCTTGAATAACCCCTTTGTGTATGGCTCTCAAAGTAGTCATTGTTCCTGTTGTTAGCTCTGCAATTTACAACTTTATGTCCAAAATTATTATGTGCATAACATAAACCAAAAGATATAGTTTGATACCTGGTAGTTGAAGATCTTATGAAAGGAGGTGCTCTTATGAATCCTTCTTCTTCTTGAGGCTTGTCTATCTGTTGTTGATTCTGAAATCTGAATCTTCTCGGTGGAGGAGTGTCCCTGTAATCTTCCTTGTATATCTTTTTATCCCCTTTGATTGTTTCTGCATAACTTTTTGGATTTATTTCTTGCTCTGTTGTTTTGGAGCTTGATCCCTTTTCTGTCTTATTGTATCCAAGTCCGGACTTGTCAAGATAAGATTTTTTACTGTTGATAATGTCATCCAGAACTTTTGAGCTATTCTGCATATTTTTATTTTGAATATCCTTTCTTAGTGTGACAATCTCTGCTTCCAAGTTTTCAATGATCATGTCCTTTCCTTCTAGTTGTTCTTTGAGTTCTTCATCAATTCTTTTATATTCTTCTATTTGAACATTCAATTTTGTGATCATTTGTTCTAGTTCTTGAGTGTTTTTTTTCTTATCTAGTTCTGCTTGTAGTTTCTTGTTTTTCTTCTTTTCTCTTCTAATAACTTCTATGGCACTCATTAATTCTTCTCGAAAGTCAACTTCTGCCTCTTCAATTTCTTCTTCATATGCTTCTTCATATTATTCTTCAGATTCTTATTTATCAGAGTCTTCTACTTCCATGAATAGAACTCTCCCTGTTTCACTGTCACTGACTTCATCTTCGTCTAATGATGAAATGTCTTCTTTGGTGAAATTTGTTTTCTTGAAAAATTTCTTTGTAGTTCTTTTACCTTTATATGTTTGTCTGCCTTTTGAGTAACCTTCTTCATTTCTCTTTTTCTTATGAGGACATTTGTTAGCAAAATGACCAATACCATCACAATTAAAACAAATTAAAGGAAGCTTACCTCTGTACTTACCGTTGGTTTCCTTGTTCAATCTTTTGACAAAGTTGGCCACTTCTTCATCATCTTCCGAGACATCACTGCTGCTGCTATATTCTTCTTGTTCCTTTTTCTTTTGCTTTGATCTTTTGGATGCTTTGAAGGCTGCTTCTTTTACATCTGGATTTTTTTGTTCAGTTCTCATCTCATATGTTGTGAAGATTCCATGCAGTTCATCCATTCTTATTGAGTTTAGATCTGATCTTTCTTCTAGTGTTGATATCTTAGGGTTGAATCTCATAGGAAGAGATCTTAGCACCTTTTGAACAACTACAAATTCTTCAATTTCTTCTGCCAATCCTATGATTGCATTCACTGTTTCATCGACTCGTAAGAAGTAGGCTGCGATATCTTCATCTTCCTTCATTTTTAGTTGTTTGAACTGACCTGTGTAAGTTTCAAGCTTTGCTTCTTTGACTTTTGAATCTCCTTCATAAATATTTTGAAGCTTGTCCCAAATCTCTTTAGCAGATTTACAATGTGCAACTTTGGTGAATACCATATCACTGAGACCATTCAAAATTCCATTTATGGATTTGGAATTATTCTCACCGAGTTTCACTGCTTTTTCATTTGTTGGTGGAACTGTTGGTGTTGTGTATCCATCTACAATTCATTGCCAAACTTGAAATCCCTATGCCTGTATATATGTCTTCCTCCTTATGCTCCAAAAAGCATGCTTCTGTCCATCAAACTGTGGTATTCCATTTTTATACGAGTTGGTACTCTCCATGATCTACCTTTCAGTGGTTAAACTGATTTCTGAAGGAACCTGCTCTGATACCAATTGTTGGATTACTGAGAGGGGGGGTGAATCAGTAAAAGCGTAATTATAATCCTTTTTCTTCAAATGTTATATCAATGTAGAATTATTATCCAATAATGAGCAGTAATAAATAAACAATCACACATATACACAGTACACCAGTGTTTTACGTGGAAACCCAAATCGGGAGAAAACCACAAAATGTTTTTTCTTATATGTCTTGAAGAATTACATTCATTGGAAGCACCAACTTCCTTTGTTTTCCAGATGCAACTGGAAGGAAGCTCCAACCCCCTAGTTTCTCAAGCTACAACCTGAGGGAAGCTCCAACTCCCCAATTCTCTGGCTACAACCAGAAGGGGGCTATGACCCCCAATGTTCTCCGACTACAACCGGAAGGTGGCTACAACCACCTGTCCTTCACTCGTCCTGCCACCCTGAAGTAGAAGTAGAATGATGGAACCACTGTCACACTATCACTGTGAGATATACCATTGTAATCCTGTACCAATAAATCTGAACCATGCATCAACCATGCATCAACCTATACCCCAACCTGTAATCAACCTATACCATAAACAAGTGCATCAACCATGCACCAACCTGTAATCAACATGTACCATAAACAAGTGCATCCAACCATGTATGAAGTATGTACCAATTATATGTCAACTACTCATCAACTATGACTCATCAATATGTAGCAACATCATCAACTATACACCTCATGTATGTGTGCCAACTCATTAACTACTTGTCTCAACCATGTACTCAACATGTACCACAACCAAAATCCCTCATCAATTTCATCATCCAAATATGATTTGTAGCTCTGTTATAGACCTGGTCTATATGATCACATTCTTGCAAACCTTTCTTAACTTTAAAAACAAGAGCCTAGCATTTTCATCAAACTTTTCTTTAGTCTCACATGCCTAGTTTTGGATTAGTCAATAGCCCTAACTTGAAGTAATCATAACTTTGAACCTGTAATGTATAAAGATCTGAAACTGATAAACAATGTTATTTAGTGTGTTTTATTCAATTCCTCCAAGTTTCACTACTTGGAACCTCTCAGAAAAGGAGTTATAGCAAAAATGACATACCTTGTTGAATTCTTGCTTATTCTAGAGAGCGACTTTGTAAAGCGTGCCCCACAAAAAATATTTGATGGATTGATCTGAAACTATTAAAAGACATACTAAATACTGTACCCTAACCAACACATTTGTTCTCACTGAATTTGGATCTGTTATGAAGAAGTTATGACGTTTTTACCCGAAACACCTGATTTTGACTAGTTTCAGGACTGGCCACAAACCCTATTTTGCACGGAGTGTAACTCCCAAAATACAATGACCCACAAGCTGAATTTTTTACCACAGATACTTGGATATGTTTTATCACTTGCATAGAAATTTCAGGATCTGAATCATTATAGAAAAAAACGTTATAGAGAAAATGGTGAGATGACCTGTAAATAACATACCTTAGAAAGCACCATCAAAAGAATTTATCCTTTCTTGCATTTCGGCCTTCTTTTCTTCACTTTCCTCACAATTTCGGCTTAGATATCATTTTTTTACCTCAGAAACCTATAGATATTCAATATTCTCAAGTGTAATTCAAACGAGAGAGCATTTCCTCTTATTTATACTCTCCAAGTAGCTTCCTTAAAAACATCTTCTAGCTCACTTGGGCCACTTTCCTTATTTTAGGGTTGGGTCCACTTCCAATTTATCCATTAAATTTATTATTGAAATAATTTATTTTGTATTCACTTTGAATTATAATAGACTCATCACTTCACTTTATTATTTACCTTTTAAAATCTCTTAAACCACTTTGACTACTTTGACCTTTTGGGGCTTCTAGATGACATAAGAGGGTCCTCCAACTTCGTAAGGGCATAACTCTCAAACCGTGAGGAGTTATGTGACGTTCTACATACCACCAGAAATGGAATGACATGTACTATCCATATAGAATAGTATTATCTGAAAAGATATCATAACTCATACCGTTACCCATCAAGCAAACTTGGGTCCATTACCCAAACCCGGGGTCTCCAACTTCTCATGGCCATAACTCTCTAACCGTGAGGAATTATGTGTCGTTCCACATACCACCGGAAATGACATGACAAGCACTATCCATCTAGGATATTTTACCTGACAAATTCACTTTCCTTCATCTCATTATTCCATAATTAAGCATGGGTTCTCTTACTCCACAAAGCGTCTTCCCGTGAGGGCTTTCACCATAAGGGGACCACTTTGGAGTTTGTTGGGGTCCTATAATTATAGGCAACTCGATTCTTCAACTGTGGATTTGGCATTTCCCCCGTGATGAAGACTTCTAGCTCGGTTGACCCCCTTTTTTCCCCTCCATCCATTTCGCCCGATCCTCCATCATCCTGTTGCATCCTTCATCCTCCGCTGCGCCTTCACTCCCTTGTCTTTTCGACCCATTGAGTATGCCTCACCCGCCTTCCATCCGTGAATAAATGAACTTAGGATAATGAATGAATAATGTTAAAGGGTTAGTGACATTCTCTAATATTTGTTAGCCTAACAAAGTTGTTTTGATAGGAAAATTTAAAATAAAACAATTGTTAGACTAACTATTAATTAATTAATGATTAATTAATTAATTAATTAATAATTAGTTAGTTTAATAAGTAGGTTAGTTTTAGATTAAATAAAACAATTAAAAAACATAAAACATATATAAAAAACAATATATAAAATATAAAACATATATAAAAAAACAAAATATTAAATATAAAACATATTAAATATAAAAACAAATTATATAAAAAACAAAGCATAAAATATAATAAAAAACAAACAAAAAAAGAAAATACATTAAAACAAAAACATAAACAAAACATAAAGAAAACCATAAATAAAATATAATATAACAAAAAATAAAAAATAAAAATCTCTACCCTAAGTCTACCCACACCCTGCCTCCACGCATCTTAAAAAACTTCACGTGCACATCATATTCACATTAAACAAAATCAACGGCCGTCAAAAATTCCGGACCCCCCCTCACTATCCGGACTTTAACGAAAGGGGGGGGGTCCGTAATGGTAGTTTACAAAAACCACCCCTGTACAGGTGTTGCCTTCCCATTCCAGCAGACAC
>ML787456.1:4952-16574 GCA_009831015.1 Picea engelmannii | reverse complement strand
CAAAAGGTATTGGCAGTTCAGATAATGATCGAAATTTGACCTTGAAAGGAGAAATCTTCATGCTTACACTCGTGAAGACTTAGCGAAGATAGGCGTGCGGAAAGGCGCAAAGAATAAAATCGTCGTTCATTTGAAAATTGCGAGGAAAAATCAATGTTTGTGAAACAATGGTGTAGGCAGCTTATGAGACAATGAAAAATGTGAATTGGCTGCCAACAGGGCTTTACCTGGAGTTAATGATCTATCGACGCATGTCTCCCACAAATCGATCGCTTTAGATCACTTCGGGGCTTCGTTCTTCGAAATTATCAAGTACTCACCAACGCAAACCTCTGGAGTGTCAGATCTCTAGACATGCATCTCCTACTATCAACGGTCAGGGTGAACTCCTACACTTCGAGCTTCAGTAGTTTCAAGATTCTACGCCCTCGTTTCTTCCGAAGTGCATTCACCCGGAGACTCTGATCTATTGACATGTACTTATTTAAGTGATCAACAACTAGGACCTGCTTCGGGTCTTTACCCAGAGTCCGCAGACTTAAGCCACCTATCCCTCTTGGCGATGGACGGTCCAAAATTGCTTTGGGACTTTGAGACTCTGGAAATTCAATCCTCCTGGGAATGCAAAGGATAAAAATTGTACACTTTATCTTAGATCGGACGACTATCATCCCTTTTGCTCTCAGATTTGATAGTTCACCGTGATTGTGGGGCCCCAACGTGCATGCTCTTTATCAGAGAGCTCAACCTCCGGAATCTGGAAAGTAATTGCCCAACTCAGTCTAACCAGAGTCATTGATCTTCCAACCCGACTAGATCAACGGCATTGGTGAATAGCGGGCCACGAACTAGTGCGTCCACTAATTTCACCTTCGCACTCCACAATGATTCCCCACCCTCGATCTTCATTCATAGAACGATGATTCACTGTGATTGCAGGGTCCAACCTCCGCAATCTGGGAAGTGCTCACTCGACTCTAGTCTAATCCTAATCGTTGATCTTCCATTCCCAACGAGATCAACGACGTGGGTTGATTGCGGGCCATGAATGTAATATACCAGATATAAAAAGTATGCAAAACAAAAATAAAATTCTAGAAATGGCAGATAAACAACAATATAACCAGACAAATCACCACAATAACACATAAATGATATCAAAATAACACCAGAAAGAGCACTTTTATTTTGAGAGCAATGTTCACGGGCCTCTTCAAGGGGGAAACCTCCAGTCAAGCAGAGCTCTATTACAATAATATCCAAGCTAGGGTTCTCATACCCTCTACTCCTATTTATACTAAATATGTCTATCAATAGAACCATCTAGAGGAAGATCCTTCTAGAAGTGGAAGCTTCTATTAGGTCTTCTTACATTCGACTTATTCTACTTTATTGCAAGGCCTTATTAATATTGACCTTTATTACATCAAAATACATTGTTCTACCTGTGTGAGGGGTTAGGTCCCTAACATGTCCTCCCCCTTAAAAACAACTTTGTCCTCAAAGCTTGAGATGTGGAAATTGTTACAGAATGGTAGTTGGTTCCCAAGTGGCATCTACTGGAGTTGTATCTTTCCACTAGACTAACACTTCCTTGATGTTTTGCTGACGCAGGCGACGCTCACGCTGGTCCAAAACGGCTTGTGGTTGTAGCCAAATGGAGCCTTCTTCGTCCAACTCAGGAAAGTTGGTTTGAGTTTGGCACTTAGTTCCAATCACCTTCTTTAAGCATGAAACATGAAAAACAAGATGTAGCTTACAATGACTGGGAAAATCTAACTGATAGGCCACCTATCCCACATGCTTGAGAACTGTATAAGGAACATAAAATTTGGGCGCTAGCTTCTAACAATGGTCGACCTTTAGGGAAGTTTTCTTGTAAGGTTGCAGTTGAAGAAACACATGATCCCCTTCTGCAAAATGATGTTCAAAGCGACCTTGATCTGCTTGTTTCTTCATGCGATTCAAGGCTATGACCAAATTCTCTTTGAGGGTATGGAGAATAGCCTCTAGAATTGTAAGCATTTCGTCAACCACCTGGACCTTGGAGACACCTTGTAAATATGAGAGAACTGACGGTGGTTTTTGTCCATATATTGCCTCAAAAGGAGTCATGTGGGTAGTTGTATGGTATGAAGTGTTGTACCACCATTCAACTAGGGGTAACCATTGAGCCCACTGATTTTTCTTTTCTGATGAAAAACACCTCAAATATGTTTCCAAACACTTGTTGACAACTTTAGTTTGGCCATCCTTATGGGGATGATAAGTTTTGTTGAGATGTAATTGGGTGCCTCGTAGCTTAAATAGTTCTTGCCAAAAATTGCTGGTAAAAGTTGGGTTGTGATAAGAAACAATAGAATGTGGCATGCCATGAATCTTGAAGACCTGATCCATGAAAAGTTGAGCCACTGTGGATGTTGTAAATGGGTGTTGAAGAGCACAGAAATGAGCATACATGGAAAGGCGATCAACTACCACCATGATGATTGATTTATTGCCTGATTTAGGTAAGCCCGTAATAAAATCCATAGAGATATCCCTCCAAATAGCAGGTGGAATCGAAAGTGGTTGTAGCGTGCTAGGATATTTGACTATTTCTCCCTTGTTGCGTTGACACACATCACATTCGGCCACAAAATTACCAATGTCTTGTTTGATACCATCCCAGAAAAAAGAACATTTGACCTTGTCATAGGTTTTGGTAAACCCAGAGTGCCCAGCTATGGGTGTAGCATGAAGCTCAGAAAGCACCATGGATTTAAGTTTTGACTGTTTAATTAAATACAAATGACCTTTGTATCGAAGCTCATCATGGAGCCAAGAGTACCCTGAGGAAACTTGAGAATTGAACTGCAATTGTTGTATCAGATGTGAAATTTTGGGATCATGTAGCCATTCCCGGCGAATGACTTGGAGCCAATATGGTATAATGAAGGAGAAAGAAAAAAGGGAGCCTTCATCTTCATATTTTCAGGAAAGTGCATCCGCAACCACATTGTCTTTGCATTTCTTGTAAATGATCTCATAATCATATCGAAAGAGCTTAGTCACCCATTGTTGTTGCTATGGGGAGGAAATTTGTTGTTCCAGAAAATACTTGAGGCTTTGATGATCTGTCTTAATTTGGAAGCATTGCCCCAATAGATAAGGGCACCACAAATCAACGACATGCAGAATAGCCAACATTTCATTTTCATATATTGATTTGCCCAAATTTTGTTCAGACAATTGTTTGTTGGTAAATGGGTGACGATAGGGACAGATATTGGGAGGAAGGCTTCCTGGGATAAGGGGAATGGAATGATCATGAACACCACGGGAAGACAGAGTCCCTGGGGAGTGGAAAATACCAATTGATGTTTAGAGAGGATGGATTGGAGGTCTTTCAGCACAGAGGGTGTCTCATTTTCCTGTATGGCATGGAGTTGGGCAATAACGCCAGAATGACCTTTTTTGAGCAGTTTTTCCATGTGATGGGAACTAATGATCTCAGGTGAACCAACGATGATGCCTTGGAACTTATATTTTTCTCCCTCCTGGTCGAATTGCAAGGTTAATTCCTTGAAATCCATGAGAATGGGAACCAAAGTACTTAGCCAGTCTACACCTAACACAATGTCATAACCGCCCATGTCGATAGAAAACATATGAGATTTCAGGTGGTAGTCACCAATTTGGAGACACACATTTTCACAATGCCCTCCACATTTCATGGAGCCGCCAATGGCAATCATGATTTGGAAATTATTGACTAGATGGATATAGCAATGAGTTTCTTGGGAAATGCAACAATGAATAAAATTATGGTTGCTTCCACTATCTACAAGAATGATGACCTTCCTATGCTTGATGTAACCGATTAGCTTGAGGGTTTGGGGAGCAAAGAAGCCATTGAGAGAATTTAGGGATGACCAGTTCTACTTCAGGAGGGTCTGAGGGGGTGGTTATGTCAGTGGTTTCAAGTGACTCAAACACAAGGGGAGTTTCAACATCCTCTTCCAAAATATCCTCCGAAATGGCCATAAAAAGACTTTGTTTCGTACACATGTGGCCCAAAAAATATTTGTCATCACAATTATAACAAAGGCCTTTGAGTTGGCGTTTAGCCATTTCAGCCCTGGTTAATTTTTGGATCTTTAGTGGAGCAGAGGGAGTATTGGGATTTACTAGTTTAGTGCGAGGAATAAAGGAGGGTTTCCGTTTTTGAGAAAATACAACCTGTTGTGATTCTTTATCTCTTTTAGTAGCCTCCACCCAACTCTAAGGCCAAGCAATGAGGACATGGGCACGAATCTCATCCTTGAGGCCACTGATAAAACATTCTCAAAAAAAGGCATTAGACATACCCTCTATCCGAAAATCCAGTCGCTCAAAAGAAACTATAAAGTCTTCCACTGTTCCTGATTGTTTCAAATTTGTCAAATGGCCTAAATGGTTGGTGTCAGTGTCAAAGCGTTCATAAAGCTCTGCCACAAAGTGTGTCCAAGAAATATACCCTAGACGAGAAGTTTTTCTCCATTGCCACCATTACCAATGTTCTTGATCTAGATGGAGAACACCATACCGGAGTTTGTCCAAGTCATCTGTAATGTCGTATAAAGAGAAATAATGTTCCATTTGGGTTACCCAACTAGTGGTATCCGAGCCATCAAATCTGGTCACATCCACCCGTGGAAGGCATAGGTTGCACTGATAGTGATGGGGCTGAAAAATATGGGAATGAGAGGAAGTTTCAGCTTTGGTATGTGGAGGTGGGTTAGATAAAGGGTTATCTGCAGGGATATGCAACTTGGTGCAGATCCTCGAGATGATAGATTCAAGATGGGTAGTCATGTCTTGTTTGAGTTCCTCGATTGAGGCGGCGATAGAGGACTGCATGGTGGTATTGATGGTGGCAACATTGGCACTGAGTTGTTTCACTTCTTGTTGGGTCTCTGTGAAATTAGATTGCAAGGTATTGAAGAGAGCTTCCAAGTCTTGGCTACGGGTATGGGCCATGATGACGAGGGAACCGAAATGGGGCAGGTGGGGTCAAAACGTTTGCTGAAAAATGATATGTATGAATGTGATAAGGTCAAAGAGATAAATCCAATGGAATAGATCTCAAATAATGGTGCAAAAATTTCCAGACTTCTTCTTTTTTTAACACCTGTGGAGTTATACTCCAATCTGAAGAATACTACAATGATGAAATGCCCAAATGCTTAACCAAAAAGAAATGTATAGTGATTTGGCAACCCGAAAACAGTTGCGGAGAAATAGATCTTGTCTGGTTTAATGTTTTTGTTTCCGTCCCCAAGGGTTAGGTATTCAAGGGTTCTGTTGGCATAGGGGCATACCCAGGGTTCAACGCTACAACAACGCACCAACAAAACCCCAGCTATTGGACCTTTCGGCAACACCTGTGAAGGAGATGAAGTCTCACCCGAGGTAGAGGCAGGGGTGGTTGCAAGACTCAAGTGTCTGCAACCTTAGCTGGGAAACAGATCTATGATTATGATACTTAATAGATCACTTAGCACCATCAGATCCTCAATATGTAATCAATATCCACTTTGCTAACAAAACAAAGCTTCGTAGCATTCACACTGATCTAATGTATTTAAGCACTTAGCACAAACAAATGGATCAGATCTAGAAGAGGCAAGTACTAAGCACATTCATAGAATTCAAATCTAACATTCATAGCACAAAGCATAACCAAATATATCTATCTATATCAAAGCACTTAGCAAATAACATGTGAACACATCAAGACAAAGTACAAAGCATCATAAGACAATGTTTACATGGTTGACCCCCACCCTGGGGTTACATCCACCAACTCTTCTTCTTTATTGTCTTTAGTCAATCGGTTACAAGCACGGAGCCTCAAAATCCTTACTCCACACAGGACATAAGATTTGCGTAGCTCGCTAGATCCTTCTTCCTTGCGTTCCAGCACTAAGCCATCTTACAATCACTTGCACTTAGCTCTGCAAGTTCTTAGCACACAATAAGAAAAAAGACTTAGAATTATTGATCACACAGATCCAACTCTTGGCACTTAGCCTACTCGCATACTAACATCACATAGATGCATTTCCTCTTTCTTCTATATAGCCTAGGCATCCATTTATATATTACAAAATAGGCCTAAACATGGGTAAACTCATGGTTCGACATCCCACTCCCATTACATAATTCCAAAAACCCAAAAAGGGGCCAAGATCCCATGATCTCTGCTTCATCTTCCACTCCTCCTTCGACGGGCTGTCGAAGTCCCAAAATAGGTCAACATGACCAAGAATCTCCCAAAACTTGGTCAAGGGCCAACAAGCCCCCAACACTCACCTGTGACTCGTCCCGCGTCACTCTGGTCTGATCAGATCTACTTCAAACGCCTCGAGTTTGGCTCGAGCTGCTTCGACTTGTTGATTTGCTATGGCCTCTTGCTCGATGAAATCTTGGATCACTGCATCATTCACTGGCCCTTCTAGGCATTGTTATGATGTAGTGACAACATGTTCTATCTCTACTCCTTGGCTTTCAAACTCTGTGAACAATTGGCATGCCTTATCTTGCACAGGTTGGAGCCGTTGAGTTACTTCCATAACTTTGCTCTAGTTCGTATGGATCTGTTGTTGGGTTGTGCGTTTCTATTGAGATCTCTTCATTCTGTCTACAGATGACAGGGCCTTCAGCTGCACCTGTAGTGTTTCTGCATGTTGCTTTGCTTCCTAGAGATGAGACTCTAGTGCCTACAATTCCAGATTCTCAGCGAGCTTCTCATATGTTTGGGCGTTGTGGTTACTCAGCTGCTTGCATTCCAGGGCAAGAGATTTTAATCTGTTGACTGCGCTGTGGGAAGTTTCTTCCCTTAGGTCTCTTACGTCTTGCGGGGTCTCGGGCACTGCGCGTAGCTCCAAATCTGTTATGCGTTGTTGTAGTTGTTGAATCACTTCTTCAATTTGTGCCACATGTTGTGGAACTCTCTCTTCAACCTTTACTTCTACAACTGTCATAGAGAAAAGTGCTTTGTTGACCATTTATTTTACTTCAAGTTGCTCTGTGAGCAACTGTTCCTTTTCTTTCTGCAGCTGGACTTTTTCTTCATCAAACTTTGCCTGGAGAGAAATATTCTCCCATTTTGCAGTACTACACTGCTCTAAAAGGCCTCCCTATACTTGTGCTAAATCCTGGGTGGCTTGCGTTGTTTCCTCCTATGCTTGTCGAAGGCGAGCTTCGACTTTATCAATGATTCAGTGGAGTTGACATGACTCATCTCCCAGTTATGGTGTTTCCAATGGCAGAGCTGCAGTGGAGACTGCTCGGCTGGACTGTAGTTCTTGTTGTACTCCTTGTAGATCAATCTTGATTCTATTGTACATCGCTTCCTGCTTAGCCTCTTGTTTTTATTCTATCTCCAACGAAGCATCATTCAGGGCCGCTATAATGAAATCGAATTTATCTAAGGTGAGGATAGTCTTCATTTTGGTCATAGAAGCTTTCGATTTCTTCCAGGAGGAAGGTTGTAGGGGGGATACCTTCCTTTTCTTCAAGGGGTCCTCCTCATCTCTAGGTGGTGTAACCTCACCTTTCTTCGATTCAACTTCTGCGCCATCTATCTCTCCACCATCAACTCCTTGCTCAGGTGAGATGGAAGCAGTCTTCGTTGAGGTACTACCTACATCTGGGGCTTCTTCCTTTTTCTTTGTCTTGCTGGGTCCAGGTGTATCATGCACTACTTCTGGACTGTCAATATCGGATATCTCCACAGGGTCTCTTGGAATGAGAAGGTCTGTCGACCAGTCTTTGGTGATCTCCTCCAAGTCCTCCTCTGTCAGCTTGTAGTAATATTGAAGTTGTTTCTTGTGCTCATCAACGCGCACTATAATATAAATGAAATGGCGGTCGGCACTAAATTTCATTAAAGGGCGAAACCTGTGGAGAGTATTTGGCGTGATGCGAGGCTCAGACTGGATGGTTGTCTTCAACCAGTTGTAATATGTGTGGAATATGGAATTTGACTACCATTGCTTGTTCATGTCACTGGAATACCACAATGTACTAAACTTTGCGGCCAGAGTTTCTAAGGGCTCGGTGTCTAGGAAGGTCGCACCTTCCGGCATCTCCCATGAGATGAAAGCGATCAGGATTAGAAGCTAGCTGAAGTGGAACTCATATCCTTGATCTTGCGCTTCCCTGCAGTCCAGTTCCAAACTTGCAAATTTCCCTCCTACGAAGTTCCCTCTGGAAGTTTCTATAACTTAGCCCTCTTCTTACTTAACTTCCTAGCCTTCTTTCCAGTGATCTTTGTCTCAATATGCCTTTTTCCATTCTGATTCTTATATTCGTTTGACATAGTCACTTCACGTTGTTGAAATTCTTTCTTAGGATTTGGGGTTGATACTTCTTCTCTGTCTGGGATAAGTACTTCAGTATTCCGTGGGTCTTCTAGGATTCTTGCAACTTCGACATCAGGTTCTCTGGTGTGGAATAGCTTCGATATGTTCTTTTGTTCTTCTATCAAGTGTGCGATCCTTCTAGTCATGAAATATTTTAACTCTTTTTTCTTTTGTTCCAAAACTTCTTCTTCTTCCTTTCATTTGGCTTGATCTCTATCAATCCAAGGTTTTCCTAGTAACATGGTAAACGGGGCGCTGTCTTCAATAAATTTAATAATCTCAAAATCTTCTTCTGTCGAAGTTCCATTAACGTTCATAGGTATGCGAGCGAGCTTCCCACGTAGTTTTATCAACTTTCCTTTGAATAGTCTTATTCCTCCTAATGAGGGAATCATAGTAGGCCTCCCTATAGCTTCCCAAGTTCTCTCTGTCATGATATTCACCTGTGTTTCTTCATCTAGAACAGAGTCAATGTCGAAGTCTCCTATTCTTGCTTCAATGCATTCTTTTTCCTTGAAGATCTTTGATAATCTGATATGTCGGTGGTCATTCGGGGTTTCATTTATTTGCAGTAATACTTTCTCTAATTATTTCTAGGGTTCTGCTATTTTGGATTTGCTTTAGGGTTTCCTTTATTCAAATTCATTTCTTCCAACTTAGCAATCATTCTAGGGAAATCCAATACGTCATGGTCCGTAGCTTTGCAGCAAATACAACTAGGTCTTTTCCTAGGGCATTCCTTAGCAAGATGTCCCGGTCTTCTGCAACTGTAATAGAGGGTTAATCCTCTCTTCCTTTTAAATGATCCCCAGCCTTTCCGGTATTGCACACTAGGATCATGGTAGCTATCCTGCAAAAAATTCTTTCTAGGATCCTTCATCCATTTGTTAGTCCAAACATTCTTTCTGTGCATAGGTACAACATATATTTCACTATTCTTATCAGATATACTCATATCAAATATTCTTTCATCTATTAGTGCATTAGTTGTCAAGCTAGGACAGAACCTATCAAACATATCTAGATCCATACTTTAAAAACAAAAATTTCCACTTATCTTACTTCTACAGAGCACAAAGCTTCCAAATCTAAAACTTTTCACTCTTCTTACCTTTATCACAACACAGAGCTTGCATATCTTACCTCTTTTAATCAGAAATTACCACTTTTACCTTTCTTAGGGCACAAAACTTTTAGATCTAGCTTCTCTCCTTCAGATCCTACTTCTTTTCTTCAGATCAGGCTTCTTTCTTTTAGATTTGACCTTCCTCTTGGCACAAAGCTTCACAGGTCAAGTAGAATACTGCGCACTAGAGCGATAGATCTATGCACAGAACTTTCACAACTTCAGGATGAATATTTGCACAAAGCTTCTTCTTTCTTAGTTCCCATCAATCACAGTTTCGGTCCCAGCAATGGAACCATTTGTTGGCATAGGGGTAGACCCAGGGTTCAACACTACAACATCGCACCTACAAAACCCTAACTATCGGCCCTTTTGACAACACCTATGAAGCATATGAAGTCTCACCCGAGGTAGAGGCAGGGGTGGTTGCAGGACTCACGTGTCTGCAACCTTGGCTGGGACATAGATCTGTGATTATGATACTTAATAGAGCACTTAGCATCGTTAGATCCTCAATATGTAATCAATATCCACTTCGCTGACAAAACAGAGCTTCACAGCATTCACACTGATCTAATGTATTTAAGCACTTAGCACAAACAGATGGATCAGATCTAGCAGAGGCAAGTACTAAGCACATTCATAGAAGTCAGATATAACATTCATAGCACAAAGCATAAATAGATCTATCTATCCATATCAAAGCACTTAGCAAATAACATGTGAACACATCAAGACAAAGCACAAAGAAACATAACACAGTGTTTACTTGGTTCACCCCCACCCTGGGGTTACGTCCACCAACTCTTCTTATTTATTGTCTTCAATCAATCGGTTACAAGCACGGAGCCTCAAAATCCTTACTCCACACAGGACAGAAGATATGTGCAACTTGCTAGATCCTTCTTCCTTGCATTCTGGCACTAAGCCATCTTACAATCACTTGCACTTAGCTCTGCAAGTTCTTAGCACACAGTAAGCACAAAGCCTTACAATTCTTGATCACACAGATCCAACTCTTGGCACTTAGCCTACTCACATACTAACATCACATAGATGCATTTCCTCTCTCTTCTATCTAGCCTAGGTATCTATTTATATATTACAAAATAGGCCTAAACATGGGTAAACCCATGGGCCGACATCCCACTCCCATTACATAATCCCAAAAACCCAAAAATGGGTAGAGATCCCGTGATCTCTGCTTCGTCTTCCGCTCCTCCTTCGACAAGCTGTCGAAGTCCCAAAATAGGTCAACATGACCAAGAATGTCCCATAACTTTGTCAAGGGCCAACAAGTTCTACAAACAAGGGTTTTCCCTATGCTATAGCTCTCTGATATACGTGCGAGGTCCAACAGTAGTACTCGGCCCAATATCTCAGGGCGCTAACTAAGGAGGTTATACCGTGCCCTTAGCTGTACTACCCGACTACCCAGGTACTAGAGAGTATCTTCCCGAGTGTTGTTCTCGGTTGCACTATAGCAGTCAAGCGGCCGATCGGTTTATCTAAAGAGGGCTTTAGGAAATATAGGTCGATCCGTACACAGGTGTTGTCTGATGTGTTACCACTCGAAGGGGTACCAACAGGGGTTACAAGGGTGGACAACAGATGTGCACTTAAGTACCACTTGTATTTCCTGTGTGTATGAATCCCTCAACCGCGGGATTATGTGCATAACGATAGATCTTTGTGGCTTAAAGACGTCAGAATACGTCTCTACCCTGAAAAAAATTTAACCCACAATTTCTGCCAAGGAAAGTGCTTTGATACCACTTGTAATATACCAGATATGAAAAGTATGCAAAACAAAAATAAAATGCTAGAAATGGAAGATAAACAACAATATAACCAGAACAATCACCACAATAACATGGAAATGATATAAAAATAACACCAAAAAGAGCACTTTGATTCTGAGAGCAATGTTCACGGGCCTCTTCAAGGGGGCAACCTCCAGTCAAGCAGAGCTCTATTACAATAATATCCAAGCTAGGGTTCTCTTACCCTCGACTCCTATTTATACTAAATATGTCTATCAATAGAACCATCTAGAGGAAGATCCTTCTAGAAGCGAAAGCTTCTATTAGGTCTTCTTACATTCGA
>ML787455.1:527758-547090 GCA_009831015.1 Picea engelmannii | reverse complement strand
GACGGAACTTATAAATAAAATCTCGAGCTTTGTGGTCTGCAGAGAGTGTCTCTTGTAGAAGTATGATGTCAGGCTTCGTACGCGTCAGCAATCTTCGGAAAGAGGCAGACTTCAGGGGGCCTCCTAACCCTCTAATATTCAAGGAGAGCACGATCATTACTTAGATCTAGCCAAGGCCTTCATTGCTCTAAGGGCCTTGCCATCCAGTGTGGGCAAGTTAGAATCCGCCTGTTGAGAACTAAGTACCTCCTTCTTTTTCCTGGAGCTCCGAGTTTGTAGTGGGGAGATCTCCGAAGCAATGCCTCTGGACCAAGTAAAATTCTTTGTATCAACTGGCTTTGTGTTTGAAGTGCCAGCGTCAGATGTAGTAGAGATAATATCTTTACCACGATAAATAGGAAGATGAGAAGTGGAGTTCAAGTATCTAGTCGAAGGTGAAGAGGACTGAAGTTTGTCCAGGAGTGCAGCCTCCTCCTCAATCGGCTGACTGAAACCAGGGAGCACTGTTGTGTCTAAAGGAGCAAACAACAAAGTAGATATTGTGCTGGGATGTACAGGCAAGGATGAAGGAGCGGGATGAGAGCTAACAGCAGGAGTAAAAGAGTTACGAAGGATATTATCAGTGGACTGAGTCGAGCCGAGTGTAGTGGGAGTAGTCGAATCTAGAGAGGGGGTTGGATCAGTTAGAAGTGGGGAGGTTACTACTCTTGGGGAGTTGGTGAGCCAACTGAATGTATTAATATCTTCTTTTTCTGTAGTTGTAAGTGTAAGGAAGAGAGATGGACATAGAAGTCGGAGCTTAGAAATAGGTTTATTGGGTTGCTCCGGGGAGGGCGGACTGTGTGTAGGATTAACAACTAAATAAGCTAGCGATGGATCAGCTTCGGTGTACTCCGGAGGGTTCAGTCGAAGCTCGTCCTCTTCAGAACATAGGCTTGTGAGCTTACCAGGGCATGACTCCCGCAGGTGACCCGTTTCCCGACATAAATTACAACGGAACGGGAGTCCCAAATAGTCAAGAGCTTGTTGATGTGTGCGACCTCTCCAGACAATGTCCAGCTTATCCGGTAAACCTGTAGTAATATCAATGGCAACCAGAATCCTGCCCATTATCCTCGAAGGACTCTTAAGAGACTGTGTATCCAGAGAAATAAACTGACCAATAGCATTACCAATGGCTCTTAATGAGTCTTCATTCCATAAATATAATGGTAAACCCGGGAGAAGAACCCAGAGGTGTCAGAACTGAAAGTATTCAGTGTCCGGGTTGAAAGCCAAACGCCAACGCTTCAACATAATGTTGCTGCCCCCATAGATCCAGAAGGAGGAGAGTAGAAGCGAGGCATCATCTGGAGTCTGACAAATGAAGCAGAGCCACCCTTTTTTGAGGAAGAGAACCTCCGGTGAGTAACCCAGAAGAGGTGACCAATTAGACTGTATCCACTCCTCCAGTGGCTGTTTGCTTAAACTCTTATATGAGATTTGACCCACCAGAGCACTTGTCGACATTTTACACAGATCTTCGAAGCCAACTCCGTCTCCCAGCACCAAGCGCTTAGTGGACTTGGAAGCTTTCCACACCTTCCTCTTGTGGGCAGCTCTAACAGTAGGCTGCTTGCAATGAAAGAAGGTGTGTTCTTTTAACAAAGTTATTAGGTAGCATATACCTGTCGAATATAATAATGAAAGTATTGTTTAAAGAGATAGGCATGAAATGACTAGATGGTAGAAATATTTATTACAATAACATTGGGGGAAGTGAAGGCAGCAATAAGACTTCAAAATTTTTGGCCAATAAGATATCAAATAAATGAGATTTAAAATTTAAAATTAATCATTATTTTTTAAAACTTTAGATAAAAGGGTGTATATTTTATGGTCAACCATGAACTAATAGAAAGTCAAACCTAACTCAACACTATATATCATGCATATCGACAGGTATAATAAACACTTTGAAATCGTCGTAAAGCAATGCTCACAATGAAAAGATGTGTATACTTAATTAAAAGAAGTGTATGTGTTTTTTATACAATTTATTTATAAATGTTTTTAAGTTATTTTAAAATGTAATAATATAATGTAAATTTTATATATATATTAAGTAGTAGGTTTAATGGTTAAGAACATGTGTCTCCTTCTTGAAAGTTATAAGTTCAAATCTAGAGAATCTAGAGGGGATAGGGTATGTAAACCTCTCTAGATTTTAGTAGTCAAATAGCTATGGGGAGGAGGTCTCTTGTCCCACAAATAAGTGGGTTTCATACATCAATTTGGTGTGCGTGACCTTACAAATAAATTTTTATTATTATTATAATATTTCAGTTTTGGATCACATTTGTCTGGTCCAAAATGTTGATCTATAAATAGAAGTGTTGAATGTGGAAGAACATTCTTACAATAAATTATAATTTTTTCACTTTTTTTACACTTTCTTAATTATTTTTTCAATAGTATTATCCTCATTTTAACATTTGAATAACCCTAAGTGTAGAAAAGCGAGAGGACAAACGCCCTTGAAGAATTGGTAGAAAACATTATAGTAAAATACCAATACTCACAATTAGGTACTTTTTGCATTCAAAAAAGTAAATAAGGGTTCTCTCTTAATAATGTCTCAACCAAAAAAGCATGGATTGTGTTTTATTACAATACAAAAAAGCTCAGAGAAAAGTCGAATCTACATTTGGATAAAAGAAAACTAAACAACTAGGACTAAATCCCTCCACTAAGGGATTTTTCTTTGTAGACCTTGATTTCAAGAAATAAGGGCTAATAGGAATCCGTCCACTAAGGGCTTTTTCTTTGTAGACTTTTGATTTCAAGAAATAGGGGCTAATAGGAAGAGATCGAGTGGAATGAATTTTGTCTTCCTACCCTTACCTGAAATTAGTACTCTGCCAACATGAGAGCTAGCGGAAAAAACATCATTTGGACCAACATCATAGCTTTTGACAATAACATAATCATGCAGACTAGGGAGGAAAATGATTGTAAACCACCCTCCACCGTGGAGCTCTATTGGGTGATAGCAACCTTATCTCCTATTTGACAACACGGGTATTCCAATAGAGGACAAACACCTTCAGTAACCACTCACACAACCAGATCAAAGATCAACACATCGATGTTTTGACATGGTAAAACCCCTACAAGGAAACATTCATGACCCCAACCAACGCGGCCACTTGGAGCAATTTATTAATGCAAAAGAAAAAAATTACAAAGAGATTTTACAAGAGAGTTTTTCACAATCGATCATCGATAAATGATCCTCCATGCTCTTTAAATAGAGATCATAGACCAATCGGGTGTTAAGCCACGGATAAATGGTCATTAAGATTGAGGAGAATATGAATCGTCGGATCACCCTATGTCGGGAACATATCGTGACCGTCAAATTTCTTAACTACAAATGCATACTAAAGAAACACACTTTTACCTAACGACGCATTAGACCAAGTAGATCTTAACTAACTCGTAAGTGTCTAAATATCCTAACATCCCCCCTTAAGAACAACTTGGGATAGGATTGAAGGATTTACAATAGTGACACAATAGGAGAAGGAAGGAGGCATTAGAGCCTATCCCCCCTTGATGTCAACTTCATGAACTCCGAACATAGATCAAAGTTTGGAAAACTTTGCTTCTGTAAGAGACTTTGTGAAAATGCCTGCAACTTGATCTTTTGTAGGGAAAAAGAGCACTTCGATAACTTGATCATGAATAAGCTTTATGATCAATTACATGTGTAGTTCGATGTGTTTGTTGCGTTGATGTTGAACTGGGTATTTGGTGAGCTTGATGGCACTTTGATTGTCGCACCAAAGGTTGGTAGGATGTTGTTGTTGGAATCCAAACTCTCAAAGGATCTATCAAAGCCACAAGGCTTCCTGACTTGCATTTACTATTGCTTGATACTATGCTTATGTTGAAGAAAGAGCAATAGCATGTTGTTTCTTACAGGCCCAAGTGACAAGTCTTGAACCATGGTTGAAAACATAACCAGCAGTAGACATATGATCATCAGGGTCGCCGACCCAATATGAATCAATGAAACCAACCAATAAAGGAGCCCCCCCTGAACTGTAATGTATTTTGAACTGAACTGTACCATAGACATAGCGAAGTATCCTTTTAGTTTCTTTCCAATGGTTTTCATGGGGTGTTTGCATATACTGAGAAACAAGACCAACAACAAAGGAAAGATCAAGACGAGTATGAGTCAAGTATAAGAGGCTACCAACTAACTGACGGTACAAGGTGGCATCAACTTCGGGAGAAGTAGAGGTGGCAGCAAGCTTGACTCTAGACTGGAAGGGGGAAGGGGTTGGTTTACAATATTCCATGTGAAAGTGACAAAGAAGGTCACAAGCATACCTAGACTCAGAAATAAAAATTCCTTCATTGGTTTGCAAAACTTAGAGGCCAAAGAAATATTGCAAAAATCCTAAGTCTGTCATTTCTAATTTCTTCTTAAGGCTGGTTTTCACATGGTTTAAAAGTTTTGAGTGATCAATACTAGTAAGGATAAGGCCATCGAAATAAAAGACAAGGATTATGAGATGGATTCTTACTTTCTTGGTATAGACATTAGGATCAGAATTGCATCTAGAGAATCCATTGTCAATAAGAAAGTTGTCCATTTTGGCATACCAAGCTCATGGAACTTGCTTAAGACCATAAAGAGATTTATTTAGGCGACAAACAAGGCTAGAGTCATTCTGGACATAGCCAGGAGGTTGTTCCATGTAGATTTCTTCTTGCAAATCTCCATGCAAGAAGGCAGATTTAACATCCATCTGATGGACCTCCCATTTATGTGAGGCAACAAGGGAAAGAACAAGGGAGATAGAATTCATTTTTTCTACAAGGGAAACGGTTTCATTATAGTCAATTCCTTCAACTTTGGAAAATCATTTTGGCAACTAAACGAGCCTTGTGTTTTTCAACACTTCCATCTGATGCATACCTAGTTCTGTAGACCCATTTACTTCTAACAAGTTTTCTTCCTTTTGGAATAGGTAAAATATTCCAAGTATCGTTTGCCATTAAAGAACGATACTCTTCATTCATTGTGGTATCCCAATCTGAATGACATGAAGCTTATACAAATGTCTTTGGATCATGAGACTCTGAAACTTGAACTAAAAGAGAAGAGGCTCACTGGAACTATGAACATGTCTGACATTGATCTAAAGGATCACCGACAAGATCACCAACTGCTTCTCGTGTTGAACGGACCCATCTAGGAAGCGGTGGAGTTGGTGTTGGTTTAGGTTCAAAGGACTCATGTGGAGGAAGGTGAGCAGGCGGAGGTGGATTTTCATCCTCATTGTCATCATCTAAAGAAGAAACCAGAATAGGAACATAAGAATGCACAAACGTCATAGATGGATCACAAGTCGAAGAAGGCACAATCTCTGAATTAGCCTCGTAGGCCAAGAGATTTTCATCAAATTTAACATCTCTTCTAATAATAATTTCATTACAATGCGGTTGAAGAAGTCTATAACCTTTGACATCTTCAGAATAACCAAGAAATATACACTTCTCACTTTTAGGCTACAATGCTTTCCTTTTCTCATCAAGAATGTGAGCCCATATTATGTTGCCAAAGACACGGAAGTGACTTACATCTGGTTTAATTTTAGTCCAAGCTTCTTCGGGTGTTATATTTTTAAGAGCCTTTGTGGGAATGTGATTTACTATGTAATTTGCACAGTTGATGGATTCCACCCAATACTTTAGGCTTAATCCCTTAGACTGGATCATACAATTAGCCATTTCTTTTAATCTGTGGTTCTTTCTCTCGGCAACACCATTTTGTTGTGGTGTATATGGAATGGTGTGTTGCATTTGGATTCCCTGTGTAGTGAAATAACTTGTAAAAATATTTTCCACATATTCGCCTCCATTATTTATTCTTAACCTTTGAATCTGATGTCCATATTGTTTTTCTACAAGGGCCTTATAGGTCAAAAACTTCACTCTTAAGTTTTAAGAAGTAAACCCAAGTACGTCTGGAAAATTCATCAATGAAAGTTAAGAAATACTTGCACCCAGAAAAAGAAGGAGAAGAAAGTGGACCACACAAATCACTGTCAACAAGTTGTAAAGGGCCAAGAGGCACGTTTGTGAAAACGGTCTCGATGATGTTTGTCGAGAACACAACTGGCACAAACACCATCTTTGCATGAAACAATAGGAAGACCAGTCACCATATGTTGATTACATAGTTGTTGCAATGAGTGATAATTTAGATGACCAAACCGCTCATGCCAAAGTTTGCTCAAGTCATCGTTGTGAGCAACAAAAACTGATGAAAAAGATGATGACCCAAAGTTGTCAAACTTGCACAACCTGGTAATATCATCAGCAATTCCAGTTGCAAGAACATGCTTAGGATCTTTTAGATCCTTGATTACAACATGGTGAGGTGAAAACTCTATGGTTTTACCTTCACCTGAATGAGTGATTTGATATATTGATAGAAGGTTACAAGAAAGACTTGGAACACATAATACATCATTGAAATGACCATTATCTACTTGAACTGTTCCAGATCCTACAACACTAAGAGATCTATCATCACCAACAAATATTTTCTTGGTGTTACATTCATTTAGAGCATAAAATATGTCTGTATCCTCAGCCATATGATAAGATGCTCTAGAATCAATAAGTCATTCATCACAAGAATAAGTAGAAGTTGTATTGAAGGAGAAACCAGAAGCAAAAAGTGCATGTCAATGAGAAGAAAAAGAAGTGGAATCAATACTAATGTTGTGTTTCTTCATCGTTGTTTCTAAAGTTGTCATATTCTTCAAACATTTGGACTCATCATGACCATATTTATCACAAAATTTACAATGTATGTCAGTCTTCTTATTTTTATATTTTGCTCCTTTGTCACCATTAGGATTTGAAGTTGTCTAAGTGGGTTTGGGACCCTTATGTTGCTTGTTGTTGTGGCGAGGATGTTGCTTCTTGGGACTCTTATGTTTATCTTTTTGTTGGGTGACTAAGGCTTTGCTGGAGGTACCTACAGTGTTGATCATTCCAAGTTGTAAAAGCTTCTCTTGCTCTATAATCAAAGCATCACAAAAGGACTCAAGAGTAGGTTTTTTATAAGCTTTCCCTAGAGCCTCTCTCATGGTATAAAAGGTAGATACAAACACAAAATATGCACTACCTAGATTAGAAAGAATAAGATAGATGCAACGCTCTTCCTCCATCTTTATCTCACATTCTTCACATAAAATTATGAGTGTTTTAAACTTATATATATATATAGTCTTCAATGCAAGAAAAAACACTTGGACTTAAAGTCAGTACTTGATTTTCTAATTGTTGTGCTCGAATAATATTGTGTTTACCAAACACAAATTCAATATTTTCCCAAGCTTCATGGGGGTCATCAATTTCTTTAAGGTGGAACATTAAATCAGGACAGATGGACATTCTGATTAGTCCACATGTTTCGTCACTCCTATTAGCCCATTTGAATTTCTTATCGGCATCAGTGGGTTCTTTTTCCTTTCCCAAGGTAATCCGGTACAAGTATTTACTTCTTAATAAATTGTCCATATGGGATTTCCATTGGAAGTAGTTGATGTTAGTAAGCAAAAGATTATTGAAAGAATCCATATTAAATATGTAGATAATATGGATTTAAAAGCTGAAACTGATGATCTGGATGGAAAGATCTTGAAAAATTAGGCGGTTTGAAAAAAAAATGGCACCGAAAACGGACTTTGGATGTGAAAGTTATGCCATTTTTAAAAAAGACATAAATGGTAACCAAAGGATCACATGGTGGTGTAAGATGCTTTATGAAGTGACCAATTTTTATAAAAAGAAGTGGGGATCACTTTTACAATGAAATTACTTTATAAAAGAAAAGTTGCATGTAAAATAAATAACTCTAAAATAAAATATTAAAGCTACTTATAGTGATTCACTTTTATACTTGAAGTGAAATACACTTTACAATGGAGTATGAACTTTTTCAAAAAAAGTAACAAAAAGAAAGATTTGAACTCAAGACCTCTTACTTAATATGGCAACGTTTAACCAAGTGGGCTAGCAAAACATATTGTATTGTTTAGCAAGAGGATTATTGTTGGTGGTGATGTTGTTGTTGATTTGTCGAGATCGCACAGGGCGTGGGGAAAAGAGCATACGCAGATCTAAAAGAGTAGCAACCCAGAAACAAACAATATAAAACTAAAATAATACTCTGCAAAAATTTTAAAAAGAGCGTATTCAGGCTTTACACCTCCGGATCTAGCTGAAATGGTTGTATCTTGGGCAAATAGAAACCTTTTCGAGTGAAACGAAAAGCATCCATGAATGAAACGAGTGCTCCAGACGCAATGGAACAGACCTGTCGGCCTAGAAATGTATGGAAATGGCATAAAACGGAGATGAGACAACTCAGCTTCATGATCTTGATCTACAACAGGAGTGGGTCTTCAAACAGGCTCTGATACCATGTTCGACAACACATGTATTCCAATAGAGGACAAACACCTTCAGTAACCACTCACACAACCAAATCAAATATCAACACACTGATATTTTGACGTGGTAAAACCCCTACGAAGAAACATCCACGACCCCAACCAACGCGGTCACTTGGAGCAATTTATTAATGCAAAAGAAAAAGATTACAAAGAGATTTTACAAGAGAGTTTCTCACAATCGATGACCAGAAAATAAGCCTCCATGATCTTTAAATAAAGATCATGGACCAATCGGGTGCTAAGGCATGGATCAATGGCCATTAAGATCGAGGAGAATATGAACCATCAGATCACTCTATGTCGGGAACATATTGTGACCGTTGGATTTCCTAACTACAAATGCATACTAAAGAAACACACTAAGAAACACACTTTTACGTAATGACACATTAGACCAATTAGATATTAACTAACTCCTAAGTGTCTAAATATCCTAACATATCCATCCAAAACTTCCTTGTCTAAATCCCCCTCTAAAGAGCGAATCTACTTAGAACAAAAATTTAAATCTGATGAAATATCACGATCGAAGTTTGCATTGGCTAGAAACTCATTCGAATATGAAATATTGGATTTTTGTTGTATTGAAAAGGAATATGAATGTTATACTACGATCTGGGCAAGGTCAGAATGAGGAGAGGAACGAAACTCGAGTGTTTTCCTCTATGGATAGGGTTTTCCTTAGTTGTTTCCCTCGTCCCTATCATTGTTCTATTCATATTGAATTTGTTTGGAGAAGTGTCAACTAGATCGTGTTGGCGATCAGTGTTGTTGATCCTACATTCTTAGAGTTGTGTTTGTTTTGGGTCGCACACATTTTTTGGAGCTGGTTAAAGCTTCTTTTTGGACTCTTCTCCATGGGTGCACTTCCCATTGGCATGAGAAGGTTTTCCAAAAGGACAGGTTCCATCCCCAGTATGGACTTGGGGCACTTTGTGGCAAAATAGAATTCTACCATTTTGACAAAGCGCGGTTTAGTTGGTAAGTTTTTAGGCCTTTGGCCCAGTCCTAAGATTGTTCTAGAATGGGTTTCCAAGAATTGGAGTGAGCAAGCCCCTTCTACTTTTTATTGTGGTAAAGTTTTTTATTTATTCATTTTTTAAACTATTAAAGATCGAGACTTGATCTTTAGATCTAGTCCCTACTTCATGGGTTCCAGGGGATTGTTTATTTCCCACTGGACTCTCGCCTTTAACCTAGATATAGATATCTCTAGAGATGTTGTATGGATTATGTAAATGTGTTGACCCTGCACATAATAGTTCTAGCTAAACAATAATACACACATTTGTTAAGAGAATTTGAGAAAGAAGAAGAAGGAGAGAAAGAATGAAAGAATTATCATTAACCGTTTAGAATAATGAATAATTTACACATGATATACTTTGTATAACTCAATGAGTGCGCACTAGAGGAGAACCAATGCGCCATATTGGTGATCTAGAGTGATTTGGACACACAACAACAGTTACAAAAGTGAACTTCCACCTAGTCTAGTCTCTCAGGCAGTTACAGGAGTGAATTGCCACCTAGCTGAGTTAACTAGTCAACTGGTCTTCAGTTAATTGATTGAACAGAGAGTAGTGAGGATTAGATCAGGGAATCAAGGGTAATGCACCAGTCTGGTGATGATCCCAAGGCAAGTGTGCATTAGCTGGTGATGATTCTAATGTTGCATGGTGACAAAACCAATGCAGCATCTAAACTCAACTCAACTAGTCAAACTGAAGTGTCAACTGAAGGAGAATATTCTCCAGGTGGAATATTCTCCCCTAAAATATAAGAGACTGGATACTGACTAATTATGACTAATAAACAAAGAAAAACCTTAGGAAAAAGAAATCACAGGTGTGTGTGAAGTAACTCCAACACCCCCCCTGAACATCACTATGGTGAAAATAAAGAATGGGTCCCGNGGTACAATGTATGTAAAAAGAAGAACTACAATTGTTAGGCAGCTATGTCCTTCACTCCAAGACGACTTCACAGAGAATGGAACTTTTGCTCAGTGAAGATATTGGTGAAGATGTTTGTCATTTGTTTTGTTGAAGGACATAACTGTAAGTCGATGATCCCCTCATGTACTAAGTCTCGGATGTAGTGCATGTATATCTTGATGTGCTTCATCCGCTGCCTCTGAACTGGATCTCTACAGAACTTCAGAGTGCTCTAGTTTTCACACCAGATGATGATCGATCGATGAAACTGAATTCCCAACTCAGTGAGAAAATGTTGCAGCCACATAGCATGAATGGTTATGTTAACTACCCCTTTGTACTATGCCTCAACTGAAGATAGAGCAATGGCATCTTGCTTCTTTCTCGACCAACAGATAGGCCTGGAACCAAGACTGAGTGAGTAACCATATGTGGACTTGTGATCATTGTTATCTCCAGCCCAGTCAGAATCAGTAAACTCGATGAGATCTAATGTAGAGTCTGTTTCATAATGAATCCAAAAGGTGATGGTGCCCTGTACGTATCAAAGGATACGCTTTGCAGCCTTCCAATGTAGCTCATGTGGCTCCTACATAAACCTGCAAACTACGCCAACTGCATATGAGAGGTCTGGTTTGGAGTGTGTGAGATACAACAAGCTCCCCACTAGTTGTATGTACAGTGTGTTGTCAACCAATGGAGTCTCCCCGCCATCCTCAAGTTTGACTCATGATAAGAAAGGAGTCGGAGCAAACTTGCAGTCTATCATGTGAAATCTCTCAAGGAGATCTCATGCATACTTGGCATGAGACAGTTTGATGCTTGTTGCATCCTGACTGATCTCGAGTCCAAGGAATAAGTGTAGTGGACCCATGTCCGTCATAAAAAACATGTCATGTAGAATCCTCTTGACTGCAGCAATCACCGAAGTTGATTAACCGGTGATCAAAAAATCATCAACATACATAACTAAGAGTAGAAGAGAATTAGTCATCCTAAGCATGTAGACATCCGGGTATGATTTACAACGTACAAAGTTCTATGACAACAGGTAGGAGTCCATCTTGGCATACCATGCCCTCAGAGCCTGCTTGAGGCCATAAAGGGACTTCTTCAGTCGACAGACCAAAGATGAGTCCTGCATAAATCCTTGGGTTTGCTCCATATAGATCTCCTTAGAGAGATCACCATGAAGAAATGCATTCTTCACATCCAACTGATGGAATTCCCATCCCTTGGTTGTCACAATGGAAAGTATCAATCGTATGGAATCCATCTTCATTACTGGAGCGAGGGTCTCATCATAATCAATACCATGCACCTGTTGAACAATCTTGGCTTTGTATCTACTAATATGTCCATCAACTGCGCTCTTGGTCCTGTAGACCCATCTACATCTGACAAGTTTCCTCCTAGAAGGAAGGGGAACCATATCCCAAGTCAGGTTCTCGAGGAGGGATTTGTACTCCTCCTTCATGGCGGATTCCCAAAAGGGATTTCGAGCAGCCTCGCCATAAGACTGTGGATCTGAAGACTGAACCAAGAAAAGATGCCTAGAGGGAAATGGTTCAGTGGTAGTGAGCGTAATAGGAGGCTCCTCAAAATCAGATCGAGTCCTCCTAGTATGGGTTGGATCACCAACAAGATCCCCTGCATCCTGAAGAGTAGTTTGTGCCCACTTGGGCCTCTCCTCTGTCTCTGCAATTGCATCTGGATTCTCTGACTCTGCATTTGACTGTACTTACTCTAAATCCGAATCATCAGAGTCCTTTGAATCATAACTCTCGTCTAAAGAAGAGTCATCATGTGCATGCTCATCATCTTGGACAGGTGGAAGAATGAAGGTGTCTGCATGCGGTTGTTGAGTTACATGCGATACACTTTCCTCGAATTGGAAACTATGCTCAATGATGAGCTGGTCTGAGGAAAGATCAATAAGCCTATATTCCTTCACACTATAAGGGTATCCAACAAAAATACACTCAGTGCTCTGTGGATCAAGTGCCTTCCTCTTTTCAAGGGGAATCTGGGCCCATGCACGTGAACCGAAAATGCGAAAGTGGGTCACTTCCAATTTGAGGCCGCTCCAAGCCTCGTAGGGGGTCTTATCCTTGACATATCTATGGGGAGATATATTTTGGATATATGTTTCACAATTAAGTGCTTCGTCCCATAGTCTCTTTGGTAGTGACTTTGCATGCAGCATGCAAGATACCATCTCCTTTAGAGATCTGTTTTTTTGCTTAGCAACTTCATTTTGTTGCGGAGTATAGGGAACTGTGTGCTGCAACTGAATCCCTACCTCATGGAAAAGATTATGGATCTCATGATTTACATACTCTCCCCCATTATCAGTTCGGAGGATTTTGATCTTCTTTCTAGACTGTGTCTCAACTAGGGCTTTGAAATCTTTGAGGTGTTGAAAGACCTCGAATTTTTTCCTGAGAAAGTAAATCCATGTAAAACATGAGAAATCATCTACAAAAATGAGAACAAACCTTGCTTTTCTGATAGATGGATGTGGAAAAGAACCCATAAGTTCACTGTGGATCATATCTAAAGGCGCAGAAGCTCTCTGAGACTTTCCTTTATCGAATTTCTCTTGAGGGTGTTTTCCGAGAACACATCCCTCACATATTGCCTTGGAGAAATGGATGTCTAGTAGACCATCAACCAATCTTTTCTTGCTAAGTTGTTGCACGTATCTGAAATTCAAATGTCCAAACCTTTCATGCCATATCCTACTACTTTCATCAGCATGAGTAAGCAGTAAAGTAGAATCAGGTTCAATGAATTCAGAAAATGTATACAATCTAGACTGATGATTTACCTCACTGGTTGCAACCCTATATTTGGTTTGCATGTCATAGATGTCCATGGAATTTGGTGTGAATATGACTTTATTTCCAGTGTCGTAATTCATCATCTGATACATGGAGAGAAGGTTGACGGAAAGTTTGGGAACATGTAGCACATTCTCGAAGCTTCCGTTGGTGAGTTCAATCCTTCCTTTGTCGGTGACTTCAACAGAAGAGTTGTCCCCCATCAGAATAGGAGGACCTTTGCATACATCCAATGAAGAATATAATGCTTTTGATTCAACCATGTGATGTGATGCTCTTGAATCTATGATCCAAGCATCGGGAGAGGAGTTGATGGCAATCAAGGCATGGATAGAGTTGTCTTTCTTGGGATTTGGATCTTATGACTTCTTCTTCTTGGCACCCTCGGGGATGTGATCTCCAAGGTTGTTTTGCTGAAGTATTTGAGACATTAGATCTATTTATTTTTTCATGCATGCAGATTCTAGATGGAATCATTTGTGACAGTGCGTGCATTTCTCCCCTTTTCTTCCTTTTCCCCCTTTGGATCCGGAGGCATCGGTGAAGGGTTTTGTGTACCCTTCCTTCTTTGGATGTGCATGAGATTTCCTTTTGTCTTTATCTTTAGGTTTCCGGTATTGATGGCTTCCATATTTCATAGTAAGTGCAAGTGCCTTTGGGCCTTTGATTTTTCCCATGTTGATGAGAAATAAGAAGAAGGAGAGAAAGAATTAAAGAATTCTCATTAACTGTTTAGAATAATGAATAATTTACACATGATATACTTTGTATAACTCAATGAGTGCACACTGGAGGAGAACCAATGCACCATAGTGGTGGTATAGAGTGATTTGGACACACACTAGTAGTTACGGGAGTGAATTTCCACCTAGTCTAGTCTCTCAGGTAGTTACGGGAATGAACTGTCACCTAGCTGAGTTAACTAGTCAACTAGTCTTCAGTTAACTGACTGAATAGAGAGTAGTGAGGAGTAGATAAGGGAATCAAGGGTAATGCGCCAATCTAGTGATGATCCCAAGGGAAGTGCGCATAAGATGGTGATGATCCCAATGTTTCATGGTGACAAAACCAATGCAACATCTAAACTCAACTCAACTAGTCAAACTAAAGTGTCAACTGAAAGAGAATATTCTCCAGGTGGAATATTTTCCCCTAAAATATAGGAGACTGAATAATGACTAATTATGACTAATAAACAAGGAAAAACCTTAGGAAAAAAAAATCCCAAGTGTGTGTGAAGTAAGTCCAACAGATTAGACTTCCATTCCCCCCCCTTATTGGGGGTGAAGATTGTTTCAAAACCATTGGAAATAAATTGGGTCGTTAAATAACTCATCTTGAGCCTAAGGGAAATATTTTCACATGCACCAAAATATGTGTGGACATGGATTTTGCAAAGGGACTACCAAAGGAAATTCAGCTCAACCTGGAGGGTTGGATTCATCTCCATGCCCTTGATTATGAACATGTTCCTTTTAAATGTAACGCTTTCCATGATTATGGGAACTTTGTCAAATTTTTCCCTAAATCCCAAGAAACTTAGTCATCGCACAATTTTATGAACAAGGTTTCAAACATGTTTCTAGAAAGAATAGAAACAACATCCCAGGGGGACTCAGCCTGATCATAGGCGTCAAGGTCACCCATATTCATCCAAAAACATATATGAAGCGTTGGAATCTCAAGGGGGAGAAAAAGAGGACTAAGTTGAGGATGATGATGATTCTCAAAAGAACTACCCAGAGCGCAAATGAGATCCATCTACAAAAGAACAAAATAATCATGGAAATTCAGTTAAAGGAACAGAGACCTCGCCCGGGGAATGCACAACTATTCATGGAAGCGATCTTGTCTCAAATTCAATAGATGGGATTCCATCGACAACTCCTTGTGTAATAGTTTCATCTTTAGTGGGAGAGGAGATCGGTGATGAAAGGGAGGGAGAAGAAACCTCTAAATCTCCCTTATTTGCAAAAAATTAGAATCCACGTCCTTCTCCCCCTTTAACAAGAGGAAGGAAATCAAATAGAAAACATAGAGAGAAAGATGTTGGCAAATTTAGTGAACAGACAGCGAATGCTTGTCATTGGTGACAGCAGTGAAGATAACAGGCAAACAGAAGACAATTTCAGTGAGGTGAATGATCGAAAGCAGTGAATGATCGAACGCAACGAGAGCCGTTAGATTTGGTGCAGGGTCGCCGACAATCGTCATATCTGCAGAAGCTGCAAGGGAGATAAGCCTCGGGAGCAAGAAGAGAAGTCCCAACACGAGGAGTTGTCATCGGGATATCAGCCATCGGGAGATCGGAGTTCTCAAGGTCGTGAGAACTAGGACATTGAAAGTCTCGAAATCCCGACATAATCGGGACCATCCATTTGGAAGGACGCGTGGCAGCGATCGGGTGCCACCGGGAGAAGCTCGACAAGAGGCTTCATCGGAGAATCGGGGATCGGGACTTTGAAATGTCCAATTCACTTGACAACAAGAACCCCGAAATCACGATATGCGATTTCGCGATTTAATCGCAGCCGTTAAAGCAAGAATGAGATCTGGACCATTGATTTTCTTCATCGGAGAATCGGGAATCGTAGTTTCACGAGTCCCGTGAAAAATTGCATCACACATCACGAAATCGCGATACGCGATTTCTCGATAAGGCATATAGCATGTGGGCCACCCAGGAGTCAGTGGAGGACAAGTGGCAGGTCAAAGGCCGAGAGCCATCGGAGGACCAGTGTATCGGGAATCGGCAAATCGGTATTCCCGTGGACGAAGGATCGGGGAAATTCCTAGAGGAAACCCTGACGCGAAATCTGAACCGTCCATTCGGTGGGACGCATGTCAGAAGTACAGAGGAAGTCAGGGATCGACATATCGCGGGTCCAAGGGGCGTATGCACATTGACATCGTAAACCCCGAAACCCCAACGAGAGGTATGGTGGCGGTCACGTGATAGCAGGTCACATGGACCATTGTGTAGCCGGAAGGGGCTAAAGCTCGGGAAAGGAGCACATCGGGGATCGGAGAATCGGGGGTTTCGAGTACATGTGCATCTCGACACTGAAAATGCCGAAACCCGATTTAAAAGGCAAGAATAATGAAGATTATCCAACGGTGCGGATAAGGTTTGAATGTGATCGGAGGGTTACTATTCTTCCACACACATTTAACTCTTCTAGTTACAAATCCGTTAGTAAAACAGACTCATGATTGCAAATTAGTTGTCAATCAGTTGTTGTTTCGGTTGGCTGGACAGTTGTCGTCATTTTCCCCAAGGAGTTGGGAAGTTGAAATGTTGTTCCCGTGTGTATAAAAGAAGACGAAACAAACTGTGTCAAGTTGGCTATTCTGAAGTGAAAATGAATAAACAGTAAGAAAAAGAAAAGGAGCAGAGGCATAGTATGAAATTGAGCAAATGTGTAGAGGGAGATGAAACGCAGAGCAGAAGCAGAGCAGAATGAAAAACAGAGCAGAATGACAGACATAGCAGAACCAGAGCAGAATGACAGAAAAAGTTGATGCAGAGCAGACCTGCTAAACAAACAGAAGAAGAAAAGAATTGCAGAACGGTTTGTTGAAGATCAGATATAGAGAAAGATTGGTAAGAATTGATTTATCTGTGTAGTTGTCTGTGTATTCATTATTTAATATTCAAGGGTGGTTGGGAGGTGCTCAGGAGGACTGTTGTCCTCAGAGGTTCAAGTGAGTGCTTGAACACAGGGAGTTGTAGCTTCCATCTGGTTGCAACCAGAGAAACCAAGGTGGCAGGGTGGTGCTAGGGAGAACAAGTGTTCTCTGTTATACAGGTTGGAGCCTGTGTAACTGGAAGTTGGGGCTTCCATCTAGTTGGTGCTGGAACATTCAGGAAGTTGGTGCTTCCATCCAATTGGTGCTGAAATATTCAGGGAGTTGGTGCTTCCTTCTAGTGGGTGCTAGAGAAACCAGAGAGTTGGTGCTCTCAAACAAGTTGCAGCTTGTAAAACAGAGGTAGCATCCTCATATTGAGTTGGTGCTCAATTGTAAATGATGTATAGAACTGAAAAAGACTGCCTATCATTTTGAAGAAGAAGAGGTTTTCTCCCTTTATGGGTTTCCTCGTGAAAATCTGTCTCTGTGTGTACTTTATGTGTGACTGATGGTCTTTACTTTTACTGTCCATATGTTGTATGTTGTTGATGATCACTTGAAGGAAGATTAATAATATTTAAAAGGTATAATATTGTTTAAGCTCATAAACAACTTATTCACCCCCCACCCCCCCCTCAGTTGTTTTAGTATTTCCAACAAAAGAAGCAAGATTAGGAGTCTCAATGGATTCTCAGCGAACCATGGATGACCTCACAGTGTGGATTGTGCACAATAGTTAACTATGTTTTGCTTATGCATTATTTTATGTTAACAATTTGTAAGAATTCACTCTTGCAATCATAAAGTAGTAATTCTAGGGAAGTATAGGGTTTGGTTTATAAAAGCCAACATGGAATTTTTGGTTCTTTCTTACCAATATTTAGCTAGCAAGTTGATGAACCGGAAGAATCTACTTCGCTGGCATGGACTATGTTTGCTTTAAGATACAAAATTTATGAGTTTCGGTATAAAAAAAAAGAATATGAATGTTCACCCTTTTGAATCTTCAACTACATTGACTCCTCTCCACCATCACATAACAATCTTGGAAAAGAGAGGATATATGACATTCATTGATTAAGCTCTCCAAGAAAATCCACGGATGGAGAGTCTTTTCTAGAAATCAGAATGTCCACTTGAGCATTCTTCTTACTATTAGGAGGTTGATTCTCCAGGATTTATTAAAACACTTAGAAAGGATTATCATTTGTTTCCCTACAATCTATAGCAAGTTATGAATTTTTTGGCATAATGGACACCCCTTTTGATGCTTGAAAGTAAGATCTATTTTAGGACAGTCACATAAAGTGTGCTCTGGTTGTGACAATTATTATACCTAAATGGAATTCTTTCATGGTTGAGATCCTAGACCCAAAGTGATTTTTCACTCTCCAATGAAATTTTGGTTGTTAACCCCCTATTTGTGCTCATGAGGATCAAGAGACAAGGGACCCCTGCCATCTAAAGTGTTTTAAACATTGCATATTAAAATGAACCAAGATAATCTCCTATGACTTTACAAGTATTTGGTTTGCAATAATTAAGAGGCAACCCTGGGAGACAAACCCACAACATTTGAAGGTCCCTTCTCACCATAGGAGAGTTGAATCAATCATTCTAAGGAAATAGCACAAGACCAATATCCCTATATAACCACGGATGTCACCAAGGCCACTACCTCTTTTCCCTTAGGATTCTCGAAAAGAAAAGAGAAAAAATAATTGCATAAAGGAGAAAAATTAACTTTACCTACTGTCAATTTCAACCATTCCTTACCTATCCAGGGAATCATATTTGGTCATGGGGGTTTCTTCCATTGAAATATCTTATCAAACTTCTTTTTTACAACTTTGTCACTTCTTCCAAAATCCAATCATATGGAAAGGGAATCTTTGTCTCTCAATTCCTAACCTAAATATATTTGTAGGGGAACTTTGTCTCTCCATACCTAGCCTGAATATTGTTTTTTTTTTGTTCTTTTTACCCCAAACCATAATCATCTACCTTCTCTCTCACGGTATGGGATTGAATACTTTACCAACATAGATCCATCTTAAAATTGGATCTATCAGGGACTGAGAATGATCAAATTTCTTAAGGTGTATTTTTTTTTATCATTTAATTCCATGTCATGTATTAATTCTTTCGTATTGAATGATAAAAAATATTACAACTTAAGAAATTTGATCCCTCTCGGTGCTTGATTGCTCCGAGTTTAAGATGGATCTACACTGGTTTAATTTCTTAGATGTTATCACATACATATGTACATATGTAGTTATTTATTTTTTATTTAATTTGTTTGTTGTTGGTGGTGTTGTCATGAGCATGACCTATTCGGCTTGTTTAAGAGGGAATCTCAATTATCTCTCTCTCTCTCTCTCTCTCTCTCTC
>ML787455.1:474607-527658 GCA_009831015.1 Picea engelmannii | reverse complement strand
CTCTGGTGGACGTAGCCCACACTGGGTGAACCACGTAAATCTGTGTCTCTCTTGTATTGTGTGTCTTCTGTGTTTTTTGTTTTTGCATTTGTTTTATTTTATTGCTCCGCGGTCCTGTTTTTCTAACAATGTGTGTGTGTGTGTGTGTGTGTGATTAATTCAAAACATTTGGGTCTGAGCTAAGTAAAAAAGGTTGAGGAAGGCTTCTCAATGTTCTTACCTCAATATCTTAAACAATAAAGAAGGAGGGAGGGTGGAGTATTTGATCATACATTATCCTTATATCCTTTTTCTTTTTCATTCCCATTCTTCATGAATAGTTGGATCGAGATTAGTCGATCGTTCTAATCAATATAGCGGGATATGCTTTATTGGTTCCTCACTAGCGAGTGGGAGATGGATCGTATAGTTTCGGGCTAGAGAAGTGTAGATTACTTAATTTCTTTCTTTATGCTCAGAGTTGTGGATCCGAAGGCCATTTTTCAGATGTAAGGTATAATGATGTATTTATGCCAATTTTGTTGTTGAGATAATAAAATGCCTCTCTACTTCAAAGTGGGCCTGGAGACGTAGTCCATGTTGGATAAACTTCGTTATCATGTCTTGTGTTCTTGCTCTGCTTCTCATCTTTTCTCCATGATTATGTCATCTTTATATATGTTGCACATAAGATTTTAATTCATGCTCTTAATGTAATTCATGTAATGTAATCGATGAAAAGATATCAAATCAAGTAAGATGCATGAATAGATTAACTCATGTCAATTGATAACTTGCTGACAACAGGGTCTTAGTAGCATGAGGTAATCAAGACATCTAGTGTGTTTCATTTTTGTAGATTTTATTCAAAAAGTATTGTGCTTTCATTCTAGTTGATTTCAATTATTTTGGGGTGTTGTAAGAACCCCCATACACTAATCCATTTGTGAGCAGGATCTCTAGACTAGTTGGGAGAACCTAAAGAATGTTCAAGAACTTGTTGAGTAAAGGAGAATGTTACTCGAAGAACTTTCCCAAATCTTAGCAGCAATAGGGATCTCTGCCTCTCCAGAAGTTAAAATATTGACAGTAATCGAGAATATATATGCACTCTGAGAAGTGATAAAAGAAGAGGAATTCCATGAAAAACAACAAGAGGAGATCAAATATTCATGGACCGCATTCAATGGAGAGCATTCATTAGAACTCGAGATTCAAGGATCTCTAGCATTCATATCCTCGTATCCATTATGCATTCAAGAGACTGATCAACAAATATTAGAAGATCTTCAAGGTGTGACAAAGTAAGACATACATAACCAAGAGAACAATGACTACATTGAATAATGGTTCCAGGCAGTCATAAGGCCAAAGAACTGCTTCACTCTTCAACATTTCTTGGCAACAAATCAAACAGATCAGTTGGTTTCTCATATCATGGCATCTATAAAGGTACATTTTTTGAAATTGGATATGAGTCTACTTGAGATCCTGTTACGTAAATGGATCCATTAGAAGCATTTCTATACTTGAAAGAGATTTTCTTTTTCAAGAAAAGTAGGATAGAGCAAAAGAATAAATAAATAAACAAAATAGTAAAGATAAAAATAAGTCCAATTTGTAACGACCCCTCCGTTACGACATCAATGTAAGTGAGTACAGTAGTGGTAATTTTTTTTTTAAACGTCAACAGTTAGAATAAGTGATATGCGACAATAACATACATCAATATTTACACATTATATTCTCATCTACATCATTACACTGCAATAATCAGTTACAACATCATGATACTAAAAGATCAATTATATCACATTACGATCACAAAGATGTATATCCGCCTAACCTACCCTGCAAGGTTAGGACCTCCAAGACACATAATCAACTCTCAAGTCCAAGATTCATCCAATTGATTTTGACCATTTAAGGTCTCAGTACTGGCGACTGTTCTAAAGAAGAAGAAGGTATTTATTCCCATAACCAAATCAATTATAGACTCGGGACTAATGTAACAGTGAGGTACTTGATCATAATGCAAATTAAATATTCAAGTACTCATTATATTAGCAAAAGTTTCCTTCCCTTAAAGATTTCAAACAACATTAATTACTCATCATCTAGATAATATGCCTTCTCTTCATGAATACCATCATATAATTAATATTCACCATTAATAATTGCCTTCCCTAGATGTAACATTAATTATTCACTTTCTAGACAAATGTACCATCTCTATAAGAATACAAATCAATTGTTATTCACCATTGATCCAGATTTAGGAGCGGAATGAACTGATTAACAGACTGAATACAATAAACACAGAGATATGAAGAACGACATAGATCTCCAGTGAACAATATCTTCTATTGAATAAATGAAATAGGTTGAAAATGTAAAACTATAGAACTGAAACACTTGCTTGAATGGTGGTAGTTATCTCTGAGAAGAGATGTGGCTATTACGCGCATCTGTCTAAGAAGAATGATTACAATGAGGCTCCAAAAGAATTTTTGATATTACTCATGAATGCCAAACTCTAGACATCCAAAAACCTAACCCTAGGAGGTGAAACACCAAAAGTCGTGTGGGCCCATATGGGAAAGTTGGTACCTCAACTTCCCAGGATCGTAACTTTTGCATATGACCTCCGTTTTAGGCGTGTGATAGCCCGTTGAAAAGGTCTTTCAGAGAAATACACATTACGTCGTCAAACTCTATCTCCGTCTACAGTTTGACTGTGGCGAGCCAAAAAAACACTGTTTAGGGTTCCAAAACAGCCCTAGAAGTACAACAAGATGTGTTGACATGAAAACATACCAAATAAGCTAGTTGGATTAGGTGAGAGGTCACCAGTATCCACCTGGAAGATGTGTAGTGATTCAGATAACCCCAGAAGTGTAGAACCCACTAGTACAAAGTACAGAAGAACGTGTTGAACTAAAAACAGACAAGAGGAGCCAGTTGGAACAGGTGGGTGGCCACCAATATCCACTTGGATCAACTGTCTAGACAAAAATAACCTACTCCCTGAAAATACCACATAAAATTATATTCATTATTTAACAATTTTCTTCCATTAAGAAATATGAATAAATAAACAATTATTCATTATCTAACTAGTGTACCACAAGAGTTTACATCGATAACCTATAATAACTCCAATAACCAATCATATCATACAATCAATTTCAAAGGTACATTATACTAGTTAACTTAATCATTGGCTCAAACTTCATTCATCAAAGCGTTCTAATATAAGGAGTCTTTTGGAACTAAGTAAAGATTTTACCAACTAGGCAAAGATTTAATATTCAATAAACGTAATTTCAAAGATCTTCACAATGGAGTTACAAATACAACTTTAGGCTTAATATCATGTTTATCTAGTATCAAGATAGATATAGTTACAAGATATCTTTTACCTACTGTGGGTAAGATATTAATATCTAACAAGGAGTTGACAACTGAAGTTTTCAAATGAGAGTTACAAACGTAATTTTAAGAACTCGTGTTCTAATAACACTACTTCTGCTACTCAATGACGATTAAAGGTTTCTTTATCGGTTGGAAAGGAGAGTCTGATTATACATAATGGGGATAAGGTAAATCGATACACTTGTAGGTAGGGCAATCTTGGCAAATGGTAACTAAGATGACCATTCCCAAAACTCATGCACTTTGGAAGAACCTACTAAGATATGGAAAAGGTCTATCAATGTTAATTGAGATATAATTAAAGACAAATCCAAACAAAATCACAGTGTGAAGAACAGAAGTAAACGATATCCAACGATATCGCTACAACACCAAAAATATCGGCTGGAGTTTGGGTTCGCTACAACCATCTGGAGGTCAACTAAAAATTAATTTAACTGAGAGGCTAGTGAGATCTGCACTGGATCTAGGCTTTAGATAACACACAAATCTTGTTATTTGTGTACAAATACTCACAGGAGTAAGGGAGAGAACAATATAATTAAACTTTGATTACGAGAATTATACAACAGAGGCATTATAATTTTTAACTCTTGGAAATGCATTTTATAATCAGTGATCATAATAAGTCACACTTAGGATTCGAAATAATACACAACGAAAAGTGCTCTTCTAGAATTTAGTTTGGCAATGACCCCATATCTTTAAATTTTGAAACTGCAAGTACATTTTTCAAATGACAACACTTTAAAAAAAAAGGCAATACAATTAACTTGACAACGGATCCAAATTATTGGTTTCCAGAAGGCACTAGAGAAGTAGCGATCTTAAGGAAGATCAAATCCTCAATTAATTAAGCAACAATTAACAATTCCATATTCGGATTCAAAAATTTCAACGACCATACAAACTCAAATCGGAATTGTAATTATGTTTATAATGATAATGAAAACTTTAAATTCGGACGTGCAATGACCTTCAAATAAATCCAACAAAATACTAATCGAAACTTTGGTTATCTATACAAAGATCCAACGAAATATATTTTTAAAAATTCACACCACCAATATAATATACAGTGACCATACAAGATTCGGATTCCTGAACTGCAATGGATCGCACCCATCTTGGCATGTCAAATTGGAAGAAAAAGCAATCACAATCTGTTGCGACGCAACAAACAAAACTCTGGAATCATAATAGAGATTCCAAGCAAATTTTCAAACTCCAAATTTCTTTTTAATAATTCCAACGATCCAACGATTTTAACTTTTCAAAAAGCTTTTAATATTGGCAGTGATCAATACAATATTCTAGTTTCCAGAAATATAACAAGATATTGCAATCAAACAATTTCTAAGTTGTTGATCGACATTTAAACTATTGTTTTAAAATATCATACGAATGATGGTTCGAACTCACAATATAATTTACAAGACCATTCGAAGTTCAAATTCGGAATTGCAATAAAATTTACAGCGATAAAACAAATCCTCTAAGAATCAGATCTATCATTTAGTTAACAGCAAATCATAACAATTTAGCTTCCAAAATTTCTAATTAAATTCTACAGCTACTTAAACCATTCTAATATACAATTTAATCATACTACAATATAATTCAAAAATAAAATATTGGAACCAATGAAGACTGAGAGTTTATGGTATCCTTAAAATATTTGTGCTCCTTATGTACTCTAGCTTGCTAATCACCAAAATTTCAACAGTCCCCCCAGCCAATGTTAGGGGTACTCTTCTTGCCCCTAAGCCCCTCAAGCCGCAAAGGGGCCACACATAAAAAACCAACAAACTATAGCTTCAAGGCTTTCCTCGCAAGGAAGAGCTTCCACTCTTTCACCAAGCTTGGTATCCCAACTCTCACAAGTAAAACACAATCCACAAAATTTTGGCAACATAACATTACCAAGAAAAAGTGAGATCCTTTTTCCCTTCTACCACATTTGTTTTATAGAAAAATTCCCAATGACACATGTCCTCATGCACAATTAATTGTCTTTTTAATAAACTTAATTAGGATTGATCATCCACACACTTGTCACACTCTCCCCAAGTTGCACAAGTAATTACTCATTTTATTTTATTTAAAAATCCAATTTCCCCCACATTCCCCAATGTGTTCTTATTTTCGCTCTTAGTTGTCCCTTTGTTCCCCAAATTCTCATTTTATGAGTGTCTCCTAACTAGATCTTAGTTAGAGTTGGATTAGGAGTCTTCTTCTAGTTAGACTTAGTGGTAGTTTGACTTAAGATATTATTCTATGTATATACCTATTCTCTCAAGATTTTATTTCTTTCTATTTTAAAAATCCTTTTATTAAATTCATGCACACATGTGCATTTTATCCACCCTTTAAATTGTATTCCCCATTTTTCTATAGTTTGAATTTATCTCAAATCTTTTAGCTTATGTCATAGTTCATTTAGTCATTTGTTTAATTTTTTAGACTTAGACTTAGTCTTAGAATTAGGCTTTGACTTTTGTTAGGATTTATAATATACCGACTAATTAATTATTTAATTCTAACAAGGTCTAACTATTTAAATGTTTTCTAGGCCACCTAGATTATTGAATCAAGTTTTAATTACGTGATATGTCCTTCAAGACACACCTCCATGCTCCAAGGGTGCCACTCGCCTTTGACTGGTTTTGGAATTTTGTCCGACCCTTGGAGTCAACACTCCATTCGGTCGACCTTGTGAGAGAATAAGGGCTTCTAAGGAATAAGGATTATGCCTTATTGCGTGCCCCTTAGAAATATTCGTGAGTGATTTTCTCAATCCTCCCTCGTGACATCGTGGACCTCTCAAACTAGGTAATTGTTAACCTAGGGTTCAGACCACAGCGGGAGTGCTAGTAGGTTGTGACAGGGGCGTTGCCACACCTCTCCCTCAAATGTCTGGTTTTTGTGCATGGCCCCTTTACTCCTTATGTGAGTTGGACTAGCAAGCATTGTCAAGCCTACATCCACTAACAAAAACAGTGTCAATAATACATATACATACATCATATTGTAATCAATCATATGTCACCATAGTTTCCTTGGACTCTGGATTGAGTCAGGGAGTGGATTGTATTTGTTTGAGTATTTCATTTTATGCACATGTGACATTTTACATCTTACATGGAATTCATGCACATGAGCCTTTGAATTTGACACTCCTTTCATAGTATACTTTATTACCTATTCATACTCCATTGATTCCATCATCATATTTCATACCCTTTCTTAATCTCACTGCTCATCCATCATCATTAACTACCCTGACCTTCACAAACTTTGAAGAACTGAAGGAAAAAAACTTTCTCATTCAAGTATCCTACTTCCTACAAAAATTATGTCAAGTTCCTAAGTCTTCCTACTTTGCACAATGAATTAGATCTCAAAGAACAAGAGCAACCATACACTTGCAGTTTGATCTCATTAGATTGTAGATACATACTTTGTTTTCTCCCTATCTCGCTAAAGAAAAAAAAATGATAAATAGAAAAAATAGAAAAATGTAAATTGGAAAATATGTATATAGAACAAGGGTTCTGAAAAGAAAGGAGTCAAAAGCAAAGAAACAAGTAGGCAAGAAATCATTACATATGCAGGATTGAAGACTATGCACTATACATCTTCACACACATCATTACCCACCTTCACTCATATTAACTTCATAAGGAATAAAAACATTAAAAGTGGTTGAATTATCATGTTTTGATGGTTGCTTAGAGTAGATCTTGTCTTTTCCTAACTTATTTCTTGAGGATGTGGTAGATTCAATGCTTTTCAAGGTTACGTAGCTTGAATATCTACAAAATTTGTGTAGGTGACAGTTTGCAGTGGCCATTTTGCCATGTCATTTAAAATTTGATGAAGATGAGTTAAAAATTATGATACATGGGTTTTGAGGAGAATATAAAAAATTGAGTAAGATGCGGGCCATTTTCCAAAATAATGCACGATTAAAAAAGATATGAGCATGTTTCAAATCTGACTTAATAAAAATTGCAAGAATTTTTATTAGTAGTTACATCTAATTTTTTGTAGGAAATTTGAAATTTTATATAGTTTCACAAGTCCCAAGACTGGATCCTAATTTGGATATGATTCCAAATTATGAACACATGGTCATCCACCTCTCAACCAACATTTCCAACATTTTCAAAATTCATACAAGTCTTCAAGCATGAATAAAAAGATCAAATTTTATGTGGTAGTTTTCATCAGCAGTTTAATTGGCATTTATCTCAGAGATTACAGACACCCTTTTCAAAAGACAGCCTCATCATTTTCATCATCATAAACATTATTTATGTCATCTTCATCCTACAACAAGTCAATATTCAGATAGTTAAAGTTTATTTTCATAAATAAGTGACTAGCAGTAATTAGAGCAACTTATTCCAGAATGTTTGTTGTCATGTCAAGCAAAATTTTCTTATCAAATATTCAACAACATCAACATCTTCAAAGTCTTCAATAACATCAACATATTCACTAAATTTTTCAGTGTCTTCATCAACAATCTTTAGCAGCACCAGTTTCAAAATTGAAGCTTCAACAATAATCAAAAGCACACAATTAATTCCGGAAGTTCAACCAACTACAAAAATTCATAGTTCTGGAACGATATCATGCAAAATTGTCATGAAATTCATCGATATTATCTTCATCAACAATGTCAAATCAGTCATCAACAACATAATCAGAGTTGTTTTCAAAAAAATCAGAGTTTGACTTCAAAATATTTGATAATCTGCATCAGAGCCCTACATTGGAAAGCTACAAAAGGTATATAGTTATTTTAGATCATTTTTACAATTAGACTTATGAATTCTAAGAAATATAAACATGAAACTCTGGTTTAAATTCCAAAGGGATCACAATAAAAAAATCTCTATCCATAATGACCATTTCCATATCCATTATGTGATTTGTTAAATATTTGTCATTCATTGTAATCGTAATTGAATGAGGGCGTTGAAATCTGCATGTTCAAGTTTGAATTTGACACGACTTGATTTCATATTCCATGATTGCCTGTATTTCTTCATAATTGATTATGTATCTTCCCGTACCATGAAATAATCAAGTAAATATTTTACGGATTATTTCATCATTCGCCAAATTTTGAATTTATCCCTTGGTTGCTCTATATTTTCCACCCCTTTTTTTTATTCGCCATCCATATTCTAAGACAAAATAGTAGAATTGGAGTCTGACTTTCCAAATTGGTTTTTTTTTTTTGTGTGTCTCTGCAATGGGCATAATAGTGAGATCTGAGCCTGATGGAGTCAAAATTTTCGAGGCTTATTCAAAATTTTGAAAATGTTGGATGGATAAATTTTTTACAAAAGTTCAGAGGTCATGACAATGAGGTGACCAAAACATTAAGAAAAATCAAGATGTAGAGATAGTGAGGTATATTCCAAGGAAGCCGAGAACTAGAATGGTAAAGAATTAAAGGAACAAAGGATCACAATTACCAATAATCGATATCGATGTATCCAAAGAAAAAGTCGGCAAATTAAGAAGGAAAGCAACAATTGGAAGTCCATAAATTGATACAAGCCAACAAATATTGTATGGAGAAATTGAACTTCTTGAAAAATCAACTCAACAATTACAGTCCAAATATCCAAATTAGGTGCCATCTTTCATTCAAAGTCCATCATATTTTTATGAAGAGTAGGAAACAATAGACACCTTGAAAGAAGAAATCAAGGGTTTAATTAAAGAGAAATAGCCTAAACAACCAGTATCAGAAGAGAAGCATGAACATAAATGTTCAAAGAAGAGGCAGAAGGTAGTGGTTTGATCTGAACAAAGGTATTTTGGAGATATAAGAAATAAAATTTTGAATTCTTTTCCTTGCATGAGGACATGCAAAAGATTCAACATGGGGGAATATTGGGTCTCAAGAATAACTCTTTTTGACAATAATTTTGCTACCCATTCTACCTATTGGTCCCTTATAATCCTGTCATACCCATCAACTTACACTTCAAATACCACCATTTTGACAAATAATTGTGATTTGAGCTATGAGGATACAAATCAGGGAATTGTTTATTTTCTTTTGTTTTTATGAGTCTTTTTGTAAAAGTCTTCTAGAAATAAACTAAGTTGTTTTGTAGCTAACATTAAATCTGTAGCTAAGTCACAGGTTTGGATATAAATGAACTCAGATCAACAAAAGAAAAAATGGGAGGAGATTTCAAAAGTAATTCTTCATCTTGTCAACCTATCAACATCAACCAAGTAACTTCCACATCATCACAACAAGGTGATCAATGTTGCAGTCAAACATGTACATATTTCCATCAGTTTCCAGGCAGTGATTTTGTGGGGTCGATTGCGAGCAGATGAAGAAGAATATTAAAAATCGACCAAATGGGTTTTTCCATAATGAGCCCATTTAGCTTCCACATGAAATAGTTTCCTCAAAATGTGAATGATCTGGGAGATTTTCGTGATTCTTTAAAGCACATATTCTCATATTTCGTGTTGCGGCCAGCAGAAGAAGAAATTTGAACCGCTCATCAAATCAAGGAGGAGATCATTCATTCTTATCACAAATCAGATCTAGTTTGTTGAGTCATCAATCTCTAGGAGATATTTGAGACTAAGAGGTTGTTTTTCATTTCATATAAATGCCCAAAGCAAGACTGTGAAGGGGGATCCGAATTTCTAATATTGAAAACTTTGTTCTCTGATTTTTCTAATATAAAGATTATTTGTGGCTTGATCGGTGGATATTTTAGCATTTGATGTGTTAAGGATTGTGCTCTAGATAGTTTAAGTTCATAACGCTTCATTCAACAATGATCCTCGAGCCTGGAGGGCCCCCTTGTGAGGAGATTTATTGTTCATCTTTTGCTTTCCGTCATTTCACTTAAGTTGTGTGTATTTTAATTTAGTTGTGTGCCTTCAATTTAAGTTTTCATTTTGTTCCAAGTTGTGTGTCATTATTTATGCAATGCTTTCAATTTCAATTTTAATACTCAGTGATAAGTTGTCATTGGAATCATTCAATTGAATAGTTGGATTACAAAACCGGAATGGTAAATTTTGTAATGATCCTTGTAGGTCGGGATTCTATAGATTGAAGATCATAAAGTGATAAACTTGTCATTGTGTTTGGCATTTCAATAGATTCACTTCACTTTGAATATGATAGTTTATATCTTTAATTTCTGTAAATTAGATATATTTTTCTTTGAGTATAATAGTTTAGATTTTGTTGTTTTAAAGAATAATTAGAATAGATTTAGAACATTCACAAAAGGAACCAATTTCTACATATTGTCAGACAGTTGGCTTAGGTTGATGGATAGTTGGTATGGATTGTTGGTTGTCATTGATGTCAACCATTGGAGAGTGATATTGTAGATTGATGTCAACCCTTAGTGATTGATGTCAACCCTTCGAGAAAGTCTGGTAGCGAATTATGGTAGCACAAAGGTTTGGGTAATGGACCAAAGGTTGTTTCATTTATAATGGTATGAGTTTTAATATATTTGAAGGTAATACTATTATATATGGATAGTACATGTCATCCATTTCTGGTGGTATGTGGAACGTCACATAACTCCTCACGGTTAGAGAGTTATGGCCATGAGAAGTTGGAGAACCCAGGTTTGGGTAATGGACCCAAGTTTGTTTCGTGGATAATGGTATGAGTTTTGATATATTTGCAGGTAAGACTACCAGTTATGGTGATATGTGGAATGTCACATAACTCCTCATGGTTTGAGAATTATGGCCTTACAAAGTTGGAGGACCCTCATAGGTAGGCTTGAAGACCCAAAAAGTCAAAGAAGTCAAAGAGCTTGCAAAGAAGAAATTATTATTTAAATGGTAAATAAAAGTGACAAAGTCAAGGAGGAATATTTAAATGGAGAACTTTCTAATTATGGAGAGTGGTTAACCCTAAAAATGAGGAAAATAAATTAAGTGACCTAGAAATGGGTTAAGTGACCTAGAATTGGGTTAAGTGACCTAGAATTGGGTTAAGTGACTTGGAAGTGGGTTAACCCTAAATAAGGAAAGTTGGCAAAGTGACCTAGAAAATGCTTCTAAGGAAGCTACTTCAAGAGTATAAATAAGAGGCAAGGCTCTCTCATTTTAGATCACACTTGAGCATATTGAATATCTATAGGTGACTGAGGTAACCAAAGGATATCTAAACTGAATTTTAGAGGGAAGGTGAAGAAAAGAAGGCCGGAATTCAAGGGAGGATAAATTCTTTTGATGATGCTTTCTAAGGTATGTTATTTACAAGTCATCTCACCATTTTCACAATAACATTTTTTCTAGAATGATTCAGACCATGAAATTGATAGGACATTGAGGAAACATATCCAAGTATTTGTCGTAAAAATTCCATCTTGTGGGTCGTTGTATTTTTGGAGTTACACTCCGTGGAAAATGAGGTTTGTGGCTAGTCCTCAAACTAGTCTAAAACAGGTGTTTCGGGTAAAAACGTCATAACTTCTTCATAATAGATCCAAATTCAGTAAGACCAAATGTGTTGGTTAGAGTATAGTCTGTAGTATTTTTTGTAACATTTTCATATCCATTCAACATATCTTCCGTGTGGGGCACACTCTACAAAGTCACTCTCTAGAATAAGTCATAATTCAGCAAGGTGTGCCATTTTTACTATAACTCCTTTTATGAGAGGTTCCAAGTAGTGACACCTGGAGGAATTCCATAAAACAAACTGAAGAACATTGTGTACTATTTTCATATCTTTATTCATTACAGGGACATAGTTATGATTATTTCAAGTTAGGGTTGTTGACTAATCCCAAACTAGTCATGTAAGACTAAAGAAAAGTTTGATGAAAATGCTAGTCTCTTGTTGTGAAAGTTAAGGAAGGTTTGCAAGTATGTGATCATATACACCAGGTCTATTATAGAGTTACAAATCATATTTGGATGATGAAATTGATGAGGGCTTTTGGTTAAGGTACATGTTGGGTACACGGTTGAGACAAGTAGTTGATGAGTTGGCACATACATGAGGTGTATAGTTGATGATGTTGGTACATATTGATGAGTAGTTGACACATGATTGGTACATACTTGGTACATGGTTGGAGGCACTTGTTAGTAGTACTTTTGACACATGGTTTATGGATGATGTAGCATACTTTTCTTGGTATATTATTAGAAGAACATATTGATCTTGGTGATGATTATGAGTTATTGTGTTATGCTTGGTTGATGCACATCTTTGAAAGTTGTCTTGGTGGTTGATCTTGGTGAGTAGATCTGATTTGGTTGATAATATAGAGATAGGTTGTTGTGATAGGTTGTTGTGACAGGTTATTTTCACAGGTTTGGTGCATGGTTAATGCACTTGTTCATGGTACAGGTTGAGGTATAGGTTGGTGCATGGTTGATGCACGTGTTTATGGTACAGGTTGATTACAATTTGTTTGGTATAGGTTGGTGCATGTTTGATGCACTTGTTTATGGTATAGGTTGATTATAGGTTGGTGCATGGTTGATGCACTTGTTTATGGTATAGGTTGATTACAGGTTGATTGGTATAGGTTTACATCAGTATATCTCATAGTGATAGTGTGATAGTGGTTCCATCATTCTACTTCTACTTCATGGTGGTTGGATGGGGCAAGGACAGGTGGTTGTAGCCACCTTCCAATTGTAGCCGAGGAGAATAGGGGGTTGTAGCAAATAATAGGGGATTTGGAGCTTTCCTCATGTTGTAGCCTGAGAAACAAAGGGGTTGGAGCGTCCTTCCAGTTGCAGCTGGAAAACAAAGGAAATCGGTGCTTCCAATGAAAGTAATTCTTCAAGACATATAAGAAAAAACATTATGTGGTTTTCTCCCGCTTTGGGTTTCCACATAAAAACATTGGTGTATTGTGTATGTGTATGATTGTTCATTTGTTCATTGTTTATTTACTCTGCAAATATTGGATGATAATGCTACATTGATATAACACTTGCATTATATGGTTAAAAAGGAGAAATTTCTCTATTACTGATTCACCCCCCCTCTCAATAATCCAACATATATATTGTGCAGGGCACTTCGCAAGTTAACGAACCTAGATTGACAATTTAAATGTAACGGAATTCTCTGGTAATAGAATTGACTGACAAATATATCACAATACTAGTAGACTCTGTTGGTACACACAATTTCATGAATATCAATATTGCAAAAGAAATAAACATTGTGTATACCTTATGAAGGATATTATTGTTACAATCATCGATGGTTAACAAGTCAATGGAATACGAAGATGCCATAAAGTTTATATAGATATACAAAACCTGGAACTACAAATTGGACGTTACACTCTACCACTTAGTGGAATGGACGTGGTGTTAAGAGTAGAATAGTTGATGCAATTGGGTACCTACTCCACAAATGTGCAATTGTGGTGAGAAATGGTCACTAGGTCGCATATGTGCATCAAATGCTTATGCCATTGAAAAATTATAGACCCTAAAAGGAAAGGACATTGTAGCGAAGGTTTTTAGTTTACAAAATTGGCAAAAATTGTCAAAAAAACTCCGCTAAAATATATGTTTTCGATAGAGGATGATTTTTGCGGAGATTATAACGAAAGTTCATTATAACTAAAAAAAATATGGGCAGTTGGAGGTTTTAGTGGATGTTTTTCTAGGCGGTGTGCTTCATGGTGTATATGCATCGGTGCGTTCTCAAACTTAAAGCATTGGTGCTTACATTTCACCGAAAGCACTGAGGAAGTCAAAAACAATATTGGGGCACCGGTGGTCTTCTAAATAATAATACACTGGTGCTTTAATAATAACAATGCACCAATTGAATCTATGATACCATGCACCGGTGTGTTAAAAGACAAACATGTTCAGTGCATGAAATTTAGAATGTACCGATGCAGAATTCTGATACAGAAGCATCGGTGCGTCGTTTTAATTAAACTCATCAAAATGATTATTTTTATTATTATAATTGTTGTTCTTAAAATAGTAGTACGATCGATGTTGGTTCATTTTATTACAACATTCGACCACATTTTATTGCCGCACCTATTTTTTTTAGGATTAAACGCACTGATGTTCATTTTCTCTTTTTAGAAACATCTACCTGTGACAATGCAATTATTGTTATCTTTTAATTCCATTGTTCATAAAAAATTGACATATATATTATAACAGTATTCATATAAATTAAATTTTGAGTAGTGCATTTGGATATGATGTTTGGATTAATTTGTAATATCATCAGATTTCGCATCTCTTCATTATAATATTTAATCATCAATATATTTAATCAACGATGTAACATTTCACAACGACATTGGACAACACAATAGAATAAAATAAAACATATTTTATTATATATGAATGACAGACTTTTTGTCATGCAAAATGGGACACTTATTCGTAACCCCTTGAGTTTCAATTGGGACACTATGTCCATTACGTTAAACAAAATATCTTATTTTCATAGATAATTATTTCAAAAAATAAAATAGCGTGCATTGATATCCAAATATTGATCATCATTCTTCGTTGGAACTGTTGTTAGTGCTCGAGAAGTCATTTAGTCGAATTTTTTGTTGATTGCCTCAATTGTTTTCCTCTTCTTCAAGTTCCATCTACAAAAATAAAGTGTAATGAGTGTATCTACATTGGTGAGAATAATGAAAATTGAAATACATAATATACATGAATGTAAATTAAAAAGTGACGTACCATACAAAGAATTGACTCTTGAATGATACACATTCTTTCAAAACCAAATCTCATGCCTTTTGTCAACAACTCTTATGTTGGCACATTTCCATACTTTGTTTCCTGCAAGTTTTATACCCCATAATAAATCATAGATATAATATAAAGGATTTTTTTTATTCCATTAATTATAAAATGAGAGAAGTAAAACAACATAGATACTTACAAATTCCACAATTAATTTTTTATATGCCAACATATACTCACAACCCATACTTAACCCAATGTCAAACAATTATTTTGATGGCTCTTTTTTGTATGTTAGCACATGTTTGAAGACATTCAATGATGGTTGTTGTAAAACACCTTAAAATATACAAAAATGAAATCTTAAGTTGTTATAAGGAAATAAGAATTACTCATAAAGTTTGCTATCAACACTTTTCTTCATTGTCATCATGTTTTATGTGTTGAATGGGTTCCATTTTGTTTTATTTTCTGTAAAAAAATACTTGAAAATTAATATGTAATGTTCAATTATTTATTTCTATGTACCTAATAGAAAAATTCAATGATTTCATACATTTGAAGCACGTTGTTGTTGAGATGGTTCCTCTTGCGATGCAATTATGTCAATTTCTTTGACCATCACCATGTACGCTTTTTTGGACATTCCTACTAGAATATTTCAGATATCAGCTTGTTGATCCTTTGGGATTTTCATAATCTTCCTGAAAAAAGTAGCATGACAATAAACTATTTTTATGTTCATATATGAAAACAAAATTGATATTGATAAATGAATGTGTTGTAGTAATATATACATATTCTAGAAAAACATTTTTAGGAATATTACTTTTTGAATGATTATTTTTTGTTATTGTATGTTTTTATTATTGCAAGTCTGACAGTCTCATTGACAATTACTCTGGAAATGCTTCTTGTAGTTTAGATATAACCTGGTTCTTGGAATCATTGGATTGATTTTTGTATTGTAAGTGGAAAGTACGTCTAAACATTCGTGCCACTATATCCCTCGTAGTTTTGTAAAAGATTTTCCCCCTTTCATTAACCTCCAACATCACTCCAGATGAGCTAAGGACCAATTCATCATCATTTACATCTTCTTTAAATTTTATTTTCTTAGGACAACATTATGTTCCTTCGTTGTTGGTCCATGCAGAACATTAAACATGTGTGAATTAATAGATTGTTTGAAACATGTTATCTAATATTCTTAAGTATATTATTAATGAAAATTCAAAAAAGAACTTATATTGACTAGTATTTTTTCATTCACCTAATTCATCCTTTTGCAATTTTTCCATCAAGCTTTTACGCTCTTTTGCACTTAGATCACAAAGAATCTTATTGAGCTTACTCATTTTGTGGCTCTGCATAACACACACTAACCAATACATATTAGTTAAACTTACATATAGTTCAAACATATTAATTTTGTATAGAATTTACAAAGAACTTGTCTTTTTTGCTTTTTTCGATGTACTATCATTGTGCCGATTAGGATTTTTGTTACTTGAACTATTCTCACACATTTTTTTATCAATATACAACCTGTATCATTCAATAAAGAAGATATTAAATATATTTTATAAATAAATCACATAATTTTCAGCTAAAAAAATAAATAACTTTATGTCTTCCGGTGCGCTTTAATAATATGAAAACATTGGTGCATTCGATACAGAAAACGCACTGACAGGAAAAAATATTTTAAAAAATATATACTTTAGATTACAACGGTGTGATATATATCGATAACAACATCGCGACTAGAGTAAAAAAGGAAAACAAAAAACATACCATGAATGTAAAAAATAACCGAAAAAAAGTACACACCGGTGAACGATTTTTTTTTTTTTAAATTATGCTACAACATTTCCAGTGTGCTTTATCAGTGAGCGCACCGGTGCGTTATAGTCAAATCGACACACTGATAACCAGAAACTGTTTTTTTTAAATGTGATAGGGCCGAGAGGGTTTGGATCCGATGTAATAAGTGGTTCCCTTGCATCACATGTCAAATGCCTTATATATAGAAACACAAACCCATTAAATCTAAAATGTCGAAAATGAAAAACCTTAATTGTGAAGTGATAGAGGGAGTTAAACTCTAAGGTGAAATTTTGTAGTCACATAAGCAATAAGAAGAAAGGGATTAAGGTAAGTATTATTATTTTTTTTTCTTAATTTCAATTAAATCTAAATAGGAATAGAAATTGTAAAAAATTTATTATTAAAATCAACAGTAAAATTTAAAAAATTTAGTATGCAGGGTTTTGAGTGAATCACAAAACCCTTCAAATTCTGAACTTCTGAATAATTTTGTTGCTCCCAAAGGGTTTTGAGTGAATCACCATACCCTTCAAATTCTGATCTTCTGAATAATTATGTTATTCCAATGTATTTTGCTGCTCCACAGTGCTCCCCGGTATGTCTCTCTTGCAAATCTCTCCCCTGTAAATTTTGGCAAAATAATGAAATAGTTAATAGCTTCTTACTATTTAAAGGATTTTATGAAATTAGTTTTTTGAAAAATAAATTCTCGCTCATTTTTCAATTGTAAAAAAACAAAGTCGCGTTTTTTTTTTAAGTTTTTCGAAACACCGGTGCGTTTATTGATACAACGCATCGGTGTGTTTGGTTAGACAAAGCACCAATGCAATAATTTTTTTTGGAAAACCATTATCATACAATTCTTTTTTATTTATTTGAAATCTTGAGAATTGGTGCGGTTAGTAATTAAACGTTGTGGTGCTTTATATTGTTATAGATGCATCGATGTGTTTTGTTTAAAGAAGCGCATCGTTATGCTTTAAAAGTTATTTGAATTTTTATTTGCACATAAAATAGTATATTCATATTCAATTATCTTTTAGGATGCATCCACATGACTTGCAGGACTTCATAGTATACATTTTCCTCTTAAAGAAGCCTTATTCTTAAAAATTGATTGTTGATTTTGCTCAAATGCGGGGAGAAAAGCTTATAATATCAAATGGCCAATTCTTCAAATTCTAGCCCATTCCATATTGCTCAAAGTCCATCACAGAGTTCTCCATTTCCATCTCCAGTAAGTTCAAATTCTATTTATATTTCGATTATCTAATTGAATTTTATTTTTTTATCCATGTCAATCTGAATAAAAATGTATCCAAATTTGCAGGATCCTGATTCAAAATCAAGTTTAGATGGAGAAAATATTCCACTAGTTCAAAAATGTCGGAAGCTCTTATCAGAAGCAACATACAGTAAGAAGTTGGTAGATGAAAATAGATAATCTCTTTACCCTGCCAATTGTAACTTGTCATCTTCTAACCACAATCTTGGGTCAGCGATGGTAATAATTGTTTGGTATAATGTAATTTGAACAAATCAATTGCATTGTGCTTACTAATATCATCAATGTACTAATGTTCAATATTTTTTAAATTAAGATTTTGATGATGAGTGACCTACCTATCATCTTCCATTTCACCCCACTACAATATCAAATCGAGAGAAGGTTGTAATAAGAGCACAACTCAGAGAGGAAGCATACCAAGAATGGTTGAATCAACCACCTATTCAATTCCCACTACATCTAGATTCACCAATTAGGAATGACTACAACAATAGTAGTTCTTCACAAGTTGGCAATGGATTCAATCGAATAGAGATTGTTATGGATAATTATTTACAAGATACGACTACCATGGAGACAATGTTGTTGGATACACTCCAAAAAAATGAGCTAGGGGATGATGCTCATATCACTTATACCTTTTTCGAAAGCCTGAAATCTGATTCCACCACCCCTCTCTTTAGAATTAGTCGGTCAAAGTCTACCCATTTGGGGACAACAATGTTAATGCACAACTTGAAAGCAAATTTTGGCATGTCAAACGCATGTTTCTCGGCAATATTGAGGTAACTAACCATCAAGTCCCTTATATTTCGAGAAATTGTGTCACACGATCAACATTAAAAATGGTCAATTTTGTGAACGTTAAATGACATTGTACATTTCTATTTCCCACTAACTAAGGTTATTCAAAGACAAGGTTCTTCCAAGTGATAATGTCTTGCCCAGTAGTTGCGAAGAGGCAAAGCAAATGTTGAAAATATTGGGTGTTTAGTACATATCATATTATACATGTACGGATGATTGTATTCTATATAGAGGAGAATATGTAGACAAAGAGATATGTGTGAAATGTGGGCGTGACAGGTACAATAAATCAAATAAAAGGGTAAATCACATGGTACTCCTCATAATATATTGAGTCACATGCCTATCATCCCAAGGACTCAAAGGGGCTTTCATTGCAAAGAATCAACAATGTTCCAGGGATGGCATGCCTCGCACAGAAGTGAGTCAAAAGTTATGTGAATCCCAACAGATTCAATAGCTGTGCAACAGATTCAATAGCTGTGAAGCATATAGAGGATACATGGCCTGAAAAATTCAAGGATGAAGTATGAATTCTATGACTAAGAATAGCCATGGATGGCGTCAACCTATATTTCCTCCAAAACACTAACTATTATGTTTGGCCCGTAGTAGTGATCAATAACGATATCCCCCCATGGTTGTTTGTGAAGAATGAACATCTTATGTTGTCTCTTATAGTCCTTGGTAGAATTCAAGTCAAGAATATGGATGTCTACCTACAACCATTGGTAGATGAATTGAAGGAATTGTGGGAAGGGATATATGTATACAATGTATGAAGACCCATTAGAACAGAGAGGAGTTTTACATTGTATGGCATATGTGCTTACACCACACATGATTATCCAGGCTTAGGAGTTTGCTCTGGTAAATTACATGTTTATCGATTTGTTTATATACTTAATAATATTTTGTTTCATATTTAATTCGATATGATTGTTCATCTTAAATGCTAACGTGCAAAATATGCATTAATAATTTTGCAGGTCTTGTAACAAAAGGGTATCATGGATGTAAATGTTGTGGACCTTATCTGAAGGCTAGGTGGGCCAACCACCTACGAAAGTTAGTGTATGACTGCTCTAGGGTATTCCTCCCAGAACAAGACCCTTACATAAGAGCAACATCCACTTTCAAAGGTAAACCAGAGAGAACCCAAAGGCCTGCAATAATGACACCAACAAAATGGTTTAGAGCATATGAGAGAGAGAAGGAGAAGGAGATTACAGAAATGTTCAATTCAAATGGGGAGCCTAACTTCAACGATTCAGAATTATTTGACACCTATGTTGAGAAATTGTCCATTGGGATGAAAAGGAAATTTGTCTTTTATGAGCTCACATATTGGGAGCATCTTAAGATTGCCCACTTACTATATCCCATGCATATATTTAAAAATGTTTCATCTTATTTATGGAGGTGCATATCATCAAAAGAAAGTGACACATTAGTTATTGGGAGAGATCTTGTTTCTTCAAAAACTAAAAAGAGACATTGTTCTGTTGACGATAAAAATTGCAACGAGGAATTTCGCCCGCAAAGTACTGCTAAAGCCTATTATTTAAACTACGCTAATAAGATATAATACTAGTAGGTGGGACCCTCTTGTAGACTCGAGGCTCGGAGATAGTCATATCACACATTTTATGATGTTGTTTCGATGCTGCTTACAAGGTTTTATATGGCGGATGATGCAGTCTTCGTTTCGTTTTGACATAATGACAGGTGGATGATGCATTTTATGGGATGTTCTGTTATTCGAAGCTTTAATTTTATGTTATGATTAGCATATATTTACAGTTGTTATATTTGATCATGTCACCATGATTTATTATCTGGCTACACATGCACAAGAAATATGTTAGTAACAACATAAACAAAAGAAAAAGGGAAGAGACTTATAAAAAAATCCAAAAGAAAGGGGCCTATGCTATGCTATGTTAGAAGCTAGGTGCAAATAAAATGAAAACAAGTTAGTGTTAATCCTAACTATTAATGGTTAGTGGCTATGCAATTTTCATTTGAGTTATATTGAGCGCTTTTGATATTGCAATACATATGGTACAGTATGGAAGTTTGGAAATGGTTAATATGGAATTTTTGGGTGGCGCATTTGGCAAGCAATGTGGTCATAGATTTCAATGGTTTGGAATTTATGGCATGGTTAAGTGTATTAGTGATTGTTGGATGTCATGTACTTCGAAATTGAATGAAGAGGAGATGGAAGCAACGTGCAGTAAATGCACGTCACTCCATACTTCTCCTGTTGGGCCATCACCCTAGTATGGTTATTGTTGCATTTCGTTTTGTTGGTGGCTAAGCTCTGAGATACAAGCCTGGGAAGGAAGCGCTCGGCCAACTCGCCCATTTTAAGCTATCGATTACAGGTATTGTTCTTTTTCACCCATCCATGAATTACGCTCTGTGTATGAAAAAATGATGGCTCAATAATTATTTGGTTCATGTTTTCCAGAGATTGCCAAATATGTAAATGCATGGTTTTTCTCTTTGGAATGACTGTGTGGTTGTTCAATTTGCAAGTAAAAGAATTGGTTGGTTGAGTTGTGCATTCGCTGGTTGTTCTGTGTGGTAAAAATCGTGATGGCTCTCTATAGTTTTTAAGTGGATATGGGTATTATCGCTAAGTGTTTTGTTGGAGTGTTTCGCTCTGTTTATCCTTGTTGGCCACTTCCTCATAATTATGAGGGTAACCCTGTCCATTTGTATTCGGGTTGTTATGTGGTTGTTATGTATGTTTTTTGGGTTGCCTTTTGGTCACTGTGTATTTTCCAGAGTCATGGTCATGGGTTTATTTTCATGGTCTTGGCATCAAAGTATCTCATAAGTCAGCCTTAGGGTGGCCATTATGCCAAGATATATGATTAATGGTTTACTGGGTGATATAAGTTATGCCTCGGGTCTGCATTCCCACTGGCATTGTCATCAAATGAAATGGACATTGGTTATACCTCTGTGTGTTTTGCGTACTTCTTACTATCCAATGGGCATTCGTTTATCCTCTGCATCATTGTCCTACCCTACCCGTCATTGAATTGTTGTGTCATTGCACATACCCGGAGTTATAAGGAACCTTGTGCTTGTATCGAAGGGTCTCTACCTATTGGTTGAGATGTTTGGAAGACCTCCAGTCTCTTAGTGCTATTGATGACCGAACAAACTCTTAATTGCTTCCTTGTATTCATTGTTACAGAGCCCTTTTTTTTTTTAAATCCCTAACTGTCTTACTCAAATCGGGCATATTTATGATTGTCAAAGATGGGTTGTAAAATGGAGTGGTTATGACAGCTGCGTCGAATACCTAGCTCGGGTTTATTTGATTGAATTGGTTGAAAAGGTTGTTATTGGGAATCAGTGATAATGTGCAGTCAATGGCTATCTCTTCTCGTTATGATTTCAATCATTGTATTCATACAGCATGGTGTTAATTGCAAGTTGGTGACTACTGTGTGTTTCACTAGTCCCGATTGGGATCATGGAAAATTGTGGAAATTGATGACTGTGATTTCGTTGTTTCAGTGTGTATCTATTATGGAGGCATCGTGCATATTTTATTTTATTTCATCATCAGTGATGAAGCTCGGGTTTTATCTTATGGTTTCATTGCAAAGTTTTATTGGTTGATATAATGAAAAGGCATGAAATCGAGCAAGTGTTAGAAGTCTGTTCAATTTGGAAAAGGGACCTGTGTATATGTTTTATTTGGGTGATTGTGAATTATGAACAGTGTTTGATATTTTATAGTCATATATAATGGATAGAGATGAAGCAATGTTGTTGTGTGTTTCTTTTGATTTTGTTTTAAATGAAAGGAAAGGAATTAGAGACCAAGTATTCTCTTAACAAGATTGTTGAAAGTCATAGTGATTATGAGTATGTTTACAGACTGTGTTAATTGAGAAGTTTCGAGGAAATGGAATGTGGGACAGTGAACAGTTTTGAGACACAGTAATTGTTAAACTGGTATTGGTATCTTTTGTATTGAATAGAGAGTTTTTTTTATGGATTATTTGATTTGTTTTATGAACAATATTCATTTTTTCCCTACCATTCTCTCACTTTTTCGCACATTACAAGTCCCCTCGCCTTCCCATATTCACTATCCAATCCATGTTCTTAAAATTAAATTATAGTTAAGTTAAACTATGTATTATAATAGTTAAAGGATGGCACAAGGATGCGTTACAATGATATATTCTTTTAATTTATAATACAGTTGATTGTTTGATGATTTGTTGAGCAGTAATCATGATCTACCCCCCTTCATTTTAACACTTTTCGATCAATACAATCCCTCACATATCTTATAACCCTTATTCACCCCTTGCTCATTGACAAGTATTAAACGATTTGTATGGATTGGATTGCATGAGTCTGATGTGTTGTTGAGCCAAACTTTGTTTCATATTTAAAGAGATGTCATGTATGGTTGTTGAAGAAATTAGTTGCTAATCAATAATGCTTACATGAATGGTCTTTTTTAGCAGAGGTATCCATGGCCAGGGTGACAGAGGAAGAGGAAATTGGAACAGGGGCCCTAGAAGGCCAAGGTTTTCTATACATTTTGATGCAGACTCGCAAGAGTTGAGCCAGCTATTCCAAGCTGGATTTTTTAACTAGATTGGACAATGAGTGGTCCAACCTAGGCTAGAAAGGCCTCCCTTCTAAAGCCCACATGTCCCTGGTATCACAGTTCCCCCTCATGTCTCATTACAACCTGAAGTCCCTGAAAACGACGAATGGCGAGAGATTGTCCATCTGACAGTCTCCCAACATCGTGGCTGGCCTAACTTGTCTCTACCTGCTCTTCCACATATTAATCAAATTGTCCAAGTTGCCCATGCCCACTCAACAGTACAGTCTTCCCATGCAAGCAAAAGGTTAAAAATCGAGGCCCACCATGCTCCTGACAAAGGAAAATCCGTTACTACCCCCTCCTCTCCCTCAAATGGCTCTGCCAAATCTGTGTCATCCTGCATGCATTTGAGAGATAATTGCTCTCATGTTATCAGTGAGATTAGGCCTAAAGGCCCCACATATCCTAAGGCAAATTCAGAGAAATCAAAGGGTGACAACAACAACAAGGGGAAGATTGCATCCTAGAGAGGCAAATATGGGTTTTAAGTGTTTTTATTTATTGATTGTTGAGAACAATTGACTTCTGAAATTTTGGACAACACACTATTTTTTGGATATATGGTTATTATGTTTTTGGATGTAGTTTCAATTATCATTGATATAAATTGTCAAATTATGAGAGTGATGATGGGAGCCACAAGGAGGGATGTGTTTGATTGATTAACTAGTTGTGTTATGCTTGTTAAAAAAACTAAAGGGAGTCACAAGGGGTCCCACCTACTAGTTATTATTATTAAAGACCCTTATTATTATTTTATTACTTTTCCCCCTTAACTAAAAAGTTGGTTGAGTTTTAGTTAACTTAACTAAAGAGGTAGTTTAACTACGTCAACTAATTCTAATTTCTTAAAGGCAAAAAGAGAAGAAGGAACGAGAGGGGTATAGAAGGAGAAAGCATACTAAGGTCTGATCTTTGAGTTTTATTGAGACAATTCAATTTTCATTAATTCTTTGATTCATTGAAAGCCTAATTCTCTTTTATGATAGCAAGGTCCTATTGTAGAGAGCAAGATTCGGGGCTGAATTTCGTCATTTGGACACTTGTTTTTCAGAGGTGTTGATCTATCTTTGATAGTCTGTGTAGACTTGTCTGTTTGTGAATTAAATTTCATGACTGATAAAGGCTATTGTGCAGAGTCGTGTGGGCAACAATCTGTGGCAAGTTGATCCACCTTTTAAAGTTAAGTTTTTTACTTTCTGTAAGAAGTCATTTTGTATGGTTTTCATTGGGGACATCAAAGTTTGACTTTGGTCCAAACTTCCTCCAGGAGTTTTGTAAAGAGAACGAGTCTTTTGATAATTTGGAATGGATTAAACGATTGTTTTATGTCTCATATGCGTTGATTATTGACTTAGTGTTTTTTACTTCTTTCTCTATATTTATTTCTGCATCTGTTATATTCAGAAAATTACATAAATATTGAATTTTCAACAATCTTTCATTAATAAAAAAATCAGCCTAAGCACTTGTAATCAATACTTGTGGATTATGAAACAATTTTTGATGGCTATAAACATAGGGTGATATTTCTGTCTATCTTGCTTTAGCCAAGTAAGATCTGAAAATGCTTGAGTAAGATTATTCTGTATCTTTTCCTCAACATTTATTTGGCAACCATACTAGGGAGATTTCCAATATCTCTTTGGTTGATTTTTATGCTTGATTATCATCAAATATATCTATTTTTCTGATATTGATTCTTTGACTGTTTTATTTCTTAATGATTGTACCTATTGCAAGGAAGCCTAATATTGAGCCGAGTCTTCAAGATCAGACCATCATTGCTTTAAATTTGTTTAACACCATTTTAGACATTGATAATACTCGGGCCGAGCTTAATCGTTCATGGGAAGCAATTGAACAAGACATAAGTGCCCAAGAACATTGGGAAGCTAAACGTAGATAGCCTAGGAATCAGCCATAACTTTATTTTCCTTCAGCTTTGACCTTCTTTTCATGTCTTTAGACCCTCATGTTTCTAGGAGAAGAAGAGGCTTATCACCGGAAATTAATCCTATTGTTGAAATAAGAAGAAGGAACGTTCTGATATTAACCCAACAAAGTACTCTAAGGAGAACCTTGTCTGATTCATCTAGTACGTCTTTCTCTCCCTCGCCTATCATCCACAAGTTGACATCTAGTGGTGGCTCTGGTGGCACTGGAAGTGCTTCCTCATCTCAATATTTAGCTTCATCAGTTATTGGTAGCTTATATAGTCACCAAGTCCATGTCTAATCTACCACAAATCCCACCGAAGTCATTAAAAAGTATGGGCTTTTTCAATTTGAAGAAGATGTTACAACCACACCGTGGCATGTTTCCTCTCCTCTTAACCTAGAACTTGCTACTCGTCCACTTCCTAAATTCAAAGAGCATCTTCCTAGGTTTTATGGAAATAACACTGTCACTACAAATGAACACTTGGTGGCATTTTCTAATGCCTGTCACAACATAGGAGCCAATGACAACGATACTTGCATGCGCCTATTTGTCAATTCCCTGGAAGGGAAGGTTGCGATTGATTTCTTTGACCGTCCTCCTAAGATTTTGTCTACTTGGGAGGAGTTATTCTATTGGTTCAAATCCACCTATGGGCAACCCAAAAGCCCAGCTGAGCAATTACGGGAGTACGATAACATCGCTTATAAGGATGGTGAGACCATCAAGTCCTTCAACTTGCATTTCACCAAGTTATACAATCAAATCCCTAAACTCATTTGACCTCAGAACCAAGCCACTTTCATGCATTATTATAATGCATTACCTTCCCCCTACCGTCATAGGCTTGAGGAAAAATCCATTGGTAACCTCGATTCTGCTATGCATACTTGTTTCGAGTATGAAGAACAGCTTTAAAGAACAAGTCTTCCTTGGGGAGAATCAGTTAAACAGACAGACATGTCCCCCCTCTTACAACTTTGTACAAGACATGAATAATTGTATGATAGCGTATGAGCAAAAGGGAAATGTCTCCCCTCTTACCCCTAGAGCTTCATCCTCTTTTACACCCCCCTTTAGAAATCCAAATGAAAATAATTTTCAACCCAAGGCTATGATGCCTCATAGTTGGTGTAACTTTTGCGAGGAACACCATGAGGAAACCACATGTGAGGTAAAGAAGAGTGCCAGAGATAAGATCTTTGGTAAAAGACTGTCAACTACCATTGTTGTCCTAGATTTCACAGAGCTAGAAGGTGTCATGATCATCAATACTAGGAACATATCCTACACTCCCAAAGGCAAATATGATCCTCCCTGCAATTCTTCTAGCCTAAGCTCATCCTCACTAACTGTTATTGTTCAGGTTCCTAAGGTTCCTGGCAGTCAAGGAACTACCTCTCCTCTCCCCTCTTCCAAATACAATATTCTAAATCAGTTGGCCAACATCAAAGCATATGCAACCCTTCTGGACATGGTCATCGTCCCTGAACAACAAAGGCATCTAAAAGAATTCATGGAAAAGCTTTTGTTATACCCAACCTCTCTGAAGAGGTAAATGAAGATGATTCATCTGTAAATAAAGTAGGTGTACATAACTTTAGATACCCTGTAAAAAATCCCCCTTTTTATATTTCTATAAAGATTATGGATAAGATCATCCATTGTTGCCTCATTGACGGCGGTTCGGGCCCAAGTGTAATGTCGAAGATTATTATGGAAGAGCTAGGCTTGTCTTGTACAAATGAAAATGCTAGAAGCATGCTCTCTTATAATAGTCTACAACAAATGACTGATGGGTGTTCTATATGCACTAAAAACACAGTAAAAACCCTCAATTAAATTGTCAACCTAGGATAAGTAAACTTAGAGTTGTAGCAAAACATATGCCAGAGGTAGAAGGCAGGTAGGAATATAATACAACTAAGGAAGGCAACTATCTATGGCTAATCTACTCAAGCAAAGCTATCTAATGAGAAAACCCTACTAAGCAAAATGAAACTTGGTAACATAAGTACTTTTGGGCCAAGGGTCGATGGATAGTTCCTAAGAAAGCAAATGAAAACTCTATGTAAAGCGAACTAGTTTAACAATAATAAAAAACAAACTACTAAGCATAATAAGCAAATGGCGAAAGCAAACTATTTTAACTTGCCAACCTACATTCAATGAGCAACTACCCTATGAAAGAAAATAAATAAGCAAGTAAGAAAAAACACCTATCTAACCTATTAAAGCAAATAGACAAGTAAGCAAAAACACCTAACTAACCTACTAAAGCAAAAGACAAATAAGTAAAGGCACCTAACTAACCTACTAAAGAAAAAGACAAGTAAGCAAAGGCAACTAACTATTGCAAACAATCAAAGTAAAACTTCTTATTGAACAACTATCTAGCCTAAGAGGCAAGTGGACTAAATGCTTAATGCAAAACTATTTCTAATGCGTGAAAGGAAATCTAAATGCTCAATGCAATGCATGAAAGGAAATATATTCTATTGAAAGCAAGAAAGATTAACAATTGATTCTTAATCTATGATAAGCAAACTACCATCTAATCTATCAAAGCAAAGTCTATCTATCCTACAGCAGCAAATAAGACTATTTTCTAAGCTATGAAAGTAAGAAACTATATCTATGAAAGCAGGAAAACTATCCTTTTAACCTATGACAATTCAATATATAATGTTGGTGGTTGTGTGAATGTCTTCAGTGTCGGATAATATCTCGATGACACTTGACAACAAAAAACAATTCCAATGGTATAAGCTCAACACTAATCTCAATGGAAAAATGAAAGGTGTGGAGTAAACAATCCAATGAAAACTTAGCCATGATAAAAATAATGTTAAATACCCTACATATTCATGTACAAACCATCAACAACATAACAAGATCATCATTATTTAACTAAGAAATTTAATTGCAATTTAATCTATGAAAGGAAATTGCGTAAAAGAAAACTATCCTATGTCTACTCTAATCATTCAAACTACAATAAAGAAATGACTAAAAACGGAAATTAAACACTGATATTAAAAAGTAAATTAACAATCTATATTAACCAACAAATAATTAAATGAAATCTATATAAAACTGAAGTAAGCAAGCTGTAACTAAAAACTGGAATTAAATCTATCCATCCATCAATCCTTGTCAAAGGAAAACCCAAATTAAAAACTTTGTTCTATCTAATTAAACTCTGTTCTAAACTTGACTACAAAATCATAGAATAAAGCATAATCTAACATCTAATTGCACACGGGGTTAGTATAGAGAGAAAGACTTGCAAGTCTTTTCCTAGTCTATAAAATCAATGCATGTTAATATGTATCAACATCTAACCTACAAAACAATTAAGCTACAACAAACTAGTTAGCATAAGAAAAATATGCATATACAGAAAATAAAAAGAGCAATTTAAATTAGGAAATGCAAAACAGACATGAAGACAGTTACCAGACTGTTGGTGGGCCACCCAACAAGTCGTGGTCACTCTCTAAAAGCACACCACGAACTCAGCAGGCCGAATTCACCATAAAAATCCAAAAACGCAATTCTGGCATAATTATGGCAATGTAAAACCTCAAAACAGAATAAAACGAGTTTGTCTCCAATACAATGGTTCTTCTACTTGCTTAACAATCTTATGACCATCCTAGCAATATTTATAAGCTTGCAGACCAAGTGGTCGACCACAGGAGGGTAGAACCACTTCTAATTTCGACAAAATACAATAATGATGCCCTAACTGACAAAACAGAGCAAGCCAATAATCGCCCTCTTTGGACAACTAAAACTGAGTTGTCTGGAGTTCAGTAGTTGGAGGGGATAAGGATAAACAAAACCCACGTGCTCGATTTGCCCGTCACTGGCCGCCAATACCTTAACCGCCAAGTCACCCTGTGTTTTTGTGCAAGACGCAGTGCTAGACAGAGTGTCGCATCGAGTGTCGGAACGAGTGTCAGATCAAGTGTCAAAACTAGAAACGTAGTGCGTTTTTTCCCTGTAACACCAAAAAACCTGAATTAACTCTTAGAAATCATAAAACATGATGAATTATACTTGATTCAATCATTAAATATGAATCACACGTACCTTATGGCGATCATACCATTTTATCATGAAATTCCTTCAAAAATATCCTTTAAAGGATGAAAAACGCATATGTACATGTGGCAAAAATGTATAATAACCGTCATGAAAGTGATCATATCTCGGGCCCAACATTACCCCCACACTTACGATTTTACAGGTCCCACTGCAAACAAAAAGAAGTTACCCCTCGTGACTAGGCTTGTTGAGGAGGATCAGCTTTGGAAGGCTCTCCTTCTTGTTGTGTAGTCTTAGCCTTGTGCCTCTTGTGTTGCTTTAATTGTGCTCTGAGGCTACGGTTAGATTTAGTCATTTCATCAACCAACCGTTGAAGGGAGTTGACCTTTGCATGAAGGACCGCATTGTCACGATGAAGGTGTACATCTATTGTCTTCCTCTCTTCCAACTGTGGGAGAAACTAATGGTTTTCTTTTTGTAGCTGCTCTATGGTCGGGATAGAATCGGTGATCTATGAGGAAGGCTTAGATCCTTTGAGGGATGTGGACAATCTATCAATTTTAGGATCTAAAATGGGCATGGGTGAAGTAGGAGTGATGGGAGATCGGTAAGGTGGGGTAGGTTCTGATTTTGTTTTCCTTAGTGCCTCTAATCCATCTACAGAGACTTCCCTCAGTTGCTTATGAGGGCTCTCAAGGTCAGAGGACACTTGGATGGGATCCAAAGCAGGTGGAGGTTTTGCATAAGGCTTGATTCTTGTGTTTCGGGTACTCTTCCGAAAGGGTCCCTTACCAAATCGATTGGCTCCACTCTAGTTTGTGGGAATGATGGGAAATTCTTGCTGCATTACTTCTTGAAGATTTTTAGGTGTAGGATCAAGAGAGAGTGAAGGCATTGGGGGGTCAACAATAGGCTTCTTTTTGTCTTTACTCTTGGTCTTTTTACCCGATGAAGAAGTAGGGATGTCAACAAGCTTTTGGTATTGTTCTGGCAAAGAGAGGGTTTGTGCAAGGGAGTTTGGGGTTCTTGGAGAGCGAGGCTTGGATGGAGAGATAGTTTTTAGGTTAAGTGGCTTTTTGTCGATCTTAATTGTCAAGTGAGGGTTTGCAAATTGGTAGATAAAGGCATATCAATTTTGCCCCTGTTTCTCTAACTCAGCTAGAACAAGGAGCTTGATCAAGCCATGGTGGAAGAGATTGTTGTGGGGATTAGTCACATTTTTCCTCACTTGAGAGGACATCTTCTCCAAGATTTTGAGAAAATAGAAGGGGAAGTTTAAGGGTTTGTTGAACAGAAAATGAGCCAACAATCTAAAATGACAAGCTTTGAAAGTAGAGTATCTACCTTCACATGTAATTAACCTTGTGATGACGATGAGGGGATTGACCAATTCTACCTTCATCCACTCCTTAGCATACCCTTTTGCTCCTGAAATGCTCTTGAATTTGGGATTAAACACCCTATTGTAACTTGAGCGCGGCAATTGGTGGTTTTTGAACCATCTATCTCCCATTCTTGGGAGCTTTGTTGCAGCAACAATGGACTCTTCTGTGACTTCAAAGGTGAGAAACCCCACATGTGTTGTCTTACCATCGAAACCAACTGAAAATTGCATGGAGAGGCTTTCATCATGGCCTTGCAAGCTAGACAAAAATGCCCCCCAGCTTATGCGCAAAAACACCTCCCTGCACTGTGCAAATTCGGGAATGGAAAACAAGTCTACATAGGAGGAGGGTTTGTATCTCTTGGGCATTGTGACAGAGGTGAATTTAACCAAGCAAGGGTGCGAACATGCCAAGAGATGGAAGGAATTGGGCACGGTCTGAGTGTGATTTGAACAGGGGACGAATTGGCAGAGGTTGGGCGTGATTCCTTAACGCAGGGCAGAGAAAATTGCAAGGGCAAGTGAGATAATAGAGTGCCCAGCCCGATTTTGGATGCTCTTATGGTGGAGTATGTTGCCCACATGTGCGCACGAGCTGCCATGTGTGGGAAATTTGAATTCGATGGCAAGCTTTGGGGCAATGTAGTAGTGTGTGGTTAGATCAATGTCCAGGTCTGTTGACTTGGACATTTGATCATAAACATATGAAGCATATTTAATCAATGCCTGAAACCAATTCAATTGAATGATTGAGTTATGGTTACCTGGAATCTAGGACAATTACTGGTGTGTATGGCACTTCGTTCAACACTTCAAACGACATCTCATACGGCACCTCATACGGTACTTCATCTGGTACCTCTGTGTTAAGTGTATTTTCACCTCTTATAATGGATAGCCTGCAACTTTGAAGTGTTTTTGACAACCGCAGTGGTTAATGAGCAGAGGCAGAATGCTCCATGCTCACTCATTCTTCTTGCATATGACATATAATGTCAAAAACCAATAATGAACAAGTTATAGCAAGCATAAAACATGTGTTGTCAAACCTACAATATGCAGCTTGTGATGAAACGATAAATCGATAAAGAGTGGTCTGTTAAGTATGTGTTCAGTAATTTATAGCACACAGAAGCTAAGCATTTCAAAAATAACATGATTATCAATGTAATAACCTGTATCACAAAAATCTTTGCAAAGACTACTTCTCTAGGCAATGATCATTTGTCAGCTCATGAACCCCTCCCCCACACCTAAGTATTGTGACACCTCACAATCAAAAGTATAGGAAACTAGTCAGTATCCCCCAATAACCGAAGATTTATAGTATGTCAAGTGTAAAGATAAAATTTCATAGCTTGGTCTGATGAGACAGTTAGAAGATGGCCCCACCTATAGGATAAGAGATCTTATATATAGATAAGAAGAGGTAGGCAAGAGAGTTTCAAGATAGTCTTAGAGTTATTTCCCAATGGCAAGTTTATGAGATTCATTAATCGTAGCTTCAGCACACATACTTCATGTCAACTTTGTCAGCAAGTAATGCCATACATTATGACAAGTTTATATTTATTATTTATTTTTGTCAAATTATCATCCTCGCTAGGTAGAATGCCCCGCTGCCAGCAAGCCTGTTCAGTACTTCAGCAATTTTACCTAGTCATACCACAGGCTGGTACCCGCTGCCAGCAGACCTGTTCAGTATCCTGGCGGATTAGCCTCTTAAACCCTCAAAGACTGGACCTCCATCTTTTAAGATTTTAGTATAAGATTGCTTATGCAAGAAGACGGGGGAACAACTCTGAAAACAACTTTTTCTTTCTTTTTTTCAATTGGGATGGTATTTATGTTACAGGATGACTTTACGTTATATTACGTAGTGATTGTCCCGATGTAAGGGGTACTTAAGTGGACATGTCCTATCTAAAGATATGATATAATCAAGCTATTTAGTGTGTAGTGGATGGTACCATTAAGAAAGAATAGAAAGGTATCTCTAGGCTCAATTTACCTTCTTCCTTTGTAGTTATTGTGATGTTTCCATGACTTACAGCTAATTAGACTTCCTTGTTACTCTTTGATAAAGACACTTGACTTACTTACTCAGGTTTCTTAGAAAAACTGCACAAGAGACCTCTAGGCTTGATAGTTACGGTATCACTTCCTTATACAATGGTGAAGAGTTTCAAGAGCAACTGCCTTAGAGTGCCTTAAAAAAATGAGAATGTTTACAAAAATATGGCTAACTACAGTAAGTCAATATTCATTTGATGCTTTAACAGACACAAAATTCAAGTATAACAATTTTTTGAAGAAATATCCTTGAAACTGTGTACTCCAGTGAAATAATTACTTACAAGAACCTCTAGAGTTGCCTTATTAACAAAATTCAAAAACTATTTACATATGTACAGTAGGAAATTCAGAAAAAATTTCAAGAACAAGGGGGGACTTCCCCATCTACTAAGGCCAATGTCTTGTCAGTTGTCATGACCTGTAGAAAATCCTCTCTAGAAATGGGCTTATGATAAAACTTAAATCGGTGTCCATTTACCACAAAGGAGTCTTGTCCATCGTCAATTGTTTTAATTTTTACAGCTCCATTTCCATATACAATGTTTACCTTGTAAGGGCCCAACCAACGGGTGGTAAGTTTGCCTTTGAAGGTTTTGAATCAGGAATCAAACAATAGATCCCAATCACCAAGCTAGAAGTGCTTCTTTTTAATAAACTTGGCATACCACTTGCTCCTCTGGTTTTGGACTAATATCGTCCGTTGGATGGCATCTTGCCTGATTTCATCCAACTCACTTAGTTGTAGGGCTCGTTGCTTTTGAGCCTCATCCAGGTTCAATCCTAATTCTGCGGCAATACAGAAGGTCCTTACTTGGAATTCTATAGGTAAAAGTACTTGTTTCCCGTACACTAGCTCATAAGGGGTATGTCCAATGGTATTTCTCCAGGTAGTCCGATATGCCCACAAAGCCTCTGGGAGCCTATCAGCCCAATATTGGTGATGTAACTTAATGGTCTTGGTCAAGATGGCTTCCAGAACTTTGTATGTGGATTCTACCTGACTATTGGCTTGAGGGTGGTATGGAGACGATTTACGGTGTTTAATCCCATATTTCTCTGTTAGCTCTTTCATCATCTTGAAATTAAATTGAGTGCCTTGGTCGATAACAATTTCACGAGGGACACTGAAGCGGGTAAAGATGTCTTCATAGATAAATTCGACAACGGACTTCTTTGTAGCCCTAAATAGGGATTTTGCCTCTACCCATTTGGTGACATAGTTCGTACAAACCAAAATATAGATCTTCCTATGGGACATGGGTGAAATTGGTCCTAAAAAGTCGAGGGCCCATTTTTCAAAGAGTTATATCATAACTTGGGCCTACAAAGGCATTTCGTCAGATGACGTAAGTCTTTCTATCCTTTGGCAACTGTCACAACTTCTCACATACTTGGCAACATCTTTGAAAATGCTAGGTCAATAGTAACCTGAATGTAATACCTTATATGTTGTGTGTTTGTCAGAGAAATGGCTACCACATGGTCCATCATGACAGCTTCGTAGTATATCAGGTACCTCGTCCTCTTGGACACATCTATGAATAATCAAATCAGGACCTGTGTGAAAAAGATCATGACCAACCCAAGAGTAGTTAGCACTCTGTGTAACAATTTTTTGCTTTTCATGAGGTGACAAATGAGACGGTAACTTCCTAGTGGCCAGATAGTTTGTCATATCCACAAACCATGGGGTATTGACAGAGAGGGCAAAGAGGTGCTCATCTGGGAAACTATCATCTACAGGGATATCATCATCCTCATTTTTTATTCGGGAAAGAAAGTCTGCTACTACATTATCCTTTCCAGGTCGGTCAAGCAGAGTGATGTTAAATTCTTGAAATAATAAGAGCCACCTAGTCACTTGGGCATTAGTTATAGGTTTTTTCATGAGGAACCTAATGGCGGAATGATCAGTGTGTACAAATACTTCATAACCTGTAATGTAATGACGAAACTTGTTAATAGCATGAACAATTGCCAATAACTCTTTCTCGATGACTGTGTAGTTTAACTCGGTAGGGGACAAGTTCTTGCTTACAAAATAAATAGCATGGGATTGTTGGTCCTCTTTCTGCCCTAATACCCCCCTATTGCAGTGTCGGAGGCATCAGTGAATATATGAAATGTGAGAGTCCAATTAGGCCCTATAAGAATTGGTGCCACAGACAACTTAGCTTTCAGGGTTTTGAAGGTAGTTTGACACTGCTCAGTCCAAACAAAATCAACATTATTTATCAATAATCCAAACATAGGTGCAACAATCTTTGTAAAATTTTCAATAAACCGTCGGTAATATCCGGCATGTCCAAGAAATCTTCTCACCTCTTTCTGAGTCTTGGAGGGTGGAAGTCTAACAATGACCTCAATCTTTACAAGATCAAATTTTATCCCTTCAGATGAAACATGATGTCCTAGAACCACTCCTTTAGTTAACAACATTTTGCATTTTTCATGGCTCAGAGATAGGTTCATTTCCTGACATCTGATGAGGAATTTTTCTAAGTTGTCTAAGGCTTCCTGGTAAGTGTTGCCATAGACTGTGAATTCATCCATGTAGACCTCCACACAATCATGAATAAGATCGACAAATATCCCTAGTACTACTCGTTGAAATGTGGCAGGAGCATTACACAATCCAAATGGTAAGACCCTATAGGCATAGGTGCCCCAAGGACAAGTAAAGGTAGTCTTGTCCTAGTCCTTGGGTGCTATAAGAATCTGGTTGTACCCGCTGTACCCATCTAGAAAGGAGAAATACTTCTTTTCGGACAAGGTATCTAGAACCCTATCAATGAAAGGGAGAGGAAAGTAGTCTTTTAGAGTGGCTTTGTTGAGTTCCCAGAAATCAACACAAATTCTCCATTTCCCAACCACTTTCTTTGGAACCACTACAAGCGGGGATACCCACTTACTATCAGAGATGGGATAGATAAATCCGACATTTAACAACTTTTGGATTTCCTCCTTGACTATGTCTTTAAGTGCTAGGTTCATCCTTCTCTGGGGTTTCCTAATAGGTGTTACCTCCCCTTAGGTGTATATATGATGGATGCATGTGTCAGGGTGTATACCCTTCATGTCAGTGTATTCCTAGGCAAATGCTCCCAATTGTTTTTTAAGGATATCTACTAACTGTTTATGTTGGTTTGTATCTATCCCGGAGTTTATATGTAAAAATTTCCCTGGACTAATCTCATAGGGCATAGTATAAGACATGGTAGACTCATCTATTTCGAAAATAAAAGATATTGAAGACAAAATGGATGGGTCTAATTGTTCTTGAAATTCTTCCCCAAACATGTACTCAAATTGGGGAAAAGACTGTGGAAAATCCACACATGTGATAGTAGAAATGAATTGGTTTAGCACATTTTTTGGTGTATGCTCCTGAAGTGCCCTTGCATGGTCACTAGGGAATATGGGTTCTTCCTAGTCTTCGTTCTCATATGGACATTAAATCCACCATAGATTCTCCATAATAGGTTGAGCTGGAGGGTAAATGGTGAGCTTCTGGATAGAGAGACCATTCAAGATGGTCATTTCTCCTTCTCTACAACCAATGAATGCATTAGTTGTGGCTAGCCAAGGTCTTCCCAAATTAACGGGGTGGCCTTTGGCAGGATCCTTTGAGTGAATGAAAAGTAAATCTATTGGGTACTCCCATGAGGCTAAAGTAACCATGATATCATCTAAAATTCCTTCAGGTATAACCCTATTTTTATCTGCTAATTCCAAAATGGTTGGGGTAGGCTGAAGAAGAGGTTGTAACTATAATTGTTCCAAGGTAGTAGAGGTCATAACATTGATGGTTTCCCCTAGATCTATGAGATTGTTTCCAATGGAGACCCCATTAATGGTTATGGTCACTACAGGGTTTCCTAGATTCCCATGTTTTGCTAGCTTTGGCTGCTCTGATATGTACTCAGAGAGTCCTCCTACCAAATGTACCATAGGAGGGTCCTTCTGCTTCCTACCTGGATTCTTAATACATAATTCTTTGACTACCTTACTATAGATTGGAATGTCTTTAATGGCTTGAAGTAGGGGAATTTTGACACAAATCTTTTTCAATTCATTCAAAATGTCAAATTTCGGTCGGGTGGTAGGTTTCTCGATTACCAATCAGTATGGATAAGGAGGGACCTTCGTAATTTGTAAAGGTTCATTTTGGGGGAGCTTGGGTTCTTGATTCTTCGGTATAATAACATCTTCCCACCTAGTTTCATCCGTGGGTTGTTTGGTGGTTTCTTCTTCTTCCTCTTCCTGGATGACTACCGAGGGTCTCTGCCTCTCCATAACTTTTCATGATCTTAGTTGAATTTCTTGTAATAGAACAGGAGTAATCACATATGTCGAGAAGGCATGCATCTCAACATTGTTAAGAGGTTGAGGGGGCTTCTTACTAGGATTCGGCACTGCCTGTGCCGTAATAGTGTCGGTTTCGAGGAGCTTGCATTTTGAAATTGTAGTGCTTGTTGTTGTGGAATAGGAGGTAAGGGTGGTGGAATAAAACCTGGCAATAGTTGCGGAGTGTTCACTGCGAACTGAGGATAAGGATGGTTGGACATAGGGATAGGTGGAGCTTGAGGGTTTCCTTGGTTGTGTCCTCCCCTCCATCCTTGAATCCAAGGATGTTGGTACTGAGTAGACCAGTTTTTCCAACCTGGTGAGTTCCACTGTTGTTGTTGGTAATAGGGTGGAACTTGAGACTATAGATCCGGGTATGTGGATTGATTCCTAGGCTGCCATGGCCTCCTAGGTGCATAAGAAGACTCCCCAGGATCTCCACTCCTATCTGGCTAATAAACCAGACAATGATGGACATTTTTCAGTCACGTGGTCTTCTGTACAGAAGCCACAAACTGAAATGTTATCTAATGGACATTCCCTTGAGGAATGCTTCCTCCTGCATCTTGGGCAATATATGCTCATTGCTACATTTTCCTCCTCATGTTTCTTTTTGAGTTTAAGGGTATCTAACTGGGAACCTATTGTGCTTAAGATGTCAGTCCTAAAGTTTTCTAAAAGGTTCCCTATTTATGCTCTCGTAATACCACTTGAACTAACTAGTTTTATGTTTCTATTGTAAGGGTTTCGAACATTCTTTCCCATTTTGGCTCTAGTCCTTGAGTAATTTTTACACAATTCACATATTTCAGCAAATGGTTTATGAGATATGTCACCTAATGCCATCAGGTTAAGCATCTCTAAATATTCTTTTGAAATTCCCTTAAGGAAGAGAGCCCTAATTGCATCCTCTGGGAGGTCATGGTATTTTGACTTCTGGGAGATATAACCATATCTTTCCATATAATCTTCGAGGGTCTCGTCTTCTAATTGTTGGATTTTAAAAATATCATTACGAGACTCTCTGGTCTTGCAGTAGTCTTGGTACTTCTTAAGAAATATGTCTTTCATGGCTTCCCAAGACCTAATACTGGATTCTCCCAACCCCATGAACCATCTTAGTGCAAAGTCTTTGAGGGTGGCAGGAAAGAGTTTTAATTTCCAGGCATCTTGTATGTAGTTGTAGCTCTTACACAAGATGTCAAATTCAAATAGGAAAGTGTCTGGATCTTTATTGTTTTTACCGTAAAAGGTAGGCAGTGTTGAGAGAGGAATATTATTCATGTTGACATTTGGAGTGGTGTCTAAAATCGAAAACCCGAAGGTAGTTTCGGTTTGGTTTCTAGTTTCTTCTTCCTCCCCGTGCCTTACATTGTTATGGTCCTCCTAATCATCCATATTGGCTTGGTTTCCAAAAAGAGAGTACCTAAGTGGTTTTATCTTTGAAGAGAACAAAGTTTCTCTTTGATGGAAAGGTCTTCCTACGAATTGGATGTCTGGGACTCTACTCGAGCCGGTTGAGACTATTGGTGCCAAAGTTTCTGTGTCAATTTGAGAGATGATTACATTGGCTGAACTACCAAATAAAAGATTCACCTGTCCAGGGTCTATGATATCTTTAAAGTTAGGGTCCCCTGGTGGTGGTGTAAAATAAAAGGTTGTATTGTTTGGTTCTGTGGAAGACTCGAGTGGTCTTGCCTCCTGTCCTAATATGATTGATGCTTCAATTTCTTGTTCTATAGTGCTCCCTGTGTTAGTCCCTTCAGAAACTATTTTAGCTCTTTGAGTCGAGCTAGCTTCTATTTTTCGGTATTGGTCTGCGGATTTTACAAGAGGAATGTTCCTTCCCCCAAAGAGATCAGAAGGAACCTTGGTTGAAAGGTCTGATTTTGATTTAATGTATCTACCTTATGGGTCTCTAGGCCTATTCATGAAAGAAAGCAAAAACAAAAACAAAAAGCTACCATCTGATTCCTAGGTCTATTCATGAAAGTAAACTAAAACAAAAACAAAAACTACTATTGGGTTTGGGGGAACCTGCTATAGCAGATGCGCAGGCTGTTACCTCTCATCTTAAAGTTCCCCCGCCACCAAACTAATGCTAAGGTCTAGAAATGGTCTAATTCCTAATTACTTCTTACCTTGAGACAACTCCCCAACAACGGTTCCAAAAATGATGGGTGTTGTAAATGCACTAGAAACACAGTAAAAACCCTCAATTAAATTGTCAACCCGGGGTAAGTAAACTTAGAGTTGTAGCAAAATATATGCCAAAGATAGAAGGCTGGTAGGAGTATAATCTAACTAAGGAAGGCAACTATCTACGACTAATCTACTCAAGCAAAGCTATCTAATGAGCAAACCCTACTAAGCAAAATGAAACTAGGTAACCTAAGTACTTTTGGACCAAGGGTCGATGGATAGTTCCTAAGAAAGCAAATGAAAACTCTATGTAAAGCAAACTATTTTAACAATAAGCAAAAGAAAACTACTAAGCATAATAAGCAAATGACAAAAGCAAACTATTTTAACTTTCCAACCTACATTCAATGAGCAACTACCGTATGAAAGAAAATAAATAAGCAAGTAAGCAAAACACATATCTAACCTATTAAAGCAAATAGACAAGTAAGCAAAAACAACTAACTAACCTATTAAAGCAAAAGACAAATAAGTAAAGGCACCTAACTAACCTACTAAAGCAAAAGACAAGTAAGCAAAGGCAACTAACTACTACAAACAATCAAAGTAAAACTTCTCATTGAACAACTATCTAGCCTAAGAGGCAAGTGGACTAAATGCTTAATGCAAAATTATTTCTAATGCGTGAAAGGAAATCTAAATGCTCAATGCAATGCATGAAAGGAAATCTATTATATTGAAAGCAAGAAAGATTAACAACTGATTCTTAATCTATGATAAGCAAACTACCATCTAATCTATCAAAGCAAAGTCTATCTATCCTACATCAACAAATAAGACTATTTTCTAAGCTATGAAAGTAAGAAACTATATCTATGAAAGCAGGAAAACTATCCTTTTAACCTATGACAATTCAAATATAATATTCGTGGTTGTGTGAATGTCTTCAGTGTCGGATAATATCTCGATGACACTTGACAACAAAGGACAATTCCAATGGTATAAGCTCAACACTAATCTCAATGGCAAAATGAAAGGTGTGGAGTAAACAATCCAATGAGAACTTAGCCATGATAAAAATAATGTTAAATACCATGCATATTCATGTACAAACCATCAACAACATAACGAGATCATCATTATTTAACTAAGAAATTTAATTGCATTTTAATCTATGAAAGGAAATTGCGTAAAAGAAAACTATGTTATGTCTACTCTAATCATTCAAACTACAATAAAGAAATGACTAAAAACATAAATTAAAAACTGATATTAAAAAGTAAATTAACAATCTATACTAACCAACAACTAATTAAATCAAATCTATATAAAACTGAAGTAAGCAAGTTGTAATTAAAAACTGGAATTAAATCTATCCATCCATCAATCCTTGTCAAAGGAAAACCCAAATTAAAAACTCTGTTCTAAAATAGACTACAAAATCATAGAATACAGCATAATCTAACATCTAATTGCACACGGGGTTAGTATAGAGAGAAAGACTTGCAAGTCTTTTCCTAGTCTATAAAATCAATGCATGCTAATATGTATCAACATCTAGCCTGCAAAACAATTAAAACAATTAAGTTACAACAAACTAGTTAACACAAGAAAAATATGCATATACAGAAAATAAAAAGAGCAATTTAAATTAGGAAATGCAAAACAGACATGAAGACAGTTACCAGACTGCCAGTGGCCCCCCCCCCAACAAGTCGTGGCCACTCTCTAAAAGCACACCACGAGCTCAGCAGGTTGAATTCACCATAAAAATCCAAAAACACAGTTCTGGCATAATTCTGGCAATGTAAAAACTCAAAACAGAGTAAAATGAGTTTGTCTCCAATACAATGGTTCTTCTACTTGCTTAACAATCTTATGACCATCCTAGAAGTATTTATAAGCTTGCAGACCAAGTGGTTGACCACAGGAGGGTCGAACCACTTCTAATTTCGGCAAAATACAATAAATGATGCCCTAACTGACAAAACAGAGCAAGCCAATAATCACCCTCTTTGGACAACTGAAACTGAGTTGTCTGGAGTTTAGTAGTTGGAGGGGATAAGGACAAACAAAACCCACATGCTCGATTTTCCCGTCATTGGCCACCAATACCTTAACCGCCAAGTCACCCTGCGTTTTTGTGCAATACACAGTGTTGGACAGAGTGTCGGATCGAGTGCCAGAATGAGTGTCGGAACGAGTGTCGGATCAAGTGTCGAAACTAGAAACGTAGTGCGTTTTTGCCCTGTAACACCAAAAAACGTGAATTAGCTCTTAGAAATCATAAAACATGATGAATTATAATTGATTCAATCATTAAATATGAATTACACGTACCTTATGGCGATCATACCATTTTATCATGAAATTCTTCAAAAAGCTCCTTTAAAGGATGAAAAACGCACATGTACATGTGGCAAAAATGTATAATAGCCGTCATGAAAGTGATCATATCTCGGGCCCAACAACGACCATAGGTGAAATCAAAGATGTGACCTTGGTTTTGTGTGCACACCCTGAAATAAGGACAACCCTTAATATCCAGGTAATTGATATGCCAGTATGAAATTACTCAATCATCTTAGGAAGAGATTGGCAATCTTCGACAGGTGGATACCTCTCACTCGACAGGACACACTTATCCATTCCTCGAAATGGGAAAAACATCATAGTCCTTAGAGAGGGAAGGATTTCCCCTTACATAGAAAGTGTTCCACATCCTAATGTGAATTATATCGAAGAGGACCTAGGGGTGTATTCCATCTTTGCCGAGGAGGATAACATTCCCTTGGAACAAATCGACTTAGACGACAGTATGTGGCACATGCACTTTGATGGTTCATGCTCTAATGAAGGAAAAAGAGTTGGCATTATCTTGTACTCTCCTGTGGGGAAAATCCATAACTTTTCTTATAGGTTGGAGTTTGCTTGCATAGATAATGTCACTGAATTCGAAGCTTTGTTATTAGGCATTGAAAATGCCTATAATGTGGGTTGTGGTTACCTTACATTTTTTTGGGATTCCAAACTTGTTTTGAGCCTTGTACGTAAGATATACTCTCCTAGAAACAAGCTGATGAAACGATACACCCAAACTGTTTGGGAACTTATCTCTAACCTGTTATCTTTCAACATTACTCATGTTAAGAGGGAATTGAACTCAATGGCCGATCGGTTAGTTGTTTTTAAAGCGTCTCCTAATCGGCAAATTTTGCCACACATACCTGATTATTATTTTCAATATCTATATCGTCCACATATCCCTGACAATATAGAATCATGGTCGGTCTTCCCTAGCGATGAGAGCATCTGTGATTTCATTCAAAATGAACCCTATAAGCCCAAGGAAATTATATCCATGGAAGATAATAAGATTTCTAAGGGCTTGATTCCTCTAGAAAGTTCATTTTCATCGAGTGATGTAGGCAATAAAGAGAAACATAAAGAAGAGGAGTCGAAAAGGAAGGTGGGTGAAACCATCTCCTTGAACATTGGAACACCCGAGTCTCCAAAGAATGTTAAAATAGGTGCCCAATGTTCTGATGAAGAGAAAATGAAGTTTGCCAAGCTGCCTGGCGAATTTCAAGATGTTTTTGCTTGGTCTTATGAGGATCTTCGTGGTTTTGATCCCGCTCTGATACAACATGCCATTCCCATCAAGGAAGGCATAAAACCAGTTAGGAAAAAACAAAGACCTATCAACCCTACACTGAAAACAACTATTCGAAAGGAGTTGAAAAAACTCTTGAAAGATGGAATCATCTTTCTGGTCAAGTATTCTGAATGAGTTTCCAATTTGGTTCCCTTTCGGAAAAAAACTGGTCAGATTAGATTATGCGTTGATTTTCGCGCATTAAATCGGGCTAGTATAAAAGATCACTTTCCTCTCCCTAATATGGAAATGATTTTGCAGCAAGTTGCAAGGTCATGAATGATGTCCTTGACGGTTTTTCTGGTTACAATCAAATCAAGGTAAAAAGGGCAGATAAATATAAAACCACCTTTATTACTCATTGGGGCACCTTGACTTATGAACGTATGAATTTTGGCTTATCTAATGCAGGTGCCACTTTTTAAAGACCTATGCAAATAGCTTTTGACAATTTGATCGGCAAGATTATTCATATCTATCTTGATGATCTAATCGTGTACTCTAAAAGACTATCAATTGTCTCGAACTTTCAAGAATTATGGTTGGGTCCTTTCAAGATTGTTTTCATCCTCGGTACAAACTCTTACATTCTAAAATATTTACAAGAGTGATTGTTTTCCTACAACACTAACGGTTTTCACTTAAAACACTACGTGGAACCAACTTGAAAAGTTTTAACATTGTTGGATTGTTCTGTATATTAGTAGTTCAATTTTGTTTTCATTTTAATAGTTTTCACTACTGCTTTTCAATTTTGCTTTACAATAGTTTATATTATGCTTCCATTTTAGTAGTTTTCCTCCTATTGTTTGCATTTCCGTCATTTTATTTTCCGTTGTTTTAAATTTTGCGGTTTCATTCTGTTATAACATTTATTGCTTTTGTTATTTTCTGTTTCAATTTTTGGTCAAGAATAAGATGTTGGATCAGTTTTTCCACAGTGACACTCCTGCAAGGTATTGTTGGTCAATAATAATCAATATTGCACGACTGTTATGATGTTCCCCCTTAACGCATCATTGAATTTGTTATCCACTTTCACTGTTGACTTATGAGAAAATTGGTTACCTCTCACTTATGCTTTCCATTTCTTCATCCATTTGAGATTCAAAAGAGAAATTCCATAAGATTTTTCTCCTTGAAGTCAAGAGAAAATTATGGTTGAATGATTATGCATACAGGGATAAACCCCCTCATACTTAACATTTTTCATGAGTTATTCCCAAATTCCCAGTCATTTTTCCATTAAATCCACTCACCTCCCCCTGTTGCATAATCATTCTGGTTATATCTTCATGATCTGTTGTTCTTGGCCTTCAAAACCATATATTTTGAGTTCTTAATCTGTTGGAAACAGATTTCCCTGTGGAGTAGCCAATTTGTTGATGATAACAATCGCAACGAGGAATTTCGCCTGCAAAGTATTGTTAAAGCCTATTATTTAAACTATGCTAATAAGATATAATACTAGTAGGTGGGACCCCCTTGTAGACTGGAGGCTCGAGATAGTCATATCACACATTTTATGATGTTGTTTCGATGCTGCTTACATGGTCTTATATGGTGCATGATGTAGTCTTGGTTTTGTTTTGACATAATGAGAGGTGGATGATGCATTTTATGGGATGTTTTGTTATTCGAAGCTTTAATTTTATGTTATGATTGACATATATTTGCAATTGTTATATTTGATCATGTCACCGTGGTTTATTACCTGGCTACACCTGCACAAGAAATATGTTAGTAACAACATAAACAAAAGCAAAAGGGAAGAGACTTACAAAAAAATCCAAATGAAAGGGGCCTATGTTATGCTATGTTAGAAGTTAGGTGGGATAAAATGAAAACAAGTTAGTGTTAATCCTAACTATTAATGGTTAGTGGCTATGTGATTTGCATTTGAGTTATATTGGGCACATTTGATATGTAAATGCATATGGCATGGTATGGAAGTTTGGCAATGGTTAATATGGAATTTTTGGGTGGTGCATTTGGCAAGCAATGTGGTCGCAGATTTCAATGGTTTGAAATTTATGACATGGTTAAGTGTATTAGTGATTGTTGGTTGTCATGTACTTCAAAATTGAATGAAGAGGAGATGGAAGCAACGTGCAGTAAATGAACGTCACTCCATACTTCCCCCATCGGGCCGTCACCCTAGTATGGTTATTGTTGCATTTCATTTTGTTGGTGGTTAAGCTCCGAGATCCAAGCCTGGGAAGGAAGCGCTCAACCAACTCACCCCTTTTAAGCTATCGGTTACAGGTATTGTTCTTTTTCACCCATCCATGAATTACGTTGTGTGTATGAACGAACGATGGCTCAGTGATGCTTTGGTTTGTGTTTTCCTGAGATTGGAAACTGTGTAAATGCATGGTTTTTCTCTCTGGAATGATTGTGTGGTTGTTCGATTTGCAAGTAAAATAATTGGTCGGTTGAGTTGGGCATTCGTTGGTTGTTCTGTGTGGTGAAAATCATGATGGCTCTATGTAGTTTTTAAGTGGATATGGGTATTGTCACTATGTGTTTTGTTGGAGGGTTTCACTTTGTTTATCCTTGCTAGTCGCTTCCTCATAGTTATGAGGGTAACCCTGTCCAGTCGTATCTGGGTTGCTATGTGGTTGCTGTGTATGTTTTTCGGGCTACCTTTTGGTCACTGTGTGTTTTCTAGACTCATAGTCATGGGTTTATTTTCATGGTCTTGGCATCAACGTATCTTAGAAGTCGATCTTAGGGTGGCCATTATGCCAAGGTATATGCTTTATGGTTGATTGGGTGATATAAGTTATGTCTCGGATCTGCATTCCCACTCGCATTGTCATCAAATGAAATGGACAGTGGTTATACCTCTGTGTGTTCTGGGTACTTGTCACTGTCAAGTGGGGATTTGTTTATCCTTTGCATTGTTGTCCTACCCTACCCTCCGTTGCATTGTTGCGCCATTGCACAGACCGGGAGTTATAAGGAACCATGTGCTTGTATCGAAGGGTATCTACCTATTGGTTGAGATGTTTGGAAGACCTCCAGTCTCTCAGTGTTATTGATGACCGAGCAAACTCTTAATTGCTTTCTTGTATTCGTTGTTATAGAGCCCTCTTTTTTTTTAAATCCCTAACTGTCTTACTCAAATCGGACATCTTTATGATTGCCAAAGATGGGTTGTAAAATGGAGTGGTTATGACAATTGCATTGAATACCTAGCTTTTGTTTATTTGATTGAATTGGTTGAAAAGGTTGTGATTGGGAATTAATGATAATGTGCATTCAATGGTTGTCTCTTCTCATTATGCTTTCGATCATTGCATTCTTACAGCATGGTGTTAATTGCAAGTTAGTGACTACTATGTGTTTCTCTAGTCCCGATCGGGATCATGGCAAATTGTGGAAATTGATGATTGGGATTTCGTTGTTCCTCTGTGTATCTATTATGGAGGCATTGTGCATGTTTTATTTAATTGCATCATCAGTGATGAAGCTCGGGTTTTATCTTATGGTTTCATTTCAAAGTTTTATTGGTTGATATAATGAAAAGGCATGAAATCGGACAAGTGTTAGTAGTCTGTGCAATTTGGAAAAGGGACATGTGTATATGTTTTATTTGGGCGATTGTGAATTATGGACAGTGTTTGATATTTTATAGTGATATATGATGGATAGAGATGGAGCAATGTTGTTGTGTGTTTCTTTTGATTTTGTTTTAAATAAAAGGAAAGGAATTAGAGACCAAGTATTCTCTTAACAAGATTGTTGAAAGTCATAGTGATTATGAGTATGTTTACAGACTGTGTTAATTGAGAATTTTTGAGGAAATGGAATGTGGGACAGTGAAAAATCTTGACACGCAATAATTGTTAAATTGGTATTGGTATCTTTTGTATTGAATAGAGAATTGTTTTTATGGATTACTTGTTTTGTTTTATGAAAAATATTCAATTCTTTCCCTACCATTCTCTCACTTTTTCGCACATTACAAGTCCCCTCGCCTTCCCATATTCACTATCCACTCCCTGTTCTTAAAATTAAATTATAGTTAAGTTAAACTCTGTATTATAAGAGTTAAAGGATGGCACAGGGATGAGTTACAATGATATATTATTTTGATTTACAATACAGTTGATTGCTTGATGATTTGTTGAGCAGTAATTATGATCTACCCCCCTTTATTTTAACACTTTTCGCTTAATACAATCCCTCACATATCCCAGAACCCTTATTCACCCCCTGCTCATTGACAAGTATTAAATGATTTGTATGGATTGGATTGCATGAATCTTATGTGTTGTTGAGCCAAACTTTGTTTTATATTTAAAGAGATTTCATGTATGGTTGTTGAAGAAATTAGTTTGTAATCAATAATGCATACACGAATGAGCTTTTTCAGCAGAGGTATCCATGGCCAGGGTAACAAAGGAAGAGGAAATTGGAACAGGGGCCCTAGAAGTCCAAGGTTTTCTATACATTTTGATGCAGACTTGCAAGAGTTGAGTCAGTTGTTCCAAGCTGGATTTTTTAATTGGATTGGACAAGGAGTGGTCCAACCTAGGCAATAAAGGCCTCCCTTCCAACCCCCACATGTCCCTAGTATTCTAGTTCCCCCTCATGTCTCATTACAGCCAATAGTCCCTGAAAACGACGAATGGAAAAAGATTGTCCATCCGACAGTCTCCAAACATCGTGGCTAGCCCAACTTGTCTCTACCTCCTCTTCCACCTATTAATCAAATTGTCAAAGTTGTCCCTGCCCACTCACCAGTACATTCTTCCCATGCAATCAAAAGGTTAAAAATCAAGTCCCACCATGCTCCTCACAAAGGAAAAGTCGTTGTTGCCCCCTCCTCTCCCTCAAATGACTCTGCCAAATGCATGTCATCCTGCATGCATTTGAGAGATGATTGCTCTCATGTTATCAGTGAGATTAGGCTTAAAAGCTCCACACGGCCTAAGGAAAATTAAGAGAAATCAAAGGGTGACAGCAATAACAAGGGGGAGATTGCCTCCCAGAGTGGCAAATATGGGTTTTAATTGTTTTTATTTATTCGTTGTTCAGAACAGTTGACTTCTGAAATTTTGGACAACACACTGTTTTTTAGATATATGGATATTATATTTTTGGATATATTTTCAATTATCATTGATATAAATTGTCAAATTATGAGAGTGATGATGAGAGCCACAAGGAGGGATGTGTTTGATTGATTAACTAGTTGTGTTATGCTTGTTAAAAAAACTAAAGGGAGTCACAAGGGGTCCCACCTACTAGTTATTATTACTAAAGACCCTTATTATTATTTTATTACTTTTCCCCCTTAACTAAAAAGTTGGTTGAGTTTTAGTTAACTTAACTAAAGAGGCAGTTTAACTACTTCAACTAATTCTGATTGCTTAAAGGCAAAAATAGAAGGAGGAACAAGAGGGGAATAGAAGGAGAAAGCATACTAAGGTCTGCTCTTTCAGTTTTATTGAGACAATTCAGTTTTCATTCATTCTTTGATTCATTGAAAACCTAATTCTCTTTTATGATAGCAGGGTCCTATTGTAGACAACAAGATTCAGGGCTGAATTTCATCATTCGGACAATTGTTTTTTAGAGGTGTTGATCTATCTTTGATAGTCTGTGTAGACTTGTTTGTTTGTGAATTAAATTTCATGAATGATAAAGGCTATTGTGCAGAGTCGAGTGGGCAACAATCTATGGCACTCTGATCCACCTTTTAAAGTTCAGTTTTTTACTTTCTGTCATAAGTCCTTTTGTATGGTTTTCATCGGGGACATCTAAGTTTGACTTTGGTCCAAACTTCCTCAGGGAGTTTTGTAAAGAGAACGAGTCTTTTTATAATTCGGAATGGAATAAATGATTGCTTTATGTCTCATCTGTGTTGATTATTGACTTGGTGTTTTTTTACTTCTGTCTCTATATTAATTTTTGCATCTGTTATATTCAGAAAATTACATAAATATTGAATTTTTCAGCAATCTTTCATTAATAAAAAAATCAGCCTAAGCACTTGTAATCGATACTTGTGGATTAGGAAACAATTTTTTATGGCTATAAACATAGGGTGATATTCCCGTATATCTTGCTTTAGCCAAGTAAGATCTGAAAATGCTTGAGTAAGATCATTCCATATCTTTTCCTCAACATGGCCAAGACAAGAAAGTAGAGGAGAGGTTGGTCTCTCTTGGTCTTTCAAAAAGGTGATGTCCCATGGATTTTGAAGAAATGTGATCTTTCCTTGGAAAAGGAAGTTATATTGAGTGTGAAGGTGCCTTCTTTATATGGATCTTCACTACGTCTCAACTTCATTGTGGAAGACCATTTGTCAGGATTGAAATCACATGACCATTTGAACCTTCTAAGAGTACGTATGTCAAAAACATGATTTTATTATTTGTTTTAATTTTTATGCCATGGGATAAAAATGAATTAATTTTGTATGTGTTTACTTTGTAGTGTCATTCATTATCCTCTGCTCATGTGCGAGTGTGTGAACCATGACTTACCCCAGGACCTACGACGTTCCATATTTAAATTATCTGCATTTTTATGTTGGATCACATCAAAGGAGATTCATATGGCTAGCATTCCATGGTGGCATCAAGAGATAGTTGAGATTGTTTGTATGTTTGAGAAGGAAATGCGGACGAGTTTCATGGACTTGTAGGTTCATATTCTAATTCACCTATTATATGAGGTTGAATTAGTTGGAGTGGTCTCTTGTCATTGGATGTTCTTCTTAGAGAGGTACATGAAGAATTTGAAAGGATTTGTTCGAGAAAGGGAAAAACCCAAGGGGTCTATGGCAAAGGGGTACATATCATATGATGCTTTCTATTATGCTAGTGAGTACATCAAGCATATCAACAACACACCAGGTGCGATGATTTGGGACGATGAAAGGGATGGACACAAAAAAGAAGGGGAGCTTCTCCAAACGAATGGAAAAAGGCACTTGATAAAGAGTAAGTTACTTATTGTTTGTCAAATTTCTACACAGTAACTATTCACATTGAATTTCATAATGTATATTTTGATGTCATATGTACTATAAGTTAGTTTGATTTCATGAATATATACATCATCGATTTAAGAAATTGATTCCATCAATAAATTCATTCTTTAAAATTCGGAGGCAACACAACTGTGGGTCGCATTGTATGAACAGAAGAGGAGGAAATGGGATAGTGACATGAAAGAATTAAAATGGTAGAATGGTAGAATCATGCCTTATCATGATCATTTAATAGAAAATATGCCAATGATATGCCCCAACAGTTGGTTTGTTGACCAAGTCAAAAAGAAATACGGTGCATCTGGTCGTTACCCGCGTGCTGAAGAGGATGCACTAAACATAGGGATTGGGTGCAACAACTCGGTAATAATCTCTTTGTGTACATTTTTAACTTCATAATGCACCTTTGAATTGTAACATCTATATTTTATATTTTATTGGTAGAGTTATTAAACACACGACATTGTGATTTTTTCACTTTTTTATAGGTGCATTTGTTCCCATCTATGTGGGCATATGGACATCATTTTCGCACAGAGGATTTCGATTATGGACACATGACACAAGAATATGGAGTGGAAGTCGAGTTCAACCAATCTAGTTGTGTTGACTACCACGATCAAAACTTAATACGAGGGAAGTTAGGTTACGTTGGAAATATACAAGAGATCATTCGAGTGGACTTCTCTTCTTTCCAATGTGTTATTTTTAGGTGCAAGTGGTGGGACACCTTTGCTAGGAATAATGTAAAGGAATATCACGATAGTGGGATGATATGTATCAACTCTAGAAAGATCTAGGATGAAGCTAAAAAGCCTTATGTTTTCCCAAAATACTGCAACCAAGTGTTTTTTAACCCGTATGTGTTGGATAGGGATTGGTGGTTCGTATTAAGACACGACCCTAGATCAAAGCATATTTTCAAGAACAACAGTGTTATCATGCCAAGCGAGGAATATAATTAGGGTGATGACAACGAAGAGTGATATGTACATGTTTTATTTCATCATTTATATTGTTGTTGTATCTTTTTGTTATCTTTATTTCGCTAATTATATTGTTTTTTATTCATTTTGTGACGGAGGAAATCGAAAGTTAATTATAACAAATCTTTGAACAATTTTAGTTGGTTAACAGTCAGTTTGATGCTTAATGTGTTTGTCTTTCAAATTATTTGTGATTGCATGGAATAATTGATTGAAATAGAATTTTATATTGTTATTTGAATATATTTATATGGTGTTGCATGTTTAATATAAAATTTTAAGAGTTATTTTCATGATAAAGTAGTAACAATATGTTTTTAGAAAAAAATCACCAAACATTTTATAGTTGGTATTTTATATAATTGGTAAGATTCACAAAGGTTTTTACACTTAAAACTAAGTATTTGCAATTGTGAAATATTGAAAAATGTCAAACCAATTGAACTTTTAATGGGATATGAAATTCTACTTTCTCCAGATAAAGTGTTATGATTTTGAAACCACTCTCAAACAACTTGGAACAATTAATGGCAATGCTAACATTTAACTAAAACGATAGAAATGTTTTTTCCTTGTAGGAGAAATATGTCAAGCTTGAAGTATTTAAGAATTTAATATTACCAGTAATTGCCAAAATACACATCTGAGAGATTGTTTTTATCTTTTTGTTTCAAAAAGGCCTCAAGTTGTTAGAAGTTTGACCCTTTACGAACATGTTATTGAAGCATTGAGACCTAAAAAAGAGCTTTCCAAAACATTGTTTCGTTGTCACAATGGTGTTAGAATTTTGATGTGTCGTGAAGGTGGCATTTATTTACAATCCTCTTGCCATTTGACACACTCAAACACTTGTATAAAATACTTTTGTTAGTGATATGACTTTGATCATTAAATCTCTTAGGGAAATTTTAAGATTTGCAGTGTATCTCCTTGCTTGAGCATTTGAGTTATGAATATTTTAAACCATGCCTGAGTTATTTAATTAGTTTTTTTAATTTTTCTTATATATGCAACGACATATAATTTTATAGTTGACAACATGTTTAGATATTGAATGACAATATTTTAATTTACATAGTTTCTTATTTATCCTAATAATATATATTGATATTAGAAGCAATAATATGGTTGATATGCATGTTTAATAGTATAACCTTTTTGATGATATGTTAACATGATGATTCATAAACTGAGTTTATGTTCATGTATTTTGTAGATTTAAAAATAAGATTATATAAAAATGTGGTTTATAATTATTTTTAAATTTCTAACATGTTTTTAAAGAACAATATATTAATATGATACCAGTTTAAAAATTAACAACTAAGCTTACAATGACATTAATGTGAAGATTTCAAAATATAATTGTTAGATTGTGAAGATTTTGAAAGATCATTTAATAAAAATAAGCATCATGATGATAACCATCTAACAAACATAAACATAATCTAAAATACACATTTAAAGTTGCTAACATCATATAATTATATATACCTCTAGAAAATATAAACGTCATTAATTAGCTAGTTGCACACAAATCTAATAATGTAACAGGGCATCATCATTGTGATCACATCTAACAAAACACAAGCATTGTCTAACATCATCATCACACACATCTAACAAACATCATTTAACATATACATATATCAAACACATTTAACAAACATATGTAACATGACCTAACAATATACACATCAACATGAATAGAAAAAATGCACCATAT
>ML787455.1:444831-474557 GCA_009831015.1 Picea engelmannii | reverse complement strand
ATATATATATATATATATATATATATATATATATGGTCCAACTGATGTGATAATCATATCTACAACAGTAGTGGAGGTCTGGTCTGTAGTAGAAGATGATGGGTGGTCAGGAGGAAGTGGAAGATCACGCGGTGGAGGAATAGTTGTTGTTTGCTCATCTGGGTGAGGTGAAGGAGGAGGAGGAGGAGCATGTTGAGAAGGATCATGGCCACCCTCATCAGTCGATGAGGTACTGGAGGAAGAGTGCATATCATCGACAACCCTCCTCGTTGCTAGTAGTCTGGTGGCTACGATGATATGACACATAAGAGGCATCATATCATGTGACATCTCCCTCCAAAGCTCTAAGAGCATAGGATCTGCCTTGATATCTCACATCTACACATGGTGGACTCCCACCTCAACCAAAAGTGCACAGAGTCGGTCGCCTAACTCCAAACTGAATCTAGTATCCGGCCTATAGTTCATGCCGCTAGGTATCTACACCTGAGGACCCTGACCCGCCACAGCCTCGGGCATCTCCTCATATGCATTTGGTGGGGGAGGAGGCACATCCCCATATAATGTGTCAATATATACAAAATCTATAATGCACATCAATAATTAAACAATTTAATAAAACAAGTTAAAGAACATGTTAGAATTAATTTTATTTTAATTAAGAAAGACAATAAAATGAAACTAGATTAATTTAAACAAAACATTAATATTACCTCTAGCATATGGTGGATCATCTGGTGTGTAGAGGATGTTCGAACATACTCGCCAATCCAACCCCATGTAAGGACATGACACCATCACAAACATGTGATCGGTCTCACTGGCTAGTATCTCCAGTGCATCAGTGGAAATCATGGTCGAAAACTCCAATTGGCCCCTCTTGGGCATCATCTCGCCCCACATGTGCATCTGCACTTGAGTCAATAGTCTAGAAGGCTAACAGACAAAAGTAGGCCTCGTTTCTGGAAACCTCTCAAAAAATAAGCAAAACAACTTTGAAAGAAAAAGGAAGTTCACCCTCCCATGTATCATATCACGACATGTATCTAGATGTATACAAAATTGTTGCAAAAAAATGGAAGATCATCTAATATATCGTGGCCTCTGTACCAAAGAATCAACATAATACAAAAGAATGCAACTAATGCGATGCCCATCACTAGTAAAGTGTGCAATGGTCGTCACTAACAGTGAGAGGCACCTAACCTCCTCTGCACCAAAAGAAGCGATCAGTGGTTGTCCACTAGACACCTAAAAATCAGTTGGTGAAAGTACATCAACCACAATATATCTCTGAGAGTACATGAGCTGACTCTCTGCTGCAACACCGACTGGGACATCAGGGAACTGGGGAAAATCCTCCCCTCTCATGGATAGCCTAGTGATAAAGTATACATCCTCCTTAGTCGGTTGGTACCATTGATTATGACCAACATGGAAATCTTGTTGATGGACATCACATTGATGGATCAGCTGCACCAAGAACCCGAAGTGCCCCTTCAAGGACGTAGCCTCCTCATAGTACTTAAGGAGGCCTACATTCCTCAAGAAGACTTGGGTCGATGCAGTAATAGAACGAGGGTACAAATCTCTCTACCTCTCCCTCACCTCCCAATCCTGTACAACATCGTACAAGTCAACCCTCTGCTCCTGCTCTTGTTGCTACTCTCTCTATTGACGTCTCTACATGATTAACATATAAAATACATCAACCTCATACATAAAACATAAAAAAAAATTAGCCAATGAGAAATTTATTTATAAATACGACAAAATAACTTTCTTCAAAAAATAAGTAAATTTCATTACTGATGCACCCAAAAAATAGTCAAGCACCACCGATGGTGTGTATCTTACTTGTAAACAACATTTCTAGTGCGCACATGTAACATAACGCACCGTGTAGAATTTGTTATATTATTTTATGTCGTGTGTTGTATTACCTTACCGCACCGGTGTGTTAAGGTTAACATACGCACCGCCTAAAATAATAAAAACTTAAAATCCTAAAGCACCATAAAATCATTTTTAATTTTCTTTTACTGTAGTGCGTAGCCTTTCCTGACATGCACAAGTGTGTTACAGGAAAGACGACGCACTGCACAAATAATTTTTAAAAAATCGATAATTACGATACTTTGGTATTTAGGCTCTAATGTTTTAGGGATGCTCGTTGGGTAATCCTTAATGCACCAGTGCGTTAATGTTATTTCGACGCACCGCGAAAAATCAACTATATTATTTTAAGCGGTGCGTTGGTAAAATTACTCTCGGGTGCGTAGTGTTTACAAACACACCACCAAAAAAATTAGGGAAATGTGTTTCGGTACACCCTCTAAATTTGCGGGGTGCACCGTCCGCAATGCGAGCCGAATGACTCGAATGCACCACACAATATATACATATTTTTTTAACAGTGGAAATTTAACTTAATTTGGCATTTTGATCCGCTAAAAGTTTAAGTTATAAAGAAATAAAGACATTACCTGGACATTTACTCGTCGGGGAGGCATGGTTGCTACATAATAAAAAAAAACAATTTTTCCCATCGTTTGGAAAAATTCAAAAGCCACACACTGAGCAACGGATGGAAGGAAGGCAAGCAAGGAAAGCACTGGTAGTAGGGCGCTTCAGAGAGGCAAAAGTTGCATTGGTTCTTGAGAGCTCTACAACACTGAAAAGGGTAAAAATGAATTTTACAGCCGGTAATTTTTTTTTATTTAACCCTGTTACAGTGCACTCGATTATTAGACGCACCTGTGCATCATTATTTAAGTAGCGCACCAAAGTATATTTTAAAAAAAACCCTACCATGATGCGCCATGTTTGAGAGCAATTGTGCACATCGGGGTGTCGGTATTTAAGTATCGCACCAGAATATATTTGTTTTTAAATAACCCTACCATGACACATCATTTTTTAGAGCAACGATGCACACCGGTGCATCCGTATTTACATAGCGCATCGAGCTATATATTTTTTTTAAATAACCCTACCATGATGCATTATTTGTGAGAGCAACGGTGCACATCGGTGCGTTAGTATTTAAGTAGCGCATCGGAGTATTTTTTTTTTAAACCCTACCACAGTACGCCCTTTTTTAAAGCAATGGTGTGTCAATATTTAAGTAGCATGTTGGAGTATATATTCTTTTAAATAACCCTACCATGGTGTGCCCTTTTTTAGAGAAACGTTGCGCATCGGTGTGTCAGTATTTAAGTAGCACATTGGAATGTATTTTTTTTAAAATAACCCTACCAAGGTGCGCCATTTTTTAGAGAAACAGTGCGCACTGATGCATCGTTATTTAAGTGGTGCACCGTAGTTTTTTTTTTTTTTTTGAAATAACCCTATCACAGTGCGCAATTTTTCAAAGTACCGGTGTGTCCATAGTATAAAACGCACCGGTGCATTAGGTATTTATAAAATCACTGTAAAAAAAACATCCACTAAAACCTCTGCCCTCTCGCCTTCACTAGTGTCCTCAGCTATAAACGAATATTTGGGCTATTTTTATAGGGGCTTCTGCCAAAACCTTTGTTAGAGGGTCTTTTCCTTGTAGTGAGATGGGAAGGAATTAGGGGTTTCCTAAGAAGGAGACATGTTAGAATTTGATGAGGATGAAAACTCATCAAATGTATCATTAACAATAATCACATGCATTAGACAAACTTGTAAGAAAAAAGAATCGTAGTTCCATAATGAAGTTATAGGTCAAAAAGAAGAAGTGCAACCATCTATAATGAGATATACTTCACCTCATCCAAGGAATAATGGTAACATCTGGAACATTAGGGATAAAAAATCTATGATATCGATTATAACAATCATAGGAAGAATGGAAAGAAGGATCCTATAACTCAAGGGAATCATAAAGAATAAAAATATCACAATACTAGTAGACTTTGGAAGTACACACAATTTCGTGAATATCAATATCTCAAAACAACTAAACCTTTTGTATGCCTTGTGAAGGATTTCATTGTTAATCGATGATGGTCAACAAGTCAAATGAATACGAAGATGCCATAAAGGTTTTGTACATATGGAAATTTTGCAACTATAAAATGGATGTTGTGCTCTACCTCTTAATGGAATGGACATGGTGTTAAGAGAAAAGTAGTTGTTGCAATTAGGTACCTATGCCACAAAATGGTCACTAGGTCACATATGTGCATCAAAATGCTTATACCATTGCAAAATTATAGATGGGAAAGAAGTAGACGTTTTCGACGAAGGAGACATGTTAGAATCTAACGAGGATGAAAACTCACCTAATGTATCTTTAGCAATAATCATGTACATTAGAAAAACTAGTAAGAAAAAGAATCATGGTTTCATAATGAAGTTATGGGTCAAAAATAAGAAGTACAACCATTTACATCGAGTTATAATTGGCCTCCTCTAAGGAATAATGGTAATATATGGAACATTAGGGATGAAAAACCTATGATACTGCTTATGGCCATCATATGAAGAATGGAACGAAGGACCCTAAAACTCAAGGGAATCATAAAGAATACAAATATTACAATATCAGTAGACTCTAGAAGTACACACAATTTCATGAATATCGATATCACAAAAACAACGAAACCTTTTATATACCCCATGAAGGATTTCATTGTTACAATCATAGATGGTCAACAAGGCAAAGGAATATGAAGATGTTATAAAGTTTCTGTAAGACCCCCTTTCTAAACCCCTCATTATATGTAATTAATCATGTTAATGATTTCCAAAGCATGGCATATAAATATTGTAATTGTATTTCGTTTGATCGAAATGCCAACTAGTTGACTTTGGGATGAAGCCTTAAAAGTATTGGCCATTATAGCACTAGCGGAAATAATGAGGGAACCTATTGAGGGAGGGCTCATTATACTAAAATAACCCAAACCTCCTTGTTGAGACATTATTTTGGAAATATTCATATTATTTCCCTTATCCCTGATTTCAAGACAAATTAGCTAATGAGAAGGGGTTGGTAGTTGAACAACCAACCACCCCCGTGAATATAGGTATGGGAAATTTGGCTAGGACAATAGAAGTTGCTAACCAAAGGTACAACATGGTATCAATTCTGCAACCTAGATCGACCCCACGAGTTCCTTCTAACAGAAGGAAGAGGACAGGTCGAGAACCTTCCTAGGAGGGGCGTGCAAGAAAAGAATGCACACATGTAGACGAAGGGGGAACGAGATTGTGTTTTGGGGGGCCTAAGAAGAAGAATGGTCTTCTCTTACCAAAAATAAAAAATAAAAAATCACGGATATCCGAAGAGACTTACCTGGTGGTATCATGGCTTAGCATGGGGGTGGCATGCTGCCAAAAGTGACTAAGAACACAGAGCCTATGGTTGGGTGGAAAGGTGAACACCCACAGTCAATTGGTTATCTACACCTTGTAACCAGATAAGTATCCCATGTACTCTAGGTATTGCAATTTAAATGTGTGAATTGAAATGTGTTGTGAGGATGCCTATAATTGTATTCATGGACGTGTATGCTTGTTGAAGAAAGATTGGTTGTTTCACTGCAAGTTTGTGTGTTTGAGTAACTTGGAACATAATCAATGGTTATTTCGTGTGGATGTTTTCCTAAATAGACTTGTTTGTATGATTGAGATGAGTCCTTGCATTATTTGCAAGTCTAATGCACTCTGTAATATAGAATTCTAGAATGCTTGCACAGTTAGCATAAATATGTCAGTTCGAGTAAGAACCAACAAAGGGATTGATATGAGTGGTTGCAAGATTCCCTTAAAGGAAAGATAACATATTCATAAAATTGACATGAGGAAGGCCAATACATGTCGATAAACCCTGTATTCTTCCTCCTTTTGACACAAATTAGTTGTGGAGGATTGAATCCTCATTTGGATGTCAAACAAAAGGCTTGTAGTTGTTGTGAATTGTGTTAAGAACCCTCAGAAATCCCCTGTATGGGTCAAGGGACCTTAAGCCATATAGAAATCCTCGTGTAATGAATTGAATGGCCTACAAGATGCAAGCTCATTTTCTGAGTAGGGGAAGAGCTAAGAAGACCTGGTAAGCCTTAGATAATAGTTAGAGAATTTCCCTGAGTAGTTAAGTCCTAAATCAAACTACCAATCAAATGAGAACCCTATGTTTAAACCAAAAGGGATCGCAGTCGATGGATTGACATAGAGAGTAAATCATGGTCTTACATCGGAGGGCATATTCGTCAAAGTGTTCGAGTGTAAGTTTGTAATAGGACTCTGATGGGAGAGGCTCTGAACCAATGAGGGCCAATGATCTCATCAGAGAGTGGTCACAATGAGATGTAGATCTTTAATGCAGGTCACTGCTTTGTCAAAGTGGGAACCATCAGAAGCTTGGAAAAATAACTTGAGAAGAGGGTATGCCAACCAAATGGTCCGATAGTCGTCGATCTGTCGAAGGATCGGAGGCAGGGAAATTATGACAGTGGGTCGGGGGATGAGCCATCAAAGCATTTCAATATTGAGTTGCAATGTGGCTCTGACAGAGGGAACTCTGAGAGAATACATGGGTTGTCGATCGAGGAGTGGGAAAGAGGCCTCAACCGTAGATCTTCGTATAATCTTAGGAAGGATTTTAAAGCTCGGAGCGGCGAAGCATTGGACACCCATGAAATTTTGTTCCAATTTTGTGTTCACCCAATAGGCTAGTGACCCAATGACCTAATTTTTTGGTAGGGCAAGGTTCCAGGGAAAGGTTCTGACCTTCCTTCGCAAGCTTGGAGTAGAGGAGGATGATGTCACCCAACCAATACATAATGGACATGTGTAAGTACTTGGATGGATAAACGAAGTGTTTGATGATGATGTGTACACCACGTTAGTCCACGAGGGAGGTCCACTTGTCAAGTGGTGATGACTCCATGTGTCATGGTGATTTTTCATTTTGAGGAAGTGGTTCACGACACAATATGAGTGCCACATGTCACGCTAGGTGGCATGCACACAATGGAAACAGTGGCCGAGCTGGAAGGTGAATGGACAAATCTTCACCATTGATCGAAGGGTACTTCCATTGGGATGTCTGAGTGTGGGGTTTCTAGAGGACTCTGATGAGAAGAACCCCGAGAGGAGATATGGGTCGTAGATTGACAAATATGAGAGATTCAATCTCAGTCGTAGATCATCATGGGTCCCACTTGTTCACCTAACATGAGAATGATGAGGCAGACGTTAACCATCGAGCAGGTAGGGACTCTGATGCGATCAGAGCCATTGTTTATTCGACCCCAAGGACCGTTAGATTCGACAAAGGGAGTGCCTTTGGAGTGGCCTTGTTGGAGTGGTTTAAGTCACTGGAATGGATGAACTTCGATGGGAGGGACTTCGAGGAGGAATGAGGTTCGTTGATCAAAAAGATGACGAGAGTCATTCACATCCGTAGATATTCATGGGCCCCACTTAGGCTAAGTGCATCAAGAGCATGAGAGGGTCGTTAACCATCGTGCAAGTTTGAGACTCCGAAGCAATCGAAGTCGTTGATTTCCCAACTCTATGGACTATCATATATGTTGGAGTGTACATTGATCGAAGTGTGCCAGTCGAAGTGGAACTTGAATCTGATGGAGAAAACTTCGATGGAAATGTAATACACCAAGTGAATCTGAGTAATCGATTTGGAGGGTCAAATGGGCCAGGTGGTAGGCACCACATCAATACCACATCAGATGGCACAAGTGACATGGAGCCACATGGATGCCACTTGGCAGCGAGGTGGACCTTGGCTAATGAAAACTTTAAGAGGCTGTAACTTTTGGTATAGAGCTCATTTTTTAGCCCGGTTACCCTTGTTGTTGATGAGTAGAAGACATCGATGCCTTCAAGAAGAGGCCTTGAAATGGTTAAGGAGAAGCAAAAATTTAATACCCCATCCCTTCAAAACATACTTAAGGGGTTGGGTGTCTTACAAAATGGTATCAAAGCGTAGTTCAAACACTAGGCCTGGATGGGCTAGAGATCAGTTGTAGGACTAGTATATTAAGGCTAAGATGCGCATGTTGGATAAAGTTTCTCTGTGTCAAAAGTTGTTTATGATCTACACTAGTCCCTTGAGAAGAAGGACTGCTGATAGAAATCTCGTTTTGGGGATTATTGCAACATAAGCATTGTTGTTGCCTTGGTAAGAAGGATAACTACTCCTGCATTAGTGAGAATATGTTGATAAGAATTAATGGTAAGACTTGAATGTGAAATGGTTGAAAATGGTTAAATCCTACTATAGAGTTGCATGAGTCCAGAGAATGAACAAACTAGTTGCTGTAATGTTGCCTATAAGTATGGGTTGTTTGATCCCGACCATCATAATTGATGCTTAAATAAAAGACTAAAGTCAGTTTGTACAAGTCCTCATGTCTAGAGCATTGATGGAAAAATGTGTAAGGTTAGTTACTTGACCTGTAATGAATGAAACTTGTTGTTGAAACAACCTAGTTAAGCAAAGAAAAATGAGTTCTTTGAACTAAGATAGTCCTCATAAAAGAGGTGAAATGACATGAACACATGAGCCAATTTATGAGCTCATAGTTGTACAAAAATGTGTACATGCCTATTTGCTTGAGTACTTGTTTGTGCATGAAAACTGAAAACTGTGGACATGCTATAACGCATGTGGTAATGAATAAGTATGAATGTAACATGCAAATAGACATGTTATAACCTGTGGTGGGTTGTAGAAGTATGGTTTGTTGATGGACCATTTTGATCAATAATGACCTGATGAAAGCAAGAGAATTAACATCCTAAATAAAATGTTGATAATGAGGTTTGCATACATTCCTAAGAGATTAAAGTTGTAATTGAACAATGAAAGAGCCAATCCAAAATATGGTAAAGAAAATACTAGATTGTTTTTTGGTGACCAATGGGTTAGATTAACATCCAGTGAGTCGATGATATCCATGTAGGTAGGGCTTAGTATGCTTAAGCAACAGTGAAAGGGAATCCATGAAAGGATTTCCCTAATAAAGGTTTGTTGACCAAGAATGGTTTGAAGTATGAAAGGAAGTTGGATTTGGGCATTTTACTTCTCTCGGTAATGTTGTAATTACCTATTTGTACTTTTAAATTGTAAATGATTTTATAATAGTGGGGAAAGAGTGACTTCTTGTTGGTTATTTCCATGAGAGAAGGCAACATAAGTATGATTATGCCTCTGAAGACTAGTCATGAGAATGGTTGTGAGTTCTCCTAAGAGGAGGACTGATATCAAAATTTAAAAACACCAATGTGTGAATAACATGGAAGAAAGTGCAAGTGATGGACTTGCATGATGATGTCCATATATGTATATATGTATGTAGTAAGGGGACAATATGACTGCCTGAGTCAATGGACTATAAGGCAAGGTTAATACTTGCCAGGTTTGAGAAGTGTCGTGAATGCATGGCTGACCCTGTGTGGAAGGGTCTGATTGTAATGATTAAATAATATCTTGAGGAGCATGTATGACATTCCTCATAAATAGTAATGTAAATGTTGAAAGAGCAATGAGCTAGAATGCTCACTGTCATGAAAGAAGGCAATATGATTGTGATAATGCCTTTAAATTTTTCATGAGAATGATTGTGAATAATCATGAGTTAAAGATTTTTTTCTTTTTTATAAACATGCATATGAAATTGTAGAGTGTACCTATGGTGGAGACATAGTATGTTGCTGCATGTGGTTAAGCTCATGAAAGCATAGTTTGAAAGCAAGTTGATACCATAGAGTTACATGCTTGAATGTGTATTTGGAATGCATCAAAGGAATGCATGCCTATAATTCTTTGTGAAGAATTGGGTAAACAACTAAAATGATAAATCTATTGCTAACTCATGAGTTGAGATCATTTCGAGTAATGATGGATATACAGTAAGGAAGATTGCATGTTGAGACAGTCCCATGTGAAGGAACTGTGTGAAAAAAATGTTAGGACAACAGAGTCACAATCTTAATGACTGTTGGAAACTTGACAATAGGTTGCAAGCCTAAGTGTATAAGAATCCCAGATTATATTTTAAATAATGCATGTGCAAATGAAGGATAACCATTTTGATTTCCATTTAAGGTAAATGTACATGGATGAACTGTATTGAATTTGAACTTGTAATCTAATGCTGATGTGTTAGTATATTGATTTCGTTCAAGGGAGGAGAGCTCTCTGACCGAGGACATGTCAATATAAACTTGACCAAGAACTTCTCAAGGAAAGGGAGTAGCCAAGTCCCTAAAAGAGGAAGGGTACAAATAACGTAGAGAAAAGGGGAAATACCCTTCTCGCTTAAAATTTCTGAAAATCGGTTTGGTATAGTTATATGCCTTTGAACAATTTGTGTAGGCCAGCCAAATTTAGAGCATGTGTTTTCACAAGCAGCTTGGTTGATGCCATGTTATAAAGATGTCAAGAGGCTTGAAGGTAGAACTCAATCATGCTGAGAATTCAACTTGTACAGAGGAATTACAAATGAGAGAACCTCTTGGCTCTTTTATTGATTAATGTTTGTGTTTATTTACGATGAATAACTGAAGTGATGGTTGTGGAGATGTTTTCGGCAAGAATGTTGATGGTTATATAACAATAGACAATTAAAATACTTTCTTTATGTTTACATCTAGTGAACACAATGAGGAATAATGCAATAGAGTGTAACAAGATATGCTAGGACATATATGAAAAAATTTGTTAATCCCAAAAAGTGTTGGAACACTCATATTTTGATTTTACCCAAAAACTAATATAAATGTGATTTTATTTGTTGTGTGTAGGAAAATTGGAGTTGTTGAGGAGACAACTGCCAATGGCGAACAACCTGAGGAAGAGGTAAATGCAAGAAGGGTTTGTTGATTGACAAAGGAACCTATGAGTTCTTTGAAGAACCACCGATGAGGTAAACTCAAAAGTTTGTTGGCAGTCAGGCAGGTATAAAGTTATCATGCTTTGTAGCATGAGGTTTGAGGAGGGATTGGGCAAGGTCCCTCTCGAAATAATTTTTACTTTAATAATTAAAATTTAATGTTGTTTGACTATTGTATGTCATTGGCACCTAAGATGGGTGTGATTCAGGAAAAGAGAACCTGAGTAAAAGAGGGAAGAACCTCTGGTAGTCAAAGATGGTTACAATCCTTGCATGAAAATTCATGAAGAAATGTGTCGTGAATGCATAGACCAATCAGGAACGATTAAGAACAAGAGTGCTTTGATGATGATATCTCATGAAACTCACTATATGCATGGGATACATGTGAGATTACAGATCTATCCTGAAGGGACAGATGTTGTTTGTCAAGCTAGAAAGCGTGGAAACAGGTTATTGTTGTGTTGTGGTAACATGGGCGTGTTCTGACAAAGCTAGAGTCTGATTGAAGACTAGGCGATGAGGAAAAAGAAGATAATTCTAAGGTAGTTGAAAGATGAAGGCGTGGTAGGTGTTATTGATAAGGACACCGAGGATGATGTTCTTTTTGAAGGGGGAGGGGATTGTAAAACCCCCTTTCTAAATCCTTGACTATATGTAATTAATCACGTTGATGATTGCCAAATGATGGCATATAAATATCGTAATTCTATTTTGTTTGATTGAAATGCCAACTAGTTGACTATGGGATGAAGCCTCAAAAAAATTGGTCATGATACCACTAGAGGAAAGAATGAGGGAACCTATTAAGGGGGGGGGCTCATTATGCTAAAATAACCCAAACCTCCTTGTCGAGATATTATTTTGGAAATATTCAGATTATTTCCCTTAGCCTTGATTTCAAGACAAATTAATTAATGATAAGGGGTTGGTAGTTGAAAAACCAACCACCCCCATGAATACAGGTATGGGAAATATGGCTAGGAAAGCATAAGCTACCAGCCAAAGTTGCAATAGGGTACCAATTATGTAGCCCAGATTGACCCCATGAGTTCCTTCTAACAAAAGGAAGAGGACATGTCGAGAACCTTCTTAGGTGGGGCATGCAAGAAAAGAATGCACACACACAAACAAAGGGGGGGAGGAGATTGAGTTTTGGGAGGTCTGGGAAGAATAATGGTCTTCTCTTACCAAAAAAAAGTTACCCGGAGAACTAGAGACATACTTCCCTAGTGGTGTTGGGTGGAGCTTTATTATATTCTTGATTCAGAGGTCTTTGTTTTCAACTGTGTTTATACCCCATGAAGACTTTACACCCCAAAATAATGTACACTCATCCACGCGGGGGAGTGCAAGGGGGGGTTACCCCCCCTGCGGGGTCCGGGGGCAAGAGGTCCCCTAGTGGGGGTTTGGGGGCGAAGCCCCCGAAGGAAAAATTGCCTTGTAAATGTATATTGTAATTTCATTGTAAATCTGGACCATTCATTATAAGGTCACAAATCTAACGGTAGAAGTTATGTTAGGGTTTTTTGCCCTAGAAGGAAACCCTCTTTTATGAGGGAAATGTATTGCGGCTATGGATGATAGTGAATGTTGTATTCTGAGAGAGGAGACTGTGAAAGAAAGAAGAGGAAGTTACAACGGGTTTGTTGTAGGTTGTATCCCTTCATTTGTTGGATAATAATAAAGGAAGGACCTGACAATTTCTCTAGTGGACATAGCCCACACTGGGTGAACCACGTATATCTATGTCTCTATTGTATTGTGTATCTTCTATGTTTTATTTCCACATATGTTTTATTTTATTGCTCTGTGATCCTGTTTTTTTAACAATTGGTATCAGAGCGAAAGGTAACTCGCAAGAAAGGAGGGTTCTCGGTTCGAGTGGGAGCAATGGCAGAAGATGGAAAGTTTAGGGTCGAGAAATTTAATGGCAAAAACTACAAGTTATGGAAGATGCAGATGGACGATTATTTATATCAGAAGGATCTATTCCTACCATTGGGCAGAATATCAAAGAAGTCGACGACTATGAAGGATGAAGAATGGGAGATTCTTGACAGAAAGGCTCCAGGAATGATAAGGTTGAGCATGGCTGCTTCAGTGGCTTTCAATATTTCGAAAGAAAAGACATTGAAGGATTTGATGGACGAATTGGCTAAATTGTATGAAAAATCCTCGACGTTCAATAAGGTATTTCTAATGAAGAGATTATTTAATATGAAGATGTTAGAAGGTGGGTCTGTTGCAGATCATTTAAATGAATTTAATACGATTACTAATCAACTAAGTTATGTAAAAGTTGACTATGATGATGAGGTTAGGGCTCTTCTAATCTTGTGCTCATTGCTAGAAAGATGGAACGGCTTGGTCATGGATGTAAGTATCTCTATCTCTGGTTCAAATAATTTAAAATTTGATGATGTTGTTGGTGTTATCCTTAGTGAGGAAATGCGACAGAAAAGCACAGGTGAGACATCAGGTAATGCGTTGAACATGGAGAACAGGGGAAGACAAAATGATAGAGGAAAGGGCTCAGGGAACCGCGGGAATTATAGGAAGGGAAGATCCAAATCCAGACTTGGAAAGATAGAGTGTTGGAATTGTGGGAAGATAGGACATCTGAAGAAAGACTGCAAAGCTCCAAAGAAACAAAGAGATGGACATCAAGAGAAAAATCAGGAAGCAAATGTAACACGTGATGTGTTACATGATGCTTTAATTCTTTATGTAGATAATATTTATGAGTCTTTGGTGGTAGATTCAGGGGCTTCATTTCATGCCACACCCCATTGGAAACATTTTCTAGATTATGTTCAAGGTGATTTTGGACAGGTTCATTTGGGTGATGATGCACCATGCAAAATTGTTGGAATGGGAAAGGTAAAAATAAAGAAAAGCAATGGAAACCAATGGTTGTTGAAAGAGGTCAGACATGTTCCAGATCTAAGGAAAAATCTAATTTCAACAGGATAGTTGGCAAGTGAAGGTTGTATATCCATATTTATAGATAAGGTGTGGAAGGTCACCAAAGGATCATTGGTGATATCAAAAGGAGAGAAGGTAGGTACATTGTATTTATGTACTGGTAACAGTGACTCTTCTATCTCTTTAGCTTCTACAGGAGTGGATACAACATTGTGGCATCATAAGCTTGGACACATGAGTGAGAAGGGGATGCAGATACTTCATAAAAGAAATTTGTTGCTAGATCTTAAACAAATTGATTTGGACTTCTGTGAGCATTGTGTTTATGGAAAACATAAGAGAGTCAGATTTCTCAGACTCGGAAAATAAAATAAGAGTGAAAGGTTAAAGCTTGTGCATACATATGTATGGGGACCAACTCAGGTATCATCTCTTGGTGGCTCTCATTATTATGTTACTTTTATTGATGATGGAACTGGAAAAACTTGGGTTTATTGCATTCGAAAAAAATCTCATGTTTTTGATACTTTTAAGAAATGGAAAGATTTGGTTGAGAATGAGACTGGAAAAATCTTGAAGTGTCTCAGATCAAATAATGGAGGTGGATATTGTAGCAAGGAGTTTGATGATTAATGTTCATACCATGGGATTCGTAGAGAGAAAACAGTTCCAAGAACACCACAAGAAAATGGTGTGTCATAAAGGATGAATAGGAAAATCATGGAGTGTGCAAGGAGTATGAGATTGCATGCTGGTTTTCCCTTGCAGTTTAGGGCAGATGTTGTAGATACTATTGTTTACTTAATAAACAAAGGACCTTCAAGCTCTTTGGATGGTATAATTCCAAAGGAGGCATGGACAGGTAAAAAGGTAAACTATTCTTTTTTGAAGACTTTCGGTTGTGAAGCATTTGTCCATATTGATAAAGAAAATAGAACAAAGCTTGAGGAAAAATCCAAGAAGTGTACCTTTATTGGATACAGTGTTAATGATTTTGGCTATCTCTTATGGGATTATAAAAATAACAAAATAATTAGGAGTAGAGATGTCATATTCAATGAGAAGGTCATGTACAAAGATCAGTTGCAGGGAAAGAAACATGAAAAAGAAAAACTAGAATACACAGTGCTTGATGAGATCACTGAAAAAGAAATTCCAAAAGAACCAAAAAATCAAAATGTACAACAATAGGAGCAACATGTACCTCAAACTCCTGCAAGTGTGGTTAGAAGATCTAGCAGGTTAAGTAGACGCCCTAAACGATACTCTCCTTGATTGTATTATTTATTGTTGACTGATTCTAGTGAACCATAATGTTATGAAGAGGCAATGCAAGTAGACACCAAAAAGAAGTGGGAGCAAGGCATGAAAGAGGAAATGGATTCCTTGGTAAATAACCATACTTGGGACTTGGTTCAGTTGCCTGCAGGAAAAAAAGCATTGCAGAATAAATGGGTTTACAAGTTGAAGGAAGAAGATGGAGGAAAAAAGTGATACAAGGCTAGACTTGTTGTAAAGGGGTTTGCACAAAAGAAAGGTATAGATTTTGATGAAATATTTTCTCCTGTTGTTAAAATGACTTCAATTAGGACTATTTTAAGTCTTGTGGCAGTAGAAGATTTGCATCTTGAACAGTTAGATGTAAAAACAACTTTTTCCATGGGGATTTGGAGGAAGAGATTTATATGCAACAGCCACAGGGGTATGAGGTCAAAGGGAAGGAGAATTTGGTAGAAGGTTGAAGAAGAGCTTGTATGGCCTAAAGCAAGCTCCAAGGCAGTGGTATTTGAAGTTTGACAGGTTTATGACAAAACAAGGTTATAGTAGATGTCATTCTGATCACTATGTTTATTTTAAAAAGCTATAAAATGGAAGCTATATTATCTTGCTATTATATGTAGATGACATGCTTGTTGCAGGGTCTAATATGCAGGTTATAAATGTGCTCAAGAAGAAATTAGCTAATTCATTTCGATGAAGGATTTGGGTGTTGCAAAGAAAATCCTTGGTATGAGAATAACAAGAGACAGGAAAAATCGCAAATTGACATTGTTTCAGGGTGAGTACATAGAGAAGGTGTTGGAGAGGTTTAGAATGCAGAATGAAAAACCAGTTAGTACACCTTTCGACTACCATTTCAAATTAACTAAAGAAATATGTCCCAAGACACAAGAGGAGATATAATACATGTCCATGGTCCCTTATTCATCAACAATTGGCAACTTGATGTATGCGATGGTTTGGACAAGACCAAATATTGCACTTGCAGTGGGAGTTGTGAGCAGGTATATGAACAATTCGGGTAAAGAACACTGGGAGGCAATAAAGTGGATTCTCATGTATTTGAGAGGTACTGCTACTCATGCATTATGTTTTGGAGGTTCAGACACTTTTCTACAGGGATATGTTGATTCATATATGACAGGTGATAAAGATAGCAGGAGGAACACTGCAGGGTATGTTTTTACTATAGGTGGAACAACAATAAGTTGGATTTCGAAACTACAAAAGGTTGTTTCACTTTCAACAACATAAGCATAGTATGTTGTTAATACAGAGGCTAGTAAGGAAATGATTTGGTTACAGAGGTTTATGGAGGAATTGGGAAAGAAGCAGGAGAATAACAGGTTGTACTGTGACAGTGAGAGTGCCATTCATCTTGCAAAGAACTTAGCCTTCCATTCGAAGACTAAGCATATACAACTAAGGTACCATTTCATACGATCTGTCTTGGAAGATGGACATTTGAAGTTGGAAAAGATACACACTAGCCAAAATCTTGCAAACATGTTAACAAAGGAAGTAACTAGGGAGAAACTGAGTTCTTGCTTAGTTTCAGTTGGTCTTCAAGCATGAAGGTGAAGATGAGAAATTTGCTAGGTCCAAGAAGGTTCATATTCCAGCAGATACAACAACGATGGAGTTGTTGAGATTAGTCTCTAAGTGGGATATTGTTGGTTGTGGAGCTTGATTATCTTCCTGATTCAGAGGTCTTTATTTTCAGTCGTGCTTATACCCCATGAAGAACTTATACCCAAGAATAATGTACACTCATCCATGTAGGGGAGTGCAGGGGGGGTTACCCCCCCTGCGGGGTCCGGGGGCAAGCGGGCCCCCGAAGGAAAAATTGCCTTGTAAATGTATATTGTAATTTCATTGTAAATCTGGACCGTTCATTATAAGGTCATAGATCTAATGGTAGAAGTTATGTTAGGTTTTTTTTCCCTAGAAGGAAACCCTCTTTTATGAGGGAAATGTATTGCAGTTATGGATGATATCGAATGTTGTATTATGAGAGAGGAGACTGTGAGAGAAAGAAGAGGAAGTTACAACGGGTTTGTTGTAGGTTGTATCCCTTCATTTGTTGGATAATAATAAAAGAAGGACCTAGCAATTTCTCTGGTGGTCGTAGCCCACACTGGGTAAACCATGTATATCTTTGTCTCTATTGTATTGTGTATCTTCTGTGTTTTATTTCCATATGTGTTTTATTTTATTGGTTTGTGATCTTGTTTTTCTAACAAGTAGTATCATGGCTTGGTACGGGGGTGGCCTACTGCCAAAAGTGACTAAGCACGCAGAGCCTATGGTTGGGTGGAAAAGAGAACACCCACAATTGGTTGGTTATCTACATCTTGTAACCAGATAAGTATCCCATGTACTAGGTGTATTGGAATTGAAATGTGTGGTGAGAATGCCTACAATTGTATTCATGGACGTGTATGCTTGTTGATGGAAATATTGGTTGTTTCACTGCAAGTCTGTGTACTCGAGTAACTTGGAACAAAATGAATTGTTGTTTCCTATGGATGTTTTCTTGAATATGCATGTTTGTATGACCGAGATGAGTCCTTGCATTATTTGCAAGTCTAATGCATTGTGTAATCTATAATTCTGTAATGCTTGCATAGTTAGCATAAATATATCGGTTCAAGTAAGAACCAACAAAGGGATTTTGATGAGTGGCTGCAAGATTCCCTTAAAAACAATATAACTTATTCATAATATTGTCACGAGGAAGGCCAATACATGTCAATAAGCCTTGTATTATTTCTCCTTTTGACACAAATTAGTTGTGGAGGATCGAATCCTCATTTGGATGTCAAACAACAGGTTTGTTCTTGTTGTGAATTGTGTTCAGAACCCTTAGAAAGCCCCTTTATGGGTCAAGGGACCTTAAGCCATATATAAAGCCTCGTGTAATGAATTAAAAGGCCTACAGGATGCAAATCTTCACCCAAGTGATGAAGAGATATTACCTTGACCAATTTTCTAAGTAGGGCGAGAGCTAAGAAGGCCTAGTAAGCCTTAGATAATACTTAGAGGAATTCCTTGAGCAGCTAAGTCCTAAATCAGACTGTCAATCAAATGAGAACCTCGTGTTTAAACTAGAAGGGATCGCAACTGATGGATAAACACAGAGAGTAAATCCTAGCCTTACATCGGAGGGCATAATCGTCAGAGTGTTCAAGTGTAAGTTTGTAATAGGACTCTGATGGGAGAGGCTCTGAACCAATGATGGTCATTGATCTCATCGAGGAGTGGTCATGGTGAGATTTGGACTGTTAATGTAGGTTATTGCTTCGTCAGAGGGGGAACCGTTGAAAGCTTGGGAAAATAACTTGAAAAGAGGGCATGAAAACCAGATGGTCTGAGGGTCGTCGATATGTCGGAGGCAGGGAAATCATGACCGTGGGTTGGGGGATAAGACATCAGAGCATTTCAGTACTGGGTTGCAGTGTGGCTTCGATGGAGGGAACTCCAAGAACAAATGTGGTTCGTCCATTGAGGAGTGGGGAAGAGGCCTCAACCATAGATCTTCGTATAAGCTTGGGAGGGAGTTTAGCGCCCAGAGTACTGGAGCATTGGATGCTCGAGAAATTTTGTTCCAATTTTGTGTTCGCTAGGTAGGCTAGTGAACCGGTGACCCTATGTTCCAGTAGGGAAAGGTTTCGACCTTCCTTCGTAAGCTTGGAGTGGAGGAGGATGACGTCACCCAACCAATGCACAATGGACAAGTGTCAGTACTTGGATGGATGAACCAAGTGTTCGATGATGACGTGTACACCACATCAGTCCACCAGGGAGGTCCACGTGTCAAGTGGTGATTGCGCCACATGTCAAGGTGATTTGGCATTTTGAGGAAGTTGTTCGCGATGCAATATGAATGCCACATGTCAGTCCAGGTGGCATAGACACGGTGGAAACAATGGTCGAGCTGACAAGTGAGTGAACATATATTCACCATTGATCAGAGGGTATTGCCATCGAGATGTCTGAGTGCGGGGTTGCTAAAGGACTCCAATGAGAAGAACTTTGAGAGGAGATCTGGGCCACAGATTGACGAATAGGAAATATTCAATCTCAACTGGGGATCGTTGTGGGTCCCACCTGTTCACCTAACGTGAGAATGAGGAGGCATACATTAACCATTGAGCAGGTAAGGACCCCAATGCAATCATAACCATTGTTTGTTCGACCTCGAGAACCATTAGATTCAACGAAGGGAGTTCCCTCGGAGTGGGCATGTTGGAGTGGTACGAGTCATCGTAATGGGTGAACTCCGATGGGAGGGAATTCGAGAAGGAATGAGGTTTGTCGGTCGGGAAGACGATGAGAGTCATTCACAGTAGTAGATCTCCATGGGCCTCACTTAAGTTAAGTGCAACAAGAGCGTGAGAGGGCCGTTAACCGTCGTGTGAGTTCGAGACTCTAAAGCAATCATAACCGTTGATTTCCCAACCACAAGGACTGTCAGATTTGTCGTAGTGTGCTAGTCAGAGTGGAACGTGACTCCAATGGCAACAAAATACACTGAGTCAATCTGAGCAATCGATTTGGAGGGTCTGATAGACTAGATGGCAGGTGCCACGTCAATACCACATTAGATGGCACAAGTGACAGGGAGCGATGTGGATTCCACGTGGCAGTTAGGTGGACCTTGGCCAATGAAAGCCTGGAAAATTTAAGAGGTTCTAACTTTTGATCTAGAGCTCAATTTTGAGCCTGGTTACCCTTGTTGGAAAGTTCATGATGAGTAGAAGACACCGATGCCTTCGAGAAGAGGCCTTTAGATGATTAAAGAGAAGAAAAAATTTAATACCCCATCCCTTAAAAATGTGCTTAGGGGGTTGGGTGTCTTACAGTTTCTATAGATATACAAAACTTGGAACCACAAATTGGATGTTAGTTGTACCACTTAATGGAATGGACATGGTGTTAAGAGCATAGTAGTTGATGCAATTGGGTACCTATGCCACAAACCTCCAATAATAATTTATGGAATTAAAATGGAAAGAGAATAATTATAAACTATATGGGCCAAGAAACCTATATCAAAAGGTAAAAGCAACATAATGAATTAAAGTAGTTGGGTTCAAAGGAAACCTATCTACACATACAGATAATATGAGAAAATGTTGTAATTATAGTCATGAAGGCTCAATGTAAAGTGACGAGATAGGGAACTCAAAAATTTCATACTCCCGCTACCAACAAACCTCACAAATATTCAAAAACAAATCGAGATTCAAGATGACCTTTCACAACCAAAGATAAAATCACTTGTGGTTATTCTCATGATTGCTCGGTGAAGAAAGCATCTTGAAGGGGGAGGCAATGTCATGTATATAAAATAACATCATTAATAATATAATATACCTCGACTATATAACCTAGGACATTAATGTAATTATTAGAAGGTGCATCATGTAAAAAGATAATTCAGTACATGAAAGGTCAACATATAGCCTATAAATGTCAAGGTCATTCATCATTCAATTATTCGATCTATATTTATAATTTTATTCCAATTTATAACTTTTATAAAAATACGTCGGGTTTATACATTTGAATGATCTCCCACTCCATAGAGGTTGCAAAACTTGAGGTCATTCTTATCTTTTAATGAGTAGTGAGAACCAAGGTGGTCCTTTTTAAGTGGGTTTATAATTTCTTCTCTGCCCTGAGAAACATTCACTTTTGATTGAGACTCTGCTAGGTAAGCTCATTTACAGAAATTCCTACAACGAGAAGTTATATGCTCATGGTATAATGTTTGTCACCAACTACAGTGCTCACACTCCAACATGATTTCTTCGTGGAGACCCATGCTCAAATCATCGTTGATGCATAGTTACACAATCGAAGCCATTGCTCTAACCTGGCTTAGAGGGAACAAGGTGATAAAATCACTCATAGTATTATCAATGGCCACGGAAGACTTTTCATTCCAAAATTCCAAAGTAAGAATGGACATTTTTTCATAGATGAAAATCGATGTAAGTGATTCTAAATGTGGATTGAAGCTAGGAGCCCATTGCCTCAATAAGAGCCATACTTTTCCTTTCAACCAAGGGTGTGCTTTATGAACAATAAACCATCCATCTTTGCAAGAAATTTGAAAATGAAAAAAACTTTAGGATAAGGGTGAATTGATATTGTTTCCATGAGAAAAACACCTCAAGTATTAAAGATCAAAGCTTTGACGTCTTTCAACTTTGGGCATACACAATTGAATTTGCATATCATCCCATGGATCAATAAGTATTTCTCTTTGTCTTTGACCCATGTAGGATTTAACTTCAGAGCCAAAGCATAGGCAACCTTCTCAACACACAATGATGAGACTTGGGGCTTCCTCGAGAGTAAATGATTGTTAAAGGAGGAACCTTTCCTAGATACCAAACCCACAGGAAGTGGTTCCTTTAGCATAGATTGCCTTAATGCATTCCTCTCATTAAAACCTCTAATTTGAGAAAAAACTTCGTCACTTAGTGAGGTCACCATCATTTGTGACTGACATTGCTCGTGTCTTCGACATCTTTCATTATTTCCTTTCCTTTTCTCGTATCTTTGTAGTGTCCTTGTTATTTTCCCTTCATTCCCGAAACGAGATTATAAGTTTCATCTTGGAGTTGCATACTAACATTCATTTTCTATGTTATTTACATCTCTACGAAATTGAGATTAACGACGAGAAAGATTTAAAACCTTGAATGCGACAAATCCAAATTCATATGACCTAAGTTTATACATGAGCATCACTTAAAATTTATATAAAGTGAAAGACATATATATGTTTTTTCAAGTTGAAGGTTAACTTCCCCTTATGACTTGGTTTAAACTCCTTAGTGTGCCATTAATAACCCATCTCCACACACTAAGAGGGTGAATACTTATTGAGCGAGTCTATAAATTTGTCATAGGGAATTTATGTAGAAGAGCTCGTCCAAACTTGAAGCAATCGCTGAGGGGTCTTGGTGGATTAATCTTGCCACCTCTAGAGGTTGCAAAGTGTATATAAGAGGCTAGAATTAAGACGTATAATAAAGGGTTTGAAAACTACTACTACCACATTATAATGACCCCTCAATAGATCATATCGCTTAATGAAATAAAAGTAAATATTATGATTTGAAGAAGAGACACATGGATGCACCTATATAGTGATGTCTTAAAGCGAATGTGAGAAAACACACGATTTTTTTTTTCCAAGAAAAAAAAATGCACTTTGTATTCAAGACGAACTGAAAATACAACTCTTAGGTGTTGATGCACATATAATGTATAACTAGTTTTCTATGGCCTATAGGCCCTCTGCCGATATTTTTTACACAAGTTGTTCCAAAGCCTTAAATATCTAACCGAGTACTAATCAAAATATGTCTTCATTAGTGGTGTCCATAGACTTGACATATTATAGAGCAACAACCTAATAAGATCAAAAGTCTAAAAAATTACAAGACCTTGAAGAAACTAGATGTGGAGCTATAAAAGACAAAGACAATACTATAAACCTAACCAATACTATAGACCTAGATTTCATTGTTCATCATATTAATTAACATGAAAAAACAAAAAGATAAATATTACTAAAAATACATTATTATTAATATTATTATTTTAATGTGGTTTGATGAAAATTATAGTTTTGTTTATAATTCCATCATACTCATGTTTACACTTATGATTTCATAAGCCATCATATCCAAAGGTTTCGAGTATCAACCCAAAATCCAATCAAAACCATGAAATTTAATTAGTTGGATGCGAGAATGTGATTGAAGTAATGCTTACCATTTCCATCATATCCAAAGGTTTCGAATATCAACCCAAAATCCAATCAAAATCATGAAATTTAATTAGTTGGATGCTAGAATGTGATTGAAGTAATGCTTATTAATCTGGTGGAGGCAGAGCAATCGAGAGGACGATCTCAACTGAGTGTTTGCTGGTCGAAACCTCGAAACCTCGGGAGTCGGTTCGACCTCGTGCAATGCATCCATCCACTTCATGGTGCTCTTTCTAACTGAGGTTGGAGAAAGTTATACTAGTGGTGACAAGATTTAAACCCTTGATTTCTAAATAGCGGGCAGAGACCGACCGACTTTTGTTTGCCGATTCCCTCGGCTGAAAAAAAAAATATATATAACGCTTATCAAACACGTTTGTGACGATAGTGAAAGCAAACCCAAAAAAGGAGGTGGAACGTTGGGCTAAAACATGACATGCCACTTGTCTCTCACAGCTTCTGCATTAAAACTTGTCCAACTCCTATGCCGTGTATGGGTAAATGAGCGAAAGGCGATGCACAGACCACGGCAAGTAAAAACCAAGGTGATGATGCAACACCACTGACAATAACAATTGGCGCCACTGGTTCGAATATAGATTATTTGACAGCCAGCTACCCAATTGATCGATTCAATTTCTTGAAGAGTTGGATTGTCTTCCCACTGGGCAATATCTGTTTTCCAGGTCTGTACTTATTCCTTCTGTGAGATTTATCATTTTTATGTTTCATTGTACCTTTCAGTTGTTCTTCCCTTTGTTTTGAAGATGGGTTTTGCGAAAATGGAGTCCGCCCTACCTTTTTTTTTGGGTCTAGTTCAATGGAATTTGATAGAGTGACTGTATATGTGGACACCCATTAATTGATGTTTACGAATTTGGTGAATGTGCTGAAGTGATCTTCTGGGTTCTGTTAACACTATTGACCCAGTTGGGTAGATTTTATATCACGGAGAAAACAAAATATAGGCTCGAAGAATGTGTCCGGAAGTGGTTATATCTACATCGAATTTTAAAACTTAGCACTGGGTGGTTGAGAGTTGAATTGCATCAGGCGATTTACTCTAGAAATTAGAAGGAAATTCAACGTGCATATGGCACCATTAGCTCATGTTCACGTCGTTCCAAATGAATAGATGATAGAGCATCATAATACTTAAGGGCGTAACATTCTATTCTGGCAAGCATAGGTGGAGCTCAAACTGCATTTGAAGGCTTAGAGAAGCGAGCAGGAACATTTGGGACCCGGGAGTTTGGCTGAGAAACAAATTTCCCCAAATAAATGCCCCTATCTGCTGCTGTTTTGAAATGGGTCTGGCCACATTTTCGTTGTATCTCGAGCTTTTACTCTTTGAGATTTCAAGCTATTCTCGGCGATTTCTCTCTTCTGAGTTGAAGCTTACGGCATCTCTTGAAAACGCAAGAGAAAACGAGAATCTAGAATAGTATAAGGACAAATAGGAACATAACAAACGAAAGGGTAGACCTAAATAATTAAACCCTACACAACGAAGCAGAGACCGATTCTGTTTAACAGGAGAGAGCAGAGGAAGAACAGGCACTCTTGTAGCAGAAAAGATTGGTTGAACACGACAAGAGGGTCAGAGAAGAATTCGTTCATAATATGCATCCAGATTGATGGAGAATATCTTTTCGTTTTCTGAAACTTAGTTCTTTTGTGATATCTGAGTTCATAACTCAATGTTTATTGTTGCAACTTCAAATTTTAGAACGATATGAAGAGTCCTCGTAGCAATCAGAGGTTTAACCAGTTTCATTAGTGTCATTGGCTAAACCCGATCTTCCCAGTTAAGGATGGGTGGATATAGAACACACTACAATATAATGTAAGGATGGTATGCCCAAATATTATAAAATAGAAAACGCATGCAATAAATTGGCCACACATTCAAAGAGCCACAATGGGTCAATTATGCTTGAAAATAATAAAAGTCTATGTATTTGCTATGGGTGAACACTGAATATTAATGAGGGTTGACGGAGCTGCAGTCACTCTTCGTCTTCTCCTTTTCAATCTAGGTATAGTACCATCAATTCACAAATCACTTCTATTAGAATACAACCTCTATGGATAGGTAACAGGGAACAGAACACTGTTGGAGGGATGATTGCAAGGGGTCAGGCTGGGCTTACAATATATTTTATTGGCTTCCAGAACATCTTACAGGGTTCTACTTGTAGAGTTCCTCTAATATTGTATGAAGAAATCAAACTAGTGATCTGTATCTGGTAAATACCTCCCAAAACTTCTGTATTGACCTTGTCTTTATCAGTTTAGCAATAGATTAGGTAGTATTTGACATGCAGATCTGCTATCAAAGTGTGCCAATGTCTGTAAATTGGAAGGTAAGGAAACCTGCAAACCACTCAATTTTTTTCAGTTACAGAGTTCACAAAAATTTGAATGAGTCCAAGAGCACATTCATTTGAAGCCATACAGTTTCAAGAGGTTGATTATGCATATTTGCCCGAGATACCTCCTATGGAGCATTTCTCTTGCATATTGGTGGATAACTCTTGGTAAAGTAGAAGTTTATCTTGGTGATTCTTGCTCTAGTTGAAGGGCTTCATCTTGTTATTGTCTCTTTTTCTTAGTTGCAAGGTTAACTAGTTGAACTTCTTGGGGAGTATAAGTGCATACAACCCCACTAAGCTCATCAATATTTGTCTTGGAAATAATTTGTTACTCAAGGAAGTGCTAGGACAAATAAAAGGGCTTACACCCTTATAGCACTTTCCTAGTTAGCTTTACTTGCCTTGGAGAGTAAGAGGGTTTACACCCCCAAGAAAGTAGTATAGTTAACTCATTCTTTGACTCCATAACCCAATAGTCAAGGCACTAATCATTTACTTTTTTGTATTGGAGAAATAAAAGAGCGCATTGGGAAACGTGATTTTTGGCCATTTCAACTTTCTGCAATCTGGGTTTTGTTGCTTGTGCCCAGTGCAACTCTTAGCCACTAGGGCGTCCCCTCTAAAAGGGTATTGCTTGCTGCTGTTATAAATTTTCATCTACAGCCATTAGGGCTGTAGAAACCCTAACACTCTTCTATTCATAACTTGCTTTTCAACCATCAAAAGTTGCTAAGAGTTTGCCAAGATAATCTACTAGGCCTAGCGCAACTTTTGGGTGGACTCTTTATAAGTTTTGGTGGTTGGATTTACTGCTGTAACAACTAGTTTGCTACAGCCATAAGGCTGCAAAATATTTCTGCAAACACCTTTTGTTACAGCGTTGTTCAATTGCCAAAGTCTTGTGTCTTCATTCTTGAGTATCACTAGTGTTTATCTAACTTATCTCTAGCATCTTTCATTGGAATTTTAACAATTGTTTGGCAGCTTTAATACTTATTCCTTTGCTAATATACATTTTTGTTTACTGCTGCAATTAGGGACAACAAGCTTAACTTGCTTTTCCACCTAACGTTATACATATATGCTTGGCTTGTTCTTGTGTCTCGAGTAGGTACAACATTTTCTGCAGTTGTTCTTATCTCTTGGCAACCATTGGCTACCACTTAGACGCTTTCCCAAGCCTTTTCGCATCCTCTACCTTGACCTATAGGGGGACCTCCCTTCATCACTTCACTTTTCATTTCTTTCTCCAGGGTCATCGAAATTCCCCCCTTGAGGTGATTCTATCATCTCTAAAGTGACGGGAATACCTGCCTAAGGTGACAGTGGGTAGGTGTTCTCAAATTTATCACCATTTGATGGTTGTGTCGGGCTTTTCCCAACCTACAACTTGTGCGATAACAAAGTCATGTAGTCAACTCATCCACTCATGAAGCTTCAACACTTTCTGCAAATTGTTTATGTTGCTACTTCCCCTTCCCCTTCCTCGTCTTCTTCTTAGGACATTGAGAAGCATAATGGCCATGTTTGTTGTAGTTGGAGTACTTGATATGGCTTAAATGCTCCTTTTTCTATTTAGAAGACTCGAAATCTTCATTTTCTTTTGACTATTCCTAGATCCTTTCTTTCCTCTCTTCCTCACCTTCCCAATGAGGGCTAGGTTTGGAACATTCTCATAACCGGTTGAAACTTGCTGCAGTCACATCTCCTCTCCAATGAAAGCATCTCATAACTACTCGAAGTCAGGTAAATGCTCTCGACCATAGATAACTTGGACAAAGTTTTGCCATGGTGGACTAAAGCGTAATAACCATGCTTGTTGTAGTTAAAGCACTTGATATGGCTTAAATCCTCCTAGTTAGAAGAACGTGAATCTTCATTTTCTTTTGATCCATCTCATATCCTTGCTTTCCTCCATTCCTCACATTCCAATGAGGGCTAGGTCTGGAACATCCTCATAATTGGTTGAGACTTGCTGTAGTCACATCTCCTCTCCAATGAAATCATCCCATAACTACTCGAAGTCAGGTAAATGCTCTCGACCATAGATAGCTTGGACAAAGTTGTGCCACGGTGGACTAAAGCTATTTAGAAAAATCCGAACTAGCACATTATCCTCAATTTTGTTCCCAATTGCAACAACTTGATCTCTCAACTTTGCTATATTCACGAGATAGCTTGCTATTGTATCTGTTTTTCTCATTCAGGTAGAGGTGAGCTTGTTCTTAAAGAGCATCTTCTTGGATACATTCACACTCTAGTAGAAAATTCCCAAGGCATCTTACATGTCTTTGGCAGTGTTATCGCTCAGTTTGTAGTTTAGGTCATAGACTAGAGGATAAGGGTCAAACTGGCGTAACAAGGACCTACCCCACCCAATGTCACCACAATGGGGAGATCCTTTCTATTTAGGGTGGCTAAGCCCAAGGGAGACGTCCCTGGCAATCTGGGGTTTGAAAGGAAAAGGCTCAAAGGATTAAGGCTAGTTTCCCCTTCACAGATTACCGCCCAGAAGATAGTCAAGTAAAGAATAACCACAGAAAAGGCACCTGCTTGCGAGACAAGACAACAATGAAACTAGTACATGCAATAATGGTTAATACTTCATAAATCAATGACTATCAAAATTTAATGTATATGAGCATATACAACAGTAAATATTGACGAAGTCAATGTTTGCAATAATGACAATGACAATATAATGTTACTTGTCAATAAACACTAGAATAATATAGCATCTAATGAAAATGATCAATCCTTGAATTAAATCAGTGCATTGAATATCATTAGTTGCTCATATACAATAGATTGTTGCGTCAATATCCTAGGGATGATGTCAACTTCCTCTAGGGTTAGTATGATTTTGTCTAATAAGCAAAGTAACAGATAAGATGAGGTCAACGTTTTGCTAATTAGTCAATGAAAATCATCAATTCATCAATATCTATCACAAGATGACCAAGCCAACAATATTTTCTATCAACAAAAGCTTAATAAAGGCATGATGTCATCATTTATTGCTGAGTTAGAAGGGTTTGTTGCGTCAGGTATGACGTCATCCCTAGTTAGTGGCGTTAGGGTTAGTTAGGGTTTCAAAATTTGAAAGTTTGAAAGATGAATTTTGCACAACAAGCTCAACGTTGGAAAGAATACCAATGCCTTAGGGTAATATGGAGTCAAAAGTAAGGGCAAAAATCTCAGGAGGACTTAAAATTTAAAGACTAGAAGGTTAGGTTCTGTGGTGCTGCAATGGCAGGGCCCTAGAATCAAAACCCTAAGGGAAGGAGGCTTATTCCGGTGTGCTTAAGCAAGGCCTCATGCTCCTTCCTCTTTCTCTAAATACTCTTGGCAAAACGACTAGCTTCAAAGTACAAATCTAAGGGAGAAAAGTGTTGCAGGAGCAAGGCCTTTCAAACCCTAGAAGGTTAAAACCCCAGGTGTAGAATTAACTAGGCCTAGGACGTCTCCTTTATTCAACCTATACTTTAATGCTAACGCAGAAAAAGGGAGATAAGTGTAGCAACGCCTAGGCTATATCTTCCTTTATCAATGGCTAAAACAATTTCTCAAGCATGGGGACATATAGCAATGACCTACTAGTGTGCTTGCTACCTAGGGTTTCAAGATTACAGCAATATAATAGCAATGATATAGCAAATGTAAGAAATTAAGCCTACAACCATTCATTTAAGAAGTTTTGCATGGAAAATTCACTTAAATATCATGAAGAATGCATAATCAAACCCTAGTTGTAAACCTTCCATGAGAGAAACACCATAAATGCCAAGAGAGATCCTCCAAGGAGAGTTGCGCCTCACTTCCAAGACCAAAAATACCAAGAAAAAGACTAAAAGGTAATCTCTCACAAGAGAGTGAGTTATGTTATGTTTAAAATGAGGAGAAACGTCCTCTATTTATACCAATCCATGACCTTTGTATTAAAATTAAGGTCATTAAAATAACCGACAAGGCTGACTATAAGATTTACACTGTTTTTTACATTAACTGCTAGAAAATGTCATAATATGAGCAAAAAGAGGGACGTCCTTCTTTCTTCTCGTGCAATGGCTCATCACAACGTTGTCCTGTCTCTGCCATCCCAGCAACCATCTGATGGGCTCTTCAGCCCCATGGAGGTCCGAGCTAATCATATCCCCATGTGTACCGGTCCACTGGTACCTATCCGTCGGGTATGGTCCTGCACATCAAAAACTATGCCCTCCATGGGCTCATTAGTCCTCGGGATCATAGCAATGTCAATCATGTTTCATCATTAAATTTATCGAATACATGCATAAAATCCCTAACATATCATCTAATAGCTCAAAGACGTTACACTGATCTACTATATAAAGTTGAAGAAATAGACAGAATAACCTATTGGGCCAGTATCCACAGGAAAAGGAAAGTTTCCACAGAAGATCATTCAAGCCATGTACATGAAGTGATATGGTTTAGGGATGTCCAGTCATAGTGAAGACCAGGGGTAGGTAT
>ML787455.1:397828-422137 GCA_009831015.1 Picea engelmannii | reverse complement strand
TGGTCAAGTGGATTAGTGTAAGATCCAAGCAGTCATCCAAAATGAAAGAGATCTAATGCATACATAAGAAGGTTATAATGATCAAATGTGACACATACCATGATACCTCGGACCAATTACCTCATGGAGCAAGAACCTTTTCTAATGCAAGCCCAGGCCGGTAGTGATGGAGGCTGGTACTGTTGGCAGGACAAGTCTGGCTGAGAAGAAGAAGATGGGTCCTCCAGGACCATGCTCAGGTCGCTCCTGCTCTCGGTACTCCATGTCTAGGACCATGTGGGCCTCGAGACATGATCTCCTAGTTATCCCTAGATATCGGGGATAACAATGCTTAACCTTGCTTATTGAAAAATCAACACTTCATATTGTGGGTCATCATGAATATGACCACTATCATCTTCTTCCCTTTCATGCCTAGTCCCCACCAAGACCATGAGAATCAAAAAACGAATGATAAACCAAAAGAAGACCATTTTCCTTAAGTTTTAGATGAACAACTTGCAATAAAATGAGGGAGAAGAAGGAATGGGAAAGAGTAGGAGAGGAGGAAAAAACTATAAACAAAGTTAACCCAAGGAAATGAGAGAGTTGGGATTTGGGCTTACCTCTTTAGGTCTTCAAACTTGAAACTTGAGATAGATGGTTGCCTTGTTCTCTCCTCCAAGCTCCTCATTGCTCACTCTTCCAAGCTCTCCTTTGCTCTCCCTTCCAAGCTCTCACAAATCTGCACTCTCCGTCAAGCTCTCCTTTGCTTTGTCCTCCAAGCTCAAGCAAACATAGATGAAAGAATGAGGAAAATAGAGGGGGAAGAGATCCATTATTGTCCTCTTCACTTTACCCTAAACCCTAAGCCTACCCTAGGTCTTGTTATCGCACAGTTTGTAGTTAAGGTAAAAGACGGATGAAAGGAGGGAAAACTGACGTAACTGAGACTATCTCACCACTGTCACCTCAATGGGATAACTCTTTCTATTTAGGGAGGTAAGGCCTAGGGGAGACGTCCCCGGTGACCTGGGGTTTTGAGAAGGCAAAGGCTTAAAGGCTAAGTAATGATTATTCCCCCTCACAAGTCACCACCGTTCAGAAAGTCCGGCTTAATAGCCAATAAAGATAAAGATAACCGGAAATAGTAACCAAGAAATGTACCTGCCCGAGACAAAGCAACAAAGAAACTATGCATATGCAAGATCACTTGCTTGGTTAGTACTTCATATAATTATGGACTTATGATATAAAGCAATTGACAACGATATAGATGAAGTAAATCAATGATGTAAACTAGCAATGATTTGATAAATCACTTCACCATAAAGGCTAAAGGCACTTCACAATTATCAATGGCAATCAATGTAAAAATATTAATGCTAGAAGCAACACTTTAGCCAATCATTCAACTGCTTTAAAGACAACAAATGCTGCAATGTATAAGTATAACACTAGTGGATTATAGTAACAATAGATTTAGTAATTGTTAGTCTAAAAGCTAGGGTTAGTAAGAGTTAAAGGTTGTTCAAAGTTTAGAGGTTGTTTGTGATAAAGGTACTCTATACAAGAGGTCTTAGATCAGTGCGCGACTAGGGCATATGGAGTTAAAAGAGGCTGCAAAGGTTGAAGGACTAAATGATAATGAAAGACCAAAGACAAGAGGGTTAAATGTTGAGCTGTTGCTAAGGCAAAGCCTCAACAATGAAACCCTAGGGGAGAAAGGCTCACTAAGGTGTAGAAATCCTAGGCCTTAGTGCTTTCTCCTCCTTCTTTAGCTTATTGGCAAGATGAAATCGACTAGCTTGAGTAAGAATGTATAGGGCTAAAGACAAGAGAGTTTGAAGGTGAAGTGTTGCTAAGGCAAGGCTTCATCAAGCAAATCCTAGGGGAAAACGACTCATCAAGGTGTAGTAACTCTAGGCCTTGATGTGTTTTCCTCCTTCTTAGCTCAATAACAAAGAAAAACGACTAGCTAGAAGAGTATGGATAGAGTGTTGCTATGGCAAGGCTCTATTTACTTTCAACAAATCAAACTAGCTCTTAACTTGGTAGGGACATAAGACAAGGACCTTAGCATGTGCTTGTCACCTAGGGTTTTAATTCAGCAAATTAAAATAACAAAATGCAAGTAAATAGTACCATAACCATTCAATAAAGAAGTGTTGCAGCAATTCACTTACATAAACCATGCATTCAAGTAGCCAAACCCTAGTTGTAAACCTTCCACCAAGAAGAAATGCCAAAATAGTCCAAAAATAGTCTCCTTCAACAAGTGCGCACCAATTTTCAGCCAAAACCCTAGAATAGGGTGCAAATTTCAGACCTCACTAATGTGAGTGAAAGATGATCAAAATATGAGAGTAAAAACCCTCTATAGCATACCAATGACCTTTATTAAAATTTAGGTCATCAAAAGGCCGACAAGGTCAAAATACACAATAATATTGTTTTACATTAAATGTCTTAAATTAAACCCTAATCAAGCAAAAGGTGAGACGTCATCCCTTTTCTAGGGTGACGTTAGCCCTTTCTACGGCAAATGCAGCCTCCTGGAGCAAAACGTTAGCCCTCCTTGGGCTTCTCCAATCTGCCACACGTGCCAAAACTGCCATAGCTGTCTCCCAAAACGTCCATAATGGTGGATGACATTATGGGCATCCTGGGTGACGTCCTGAGCCTTCCAAGGCCAATGTTCCAGTGAAAAAGGGGACAACCCCCCTAGGTAAGGCTTTGCCAGGGTGTCTCTGTGGAACATCCTCCTCTTCTCCAGTGCAAACCCCTTTGTCTTGTCTCTGCCCCCTGATGGGGTCTCATCATCCATCTGGTGGGCTCTTTAGCCCCATGGAGGTCCGAACTAATCATCTCCCCATGTGTACCTGTCCAAGGTGGTACTTGTCCATCGGGCATGATCATGCACATCAACAACTACGCCCTCCATGGGCTCATAAGTCACAGGGATCATAGCAATGCCAATCACATCTCATCATCAATATTATTAAACATGTGCATAAAACCCCTTTTACCCCAGTCAAGTGCTCAAAGACATTATACAAATCTGCAATACAAGTTTGGGGGAGGTGATAGGGCATCCCATTGGGCTAGTGTCCACTGGAAAATGGATGTTTCCGGAAGAGATTAAATCCAAGTCATGTAAATGGGTGAGGTGGATAAGGGATGTCCTAACAAGGGGGACAGTGAAAACAGGGAAATGCAGGGCTTTCCTGTGGGTGCCTTTGTAGAAGGCGAGCTGCACCTGTCCTGGATGCAAATGTTTCCAAGCCCATTCATGCCTTTTATTCTTTATTCTTTATTGCTTTTTCTTCAAGAAGCTAATCAGGGGACACTGCCCTGGTGTGTCGACCAGTGGTGGCAATGTTACCCACAAGCACTTTCACGGATATGAGAAGGCTGGCTCGTGATGAGACCCCCTTTCTCTTGGCCATGCAACCAAGAGCCATGAGCCTGACGTGGTAACCAGTTGCTAGTAGTGTCATACCATTAGGTACCCATGGACTTAATGGGCTGGCTCGTGATGAGACCCCTTATACTCTAACTAGGTCTTGTTTTATTATTTTTATTGGGTCCCTCTTGTTTTTGCTGAGAATCTTTTTACTGCTTTCTCGGGGATCCCTGGGCGAAGCATCTCGAGGTTTTATTTCTTGGCTTTTATCTCTTGCCAGTTTGCTTTTATCTTCTGGGTCTTTAGCCCCTTCTTCTCACAAGACAAGGTGCAACCCTTAAATGATTGGCCAACCAAATGCCCGGACAAATGTAATGGGATGGATGAGCAGGAAGCAAGATGAAAAAGTGGTAATATGACAGGAGTGGACGATGACTTTTCAGAAATCCCCCCAGTGGCAACCCAAAACCTATGGGCATAGGCTTACTAGGGCATCCCGTCATTCCCCCCAGATATGGTCAAGTGGACAAGTATAAGATCCAAGCATTTGTTAGAAACAAAAGGAATTAAATGCACATATTCAAAGGTTTTGAGGATCAGAGTGAGACATACCATGATACTCAAGACTCATTACCTCATGGAGCAAGAACCATCTCTGATACAAGACCAAGCCGAAGGTGATGGATGCTGCTGCTGCTGACAAAGTGGAGGCGCTGAAAGGGAGAAAAGATGGGCCCTCCAGGGCCATGCTCAAGTCAATCTGGCTCTCGGTACTCCATGTCTAGGACCTATGGGCCTCGAGACATGATCTCCTAGTTATCTCTAAAAGTGGGGGATAATAGGTCTCACCCCCACTCAAAAATTAGAAAAAAAATGTATTTTTATCATTTCCGTGAGAGTGTATGGGTTGCTTGAGGGAGCATGCAGGAAGTGTGTCGGGTGTTAAAATATTCGATGTGCTTGTTTTACCATAGACAATATCACTATTGTCACCCAACCATAGGCATGCAGCCACCCCCGAGCACCTTAACCTTTACTAGATAGAATGATTCCGGAAAGCCACACTAGAACCAACAAATAAACCCTAGTTGCCGCAGTAGAACGAGATGGAACTAAAAAAGCACCATGCAACTGCAACAACAACACAAGACAAGGAGAGCGCACCTCCTCCAAGGGTAGTGCACAAGAGGAGGAGAGCACACCTCCTCCAAGGGTAGTCTCCATAACCATAGAACAAGAACAATACGCAACAACAACAGTTGCAGTTGTACTTCTTAGGCTACCAACAAGAATACCACCAAGAATGTCACCAAGAATACCACCAAGAGATACTATAAGGTAGGGCGCATATCTTAGGCTAGATAGTGCTAGAGAGAGAGACCAAAAATCACCCCAAAAGATGCCCCTTCCTTTCTTGCAGCTGCAGCTCCAGACTTGCGCTATACTTGAGAGAGTGAGTGAAGTGAGTGTGTACAAATGAGCTAGAGCACCTCCTATTTATAGTGGTTCTTGTCACCTACTTGGGCCGACTTGTCTTTTTGGAAGATAATACATTGATATTATTTATTCTATTGAGCTGACTTGTCTTCTAGGGTTTTTACACATCTGTTTAGGGTTTCTCTTGCTTCCAAAATATTCTATTCTAGTCAAAGGTTACACATGGAGGTTAATACCTACTGCAACTACCATAATATCAACACTCCCTCCTTGCTAGGGAGGCATTAACTGTAATGGTCTCAAATGTAGATTTGTGAGGAACTAGAAGGTTGCCCAACAGGTTTGTCTTTGACCTCTTGTTGGGCTCTAGGTTTACTCAATCAAATCTGTCCTTGCTACTGTTTTAGGACATCAAACAGGTCTGAATTTTCTGCCAAGAAATCTACCTTCAAACTGATGGTTATATCCTCTTTTAAGGTGCCCTTGCAAGTGTTTTAGTCACTGAATGTTAGCACATGCAAACCTTAAAACATATAGCACTCCTCTAGGATCTTTACAAGCTCTTACAACTGATTTAAACACTAAGCATACATGATAAATGAACACAATTATTTTTGGTCAACATGACTCTGGATAAAACTCCCCCGGGGAAAACCAATTTAGAATGAAAGTATATATATGTGATGTTTCAAGCATGGAAAACAACATGTAAGCAAATACAATGGAACCTGTATTAATAACAAGCTTCTCTCAAGCTTTGCTAGAAGGTTCCAAGAAGGATGAGCCCAAACAAGTGCGCCCCCTTCTTTTGTTGCCTCTTCCACTGCACTGATGCACCCTTGATCTTCTCTTGGTTGTTTGAGAAAACCTTGCATGCAAATCTTTGTTTGTATGGTGTCCCAAAACTCCACCAATCAGATCTGCAAAAGCTCAACAACTGCAAGTACCTGCTAAGCTTGCGCCCTCCTCCAAGAGTGCGCCCTCCACCAAGCAAGAACCCTCACCACAAAATAAATAGGCCCTAGGCTTCCTTGTGCCCTCCATGAAAGATGGCGCCCTAGCTCTCCTCTCCTCTCCCAATGCTTCCATTCTCATCCTCTTGCTCCTCTCCAAACTCTCCAAGTGAATAAATGAAGGAATGAGCCTCCTTTTGCCTTATGCACCCCTCTTAGGGAATCATAAGGAAACCTAAAAGATCAATGGCTAGGATCACTCCAAGCCATATCTAATCCATGGTTGAGATCTCTCAAAAAGAATCTCAATTCAAAACCCACTTTGGGCTAAGTTTCCATGACTTAGGAAAATGCCAAAGTGAAATTAGACATAAAGTATAAGGCACAATGGGTCAAATATTTCCCTCTTGTGGTTAGAGACCCACAACCACAAGGGGACCACTTCCCAAGGTATACCAAAACTCAATACTCCCTCTTACCGAGGAAAGTGTTTCTCACCAAGCCCATCTTGTCTCTGAAGTAGACATGCTTGTCCCTTGGCAAGACCTTGGTGAAAATATATGCCACCTGCTGATCAGTGGGAATATACTGGAGCTTCACTGCTCCACGCTGAACCCAATCTCTGATGAAGTGGTATCTGATCTCAATATGCTTCGACTTGTCATGAAACACTGGATTCTTAGAGAGTTTGATACAACTTTGATTATCACAATGAATGACTGTCGGAGACAACTCTTGACCAAATAAACCAACCAACAACTTACGAAGCCAAATGGCCTCGCAACTGGCCTGACTAGCTGCCATGTACTCTGCCTCGACCGAACTCAAAGCAACTGACTTTTGTTTTCGGCTAAACCAGGAAACAACTCTTGATCCCAAGCCAAAGCAACACCCTGAGGTGCTCTTCCTGTCAGTAGCACATCTTGTGCAATCTGACTCTGTGTAGCCAACCAAACTGATGTAGTCCAAAAAAAAATCCACTAAACCTGCTATGTACCTCAAAACATGTTTTTCCCCAATCCAGTGAACACTCCTAGGCTCCACCATAAATTAGCTGAGAGTTTTCACGGCAAAACAAATATCTAGTCTGGTGTTGACCAGGTACATCAATGAACCTATCATCTGCCTGTATCTCGTAGCATCCGCCAATTGGGAATCTGAAGCGCTAAGCTTCTTCCAGTTGGTGACCATAGGTGTAGACATGGGCCTGCAATCCTCCATTTGAAACTTGCTCAAGATGTCTGCAACATACTTCCCCTGCCCCAGAAAGATATGACCTTCCTCATGCCAAACCTCCATGCCCAAGAAATAGTGCATCAAATCGATGTCTGTCATCTCAAACTTTGATGCAAGTTCTAGCTGGCAATCAGCTATGAGAAGCTTTGCTCTTGTGATAAAAAAATCATCAACAAACAATATGAGAATGAATGTATCCTCACCTTGAATTATGTAGTAGAGGTTAGGATCTGCCTCACTCTTCTCAAACTCCATCTGAAGCAAATAAGCATCAATACATGAATACCAAGTTCTTGGAGCTTGCTTTAGACCATATAATGCCTTTCTCAGAAGGCAGACATGAGAATCTCTCTCCATCTCAAACCCCTGTGGCTACTCAATGTACACCTCCTCAATAAATCCATTCAGAAATGCGGTCTTTACATCCATCTGATGTATCCTCCAACCCATCCCTGCCGCTATGGAAATAATGCTCCGAATGGACGTGTATCTCGCAACTGGTGCAAATGTCTCATCATAGTCAACTCCCTCTACCTGAGAGAATCCTCGCGCCACAAATCGGGCCTTGTGTTTCTCTATGTTGCCATCTGCAACATACTTGGTCTTATACAACCATCTGGAAGTCACAACTGACTTCCCCACTGGCCTCGACACCACCTCCCATACATCATTGTGCATAATAGAGTCATACTCCTCCAGCATGGCATCTCGCCAAACTTGCTGGTCAAATGCCTGCGCAAATGTCTCAGGCTCTGAATCTGTGATGCTCGTCACCATTGCCAAGTAGGACCCAAGCCTATCTGGTGCTCTACTCTCTCTGAACAACCCTCTGGGCTCTCCAACATTCTCCTTGGCTTCCTTCAGGGTCTCCTGAAACCATCTCGGTTTCCTCTTCCCTGGAGTAACCAAAGGAGAAGTAACATCTCTGCGCCCACGAGTCTTTATCTCAGATCTCACACCAACACTCGGCGATCCTGAAGTCTTTGCACCCTCTGCCTGAACCCTCTGCAGCTGTGAACCTAAAGCTGTGCAAGGTGACCCTATCACCCCTGAAACTGGTGTACTCGACACCTGAGGCTGTGCTCCCTCTGAAACATCATTCTGTGTCTCTGCATCCTCCTCACTACTGACTCTCGACTCGAGAGACCTCCTGAAAGCTCTTCCCTCCTCAAATCTAACATCTCTGCTCACCACCACTCTCCGCTGTGATGGAATGTAGATCCGATGGGCCTTCGAGACCTCTTAGTAACCAACTAGAATCCCCTGCTGGGCTGTGGGGTCTAGCTTTGTTGTCTTCTCCGAGGGGACATGAGAGTATGTCAAGCATCCAAAAATCCTGATGTGCTCAACATCGGGCCTCTTACCAGTGAAGGCCTTCTTAGGAGTCTTCTTCCCCAAAATCCTGTGGGGACTCCTGTTCTGCAGATAAATTGTAGCAGCACTCGCCTCAGCCCATAAGTATAAAGGCAAAGTATGATCATGCAACATAGATCTTGCTGCACCTGTAATCGCCTTGTTCTTCCTCTCGGCAACCCCGTTTTGCTGGGGGTTGTAAGGCATGGTCATCTGTCTTCTGATCCTTGCATGGGAACAAAAGTCTACAAACTCTGTGGAGGTATACTCACCTCCGTTGTTTGACCGCAAGACCTTGATCCTCTTTCCTGTTTGGTTCTCCACAAGAGCTTTGAACTCTTGGAACCTCTTGAAGACCTCACTCTTGGCCTTCAGGAAATAGATCCAGGTCTTCCTGGAGTGGTCATCTATGAATGTGAGATAGTACTAACAACCACTCAATGACGCCCGAGAATGGGCCCACACACATCTATGTACTAAATCCAGTATCCCCATGACATGCTGTCATTGCTGGGGAAAACAACCTTGGTAAACTAACCAAGCAAACACCCTCTGCACACATCTTAATGCTCTAAGTTGAACTGTGGCACTCCTGTCACAACCTCTCTCAGCCCTCCAAGAGCCCCATGATGAAGGTGATCCATCCTCCGATGCCATAACTCACATAACTGACTGCTGTCGCTACTTGTTGCCAAAGCATGCAGAGGCTGAAAAAGCAATCTGTATAGTTTACCATCCCTCACTCCAATCACCTGCCCTGAGGTGAGACAGGACCCCTTAGGGTGTATGAGGACCTTTGTCCCTCTGAAGGACACCTCAAGACCCCTGTCCTGGATGGTGAAAACTGATATCAAATTCTTCTTCAACCCAGGGACATACAACACATCCCTGAACGAAATGGGTGGCATACTTCCCCTTTGAAAAGTAACTGTGCCACGCCCAACAACCCTGACTATGGTGTCATCACCAAGCGCAATCTCCATCTCGACCTCAGGATCTCTGAGATTAGTGAAGTGCTCTCTCACACCTATCATGTGGCTTGAAGCTCCATTGTCTATGTACCAGATATTGGGTGTTGTCTCAACTGAAGTGCAACAAATAAGGAAGGTACTCTCCTTCTCAAACTGTGCTTGAAACTCCTCATCTCTTGTAGTTGCTGTACCACCCAACTTCTTCTTCCTGTTGGGACACTGTCCAACATAGTGCCCCATTTCTTACAAGCAAAACACTTCAATTTGTTCATATCTCTCTTCTGCCCACTGCCACTCTCTCCTTGTGACTTGGCCCCCATCTTGGGACCCTGTTGAGCACCCTTACCGACCTTCTTCTTTCCCTTTGACCAGAGAACAAGATCATCATCACCCTTAGATATCCGCTGCTGTCTTGAAGACCCAGAGCTGCATCTCAACTCCTCCTGTACGAAATCATCCCAAAGTGTCTCCCAAGTAGGGATGACCTCTGGAGCAACAATGCCTCGTACAAATGAACCCCAAGGTTTGGAAAACCTATTTAAAGCTGTCCTCACCATAAAGTCCGGATTCACAATCTCTTCGACTGCTGCTAATTGATCTCTGATCTGAGTGAATCCGCCAAGGTATGAAGTGATCGACTCTAACTTGAGCATCTGAATGCCCCTAAGCATCTCCTGTAGAACCATCTTCCGGTTTTGGTTGGGACTCTGGTAAAGTTTGCACAAGGATGCCCACATCTCAAATGCATAGTCTTTACCAATCAAGTGGGGTATGATGTTATCCCTCACTGTATCACAAATAGTCCTTTTCTCCTTGGTGTTTTTCTTCCTGAAATCTGCATCCAACAATGGTGATGGAGCAGGTGCAGGAGGAATCACCACGGGAGCTTGAACTATATCCCATAGTTCAAGATCCTCCAAGACAAAAATGATCCTGGTCTACCAAGGGAACCAGTTGCTAGCTCCGGCTAGCCTATCTTTTGCCGACATCTGGGATACTGACATAGTTGTCCACTGAAACTCAAATTGATGCTAAACTGCAAAAGAAATCAGCCTCAACACTTGACACACAAGTGTGAAATAAGGCTGTCCAAAACTGTCAAAAAACATGCCAACTGTTTGCTGGAAAATCATCCAACTCTTAGCCACCAAGGCTTTGATACAATGTAGATTTTTGAGGAACTAGAAGGCTGCCCAACAGGTCTGTCTTTGACCTCTTCTTAATCAAATCTGTCCTTGCTGCTGTTTTAGGACAGCAAACAGGTCTGAATTTTCTGCCAAGAAATCTGCCTTCAAATTGATGGTTATATTCTCTTTTATGGTGCCCTTGCAAGTGTTTTAGTCATGCAAACCTTAAAACATATAGCACTCCTCTAGGATCTTTACAAGCTCCTACAACTGATTTAAACACTAAGCATACATGATTAATGAACACAAGTATTTTTGGTCAACATGACTCTGGATAAAACTCCCCCGGGGAAAACCAATTTAGAATGAAAGTATGTATATGTGGTGTTTCAAGCATGGAAAACAACATGTAAGCAAATACAATGGAATCTGTATAAATAGCAAGCTTCTCTCAAGCTTTGCTAGAAGGTTCCAAGAAGGATGAGCCCAAACAAGTGCGCCCCCTTCCTTTGTTGCCTCTTCCACTGAATTGATGCACCCTTGATCCTCTCTTGGCTGTTTGAGAAACTCTTGCATGCAAATCTCTGTTTGTATGCTGTCCCAAACCTTCACCAATCAGATTTGCAAAAGCTCAACAACTGCTAGTACCTGCTAAGCTTGCGCCCTCCTCCAAGAGTGCACCCTCCACCAAGCAAGAACCCTCACCAGAAAATAAATAGGCTATAATCCTCCTTGCGCCCTCCATGAAAGATGGCGCCCTAACTCTCCTCTCCCAATGCTTCCATTCTCATCCTCTTGCTCCTCTCCAAACTCTCTGTTGACCACCTATTCAACTAGGGGGTCAACTCCATTTACTATGAAGATATGCATCATCTGATGTTACCAAGTCAGAGACTTCCTGGTTCTATAAGGCAGTCTTGGCCTTCAACATGTATTTTTGTAAATGGAATTTTCGTCCCCTTGCATGGGATAATAATGTAATAGGTCTGCATGGATCATAGTTAGGTTATGTTATCCCCACTTTTTAGGGATAACTAGGAGATCATGTCTCGAGGCCCACAGGTCCTAGACATGGAGTACCAAGAGTAAGATTGACCCCAGCATGGCCCTGGAAGGCCCGCCTTTTCTTCATTCATCATCTTTTGTCTTGTCAGCAACAACAACATCCATTACCATCGGCTTGATCCTGTATCAAAAGAGGTTCTTGCTCCATGAGGTAATTGGTCCAGGTATCATGGTATGTGTCACTTTTGATCATTGAAACCTTTAAATATATGCATCTGATTCCTTTTATCTCTAACAACTGCTTAGATCTTACATTGGCCCACTTGACTATGCTTGGGGAAATTGACAGGGTGCCCTAGCAAACCTGTGCCCATAGGTCTTGGTTTGCCACTGGGGGAATTTCTGAAAAGTCATCGTCCGGTCCCATCATAGCACCACTGTTTCATCTTATCTCCCGCTCATTTATTCCATTCCCCTTGTCCGGGCATTGGGTTGACCTATTTGCAGGATTGGACTTTATCTTGTGGGAGGAAGGGGCTAAAGGCCCAGAAGGTAAAAGCAGCTGGTAATAGACAAAAGCCTAGAAATAAAACCTCGAGATGCTTTGCCCAGGGATCCTCGAGAAGGCAGTAAAAAGCCTCTCAGTAAGAAACAAGAGGGACTCGGAAAATAACAAAACAAGACCTAGTCAGAGGCTAGGGGGTCTCGTCACGAGCCAGCCTATCAGGTCCATGGGTACCTAACAGTATGACATTGCCACCATCTGGTTAACAGGCCAGGGCAATGACGTTTGGTTGCATGGCCAAGGGAAAGGGGGTCTCATCAAGAGCCAACCTTCTCATCTCTGTGAAAGTACTTGTGGGTAATGCTGTCAGCTCTGGTCACCATGCCAAGGCAGTGTCCCCTGGTTAGTTCTTGAACAAAAAAAGCAAATGAAAGAATAAAACAAGAATAAAAAGAATAAAGGCAAGAATGGGCTTGGAAAGAATGCATCCACGACAGGTACAACTCGCCTTCTACAAAGGCACCCACAGGTAACACTTATGCATCCTTCGCCCTCACTGCACCCACATGTTTGGACATCCCCTAACTACATCACCTCACTTACATGGCTTGGATGAGATCTTTCTGGAAACTTTCCTTTTCTCGTGGACACTAGCCCAATAGGACGCCTTGTCCTTTTCTCCAATTTTGTATTGCAGGTTTTTGTATTGTCTTTGAGCTATTGACTGATGTATTAGGGGTTTTATGCATATGTTTAATAATATTGATGATGAGATGTGATTGACATTGCTATGATCCCTGTGACTGATGAGCCCATGGAGGGCATAGCTTTTGATGTGCAGGACCATGCTCGACGGAAAGGTACCATTTGGACCGGTACACATGGGGAGATGACTAGCTCGGACCTCCATGGGGCTGAAGAGCCCACCAGATGGATGCTGAGACCCCCCATCAGGGGGCAAAGACAGGACAAAACTTGATCAGGGGTTTTGCACCTGAGAGGAAGAGGACATTCCACCAGAGACACTTCGGCAGGACTAGACCTAGGGGGAATGACCCCTTTTCAGTGGAACACTAGCCTTGGAAGGCTTAGGACGTCCCCATCTTCACCATGACGTCATCTAGCTTCATGGATGCTTTTGGAGGCAGACTGGGCAGCAGTGGCACGTCTGGCATGTTGGAGAGGCCCCTGAGGGGCTAACGTTTTGCTCCTGGATGTCTCATTTTCCCTAAAAAGGGCTAGCGCCTCCCTTGAAGGGTCTTTTACTCTCTTTTCTGCTCAATTAGGGTTTTTACTTAGCATTTAATGTAAAAACAGTATGATTTTGACATATGGCCTTGTTGGCCTTTCTATGACCTAAAAAGTAAAATTAGGTCATTGATACAGTATATATTAAGGATTTTGATCCTTATTTTATCATCATTTTTCACTCACCACTTGGTGAGGTCTGAAATTTGCGCCCTATTCTAGGGTTTTGGCTGATCTAGTGGGGTGCACTTGTTGAAGGAAGACAATTTTTGGCATTTTATGGTGTTTCTCTTGAAGGAAGGTGTTACAACTAGGGTTTGCATGGTTATTTCTTGATGAATTGTAAGTATTTTTCTACAAAACTTCTTGAATGAATGGTTGTAGTCTAATTTCTTGCATATGTTTATTTATTTTGCTGAATCAAAACCCTAGGTGAGAAGCACACAAGTAGGTCCTTGTCTCATGTCCCCTAATAGAGAAACTTTCAGCCATTGAAAGAGAGAAAGAGAGCCTAGTCGTAGCTACACTCCTTGTTTCTCTTTCCTCTGTGCTAGTCGTACCATTTAGAATCCAAGAGGAGGAAGACATCCCAGGCCTAGGTTATCTACACTTAGGGCCGTTTTTCCTTTAGGGTTTGATGAAAGAGCCCTTGCTGTAGCAACACTCTCCCTCATTAAGCCTTCTTGTCTTGATTTTGTGCTTCATCTGAGCTAGCCGTCTTGCCGGGAAGGAGGAGAGAGCACGAGGCCTTGCTTTAGCAACACCAGAGTGAGCCTCTCTCCCTGAGGGTTTCGATTTTGAGGCCTTGCTTTAGCTGCACTTCAAAACTTTTCCCTCTAGTCCTTAAAATCTTGCCTCCTTCAACTTGTGCGTCCTTCACTTATGACTCCATTAAACCCTAAGGCACTGATCTAGGACCTCAAACGTTGAAGTAGAACTTGATCTAAACACTCTCAAAGCTTTTGAATTGAAACCCTAACTACACTAACCCTAGCTCTAGCTAACCCTACTAACCCTAAGTTGTTGACGTCATTATTGGATATTTCATCGTCATTGTAGCAACATTTCATCTTATGAGCAATTGAATGGTAGTTAGAGGCATTAATTAAGTAAAGTGTTGGTTTATTACATTGAATGCCATATCGTTCTAGTATTTATTGGTGAAGTGACATTTGCTTTCAAGTGCTATTTTGCAAACATTGACTTCGTCAACATTTACTTTCAAATTGCTTATGTTGAATATCAGATAGTCTTATGAAGTACTAACCCATCGAAATATAGCTTGCATATATCTGTTTGCTGTTGTCTTGTTCCGGGCAGGTGTTCTTCATTGGGGATTTACTTCATTATTGGCTGTTTAGCCGGGACTTTTTGTTTGGGTGGTGACTTGTGAAGGGGGGAAACCTTATCTTGGTCTTATTAGCCTTCTGCCTCTTCAAAACCCCAGGTCACCGAGGACGTCTCCCCTGGGCCTCACCTCTCTAAAGAGAAAGAACCTTCCCATCGTGGTGACATTGGGTGGGATAGGTTCCTGTTACGCCAGTTTGGCCCTCTATCTTCTAGCCTTTCTTCCTAGCTACAAACTGTGTGATAACAAGTTAGTTACCTTAGGACTTCATCATTAGAGGAGTCTCTTTAACGGAGTGTTTTTTTTCCTCAGGTTATTAATTTGGTCTAGCCAACCTTATTAATTTCCCTTGAGTTTTTCACTCTCACAAATAGTTCCTCCAAAGTGGTGAAAGGCGTTCTAATGGTTTCGTCCTTTGGTAGTTTAAGAATGTTTTAAATGACCATGTAAGACATCTCTCAAAGTTTTGTGGAATTTCGTCGAGTCTAGATAGGTTTTTTTTTAATTTATTAAAATTGCTTAGGTTGGGTAATTTAAATTAATTAATTTTTGATATAAAAATGTAAAAACTAGGTTCTTGGGCTTTTGCCAGGGGTATTTGTGCTCAAAGGAAATGAAATGAGACCCCTTACACTCTTGGACCAAGTTTCAGTTCGGTTGGACAACTTTTTCTAGGTGTTTGTCCATGAGGAGTCTCAGTTAGTGAAAAACAACAATTTAATTGCTAAGTCATGACATAGTAAAAGTGTCAAATTTTGTAAAATTGAGCTAAATGTGTGAAGTAAAGGTGGGAGATGATGATTAAGCCCATTCCTAAACTACCCAAACCCCTTTCTAACCTTTACACACCCCCTAGACACATTACCCACTTCATCAAGTTCGCCCCCCTAGGGGATTTGTGCCCCCCTTCATGTGAAAACCTTTGAACATGCAATAACTTGAGGTGTGGGGCCCTCTCTCCATGGGTGCGCCCTTTTAAGCCATCCAACTCACTCTGTTGCGGCTCACATCCTCCAACTCAATCCACATCATCAATCCATGTCTCAAACCCTAGAAGTGCGCCCTCGTTCTTGGGATCCTCTCATTTGCTGGGTGGTTGACACTTACATCTCATCCAAGAGGGGCCACTTTGTCTCTCCAAGTATAAATGAAGGCCCTCTCACTCTCATTTCTTCACCATCTCTTGAGCTATTTTTATGCTACCAAATTCTCTCCTCACACTTCCTATCTCTCCATCTTGCTTCATTCATTCTTGCTCTCATTTTTGGAGAGGAATTTGTGGCAACTAGTTGCTGCAACTTCCTACTTGGTTAATAAAAGAGCTTTGGAGGACATTGGTGTAGCAAAGATTAGTCTTGATACATCTATACATTTGAGGTGATATTGTGTCTTTTGGAGCATTTCTTTGAGATATAGAGTAGATTTCCCAAGCAAACTAGTTTGTTTGGGTAGATTTTTCAATAGTGTGGTTGTTGATCTATGTGAGTAGAGTAGTAGATGCTACAAATTATTTTGTATTTTTTATCTATCTCACTCCTATTTGCTTTTATCTCACAGTTTGTTTCATGAGTTGCAGGTTATCTCAAGAGTTTGCAAGGCTAGCTTTGAGCTAGAAGCTTGCCTTCACAACCTACTTTGACCCTCTTAGCTTTTCTATTTCCATTTTCTGTTCATATCATATCAGATTATTTGGTTTGCTAACACTCTAGAATAGGTCAATAAATCTTTATACTCGTTGGAATTTTTATGCAGAAAATTTCTGTGTAAAAACATAAATTTTCTTTAACATTTTTATGTGTTTTGCAGCATTTCCAGCAAGCAATAACTTACTGTTTTTCTGCAGAATCTCGCCAGTACAAGAGGAAGTGTTACCAAAATTTGGTCTCAAACACACAAGGAAGCCCTCTCTTGGTTGGGTAACAATTCCCTACTCTTCTCTCATCATTCTAGCATTGTAGCAAGCCCTCGGGAGTCCCTTGAGGCTTGCATTCTTGTCTATTTTTCCTATATATTGTAATTTAGTCTAGTGCCTACATCTTGGTGTGAGCTTTGCTAAGCCAACCCCCAAAATCATAAGGCTAGGATCACTCTTTATATTTCTGCAATTTCTTTTTGTTTGCCCCACTTGTCATTAGGACAAGGTTGTGTGGCTAGGTTGCTTTAGCTTTCATTTCATTCTTTCTCAACCCTTTGTGGCACAAAATAAGAAGGCTTTCCTCCACCTTGTGCCATTGTAAGTGGTTTGTTTATTTCAGCTTTACTTTTCAAGCATTTATTTTCTAATTGTTGCCTACACCTTGGAGTGAGCTTGGCTAAGCCAACCCCCAAAATCGTATGGCTAGTTTAATGTTTTGCTTCTAATATGTTTAAATGGCTTGAAATCATCTAGAAGTAGAAGAAACACACTAATGCTAGTTTAGGCCCATGGAGACATGGGAATCTATTTCATGCTTCATCTATCTTTTACTTGCTAGTTTACATTTCATTGAGTACTTGTCTTTAACTCATAATCTTTTACAAGCACTTATCTTTTATTTTTGCAAGTATTATGGGCAGGTGGTGAATGGTTTAAGGCAACTTAATTCTTCTTTTCTTGCAAGTATTGTTCAAGTTCTTTACATATCATTTCAAGCTTTATCTTATTCTTGAGAACATTCACTCTTGCAAGCTTTTAAATTTCGGTTTTGGTCCAAGCACCCAATTTTTGGCAAGCAACATCTTGCCTAAACACACTATCTAACTCAATTTGTCTTTAGTCTATAGGCCTAAAATCAATTAGACTTAATAGGACACCTATTACTGACCCAACTTTGCCATTTAAACGAGGATTGAAAAGAAGCAACGGAAGGTGATAGGTCGGGGACGACCTTGTGGTGCTCAACGTCCTTTCCGGGAGTACTTCTTTCCTTGGGTTGACCTGTGGAACTAGGGGGGCCTTGTTGCCTTACTTCTTGAGCACCCAACAACTACTTGGTACAAGCGGGGGGAGTATTGGGGTTGACACTTAGTTAGGATTCAACCTTCACTTAATAATTTTAACAATCCTTAATCCACTTTAACAATTGGGGCATCAACTTGGCATTTACATTTTATGGTTTACAGTTGAATCTTGCAAGCTCTTAATTCTCATTTACTTTTTATGCAAGTCATTTAAATTTTGTGGATAATTTACTAAGTGGTCATAGTTGCACCTGTTGCCGTCCTTATACACACTTGCAAACGTGAGTTAAGTCCTGCTCACTTAGTGTGTCCTCGGAGGCACAATGCCTAGGTTCAAAGTCCACGCTGTCACTTTGACTTGAACCTCTTCTGTCTAGGCTAACTCCTAGGGAAGCCAAGGGGGCTAGACCCTAGTTACTAGATGAGATTTATGATTAGGTGTTCTAGGAGTTGATTTTAATTAGTTAAAAAGGTTAAGGGAAATCTAGCCTAAGATGTCAATCAACAAATGCAAAATGCAACTATCTAATTATGAGAGTCAGACCTTTTCCTAGGGCAACTAAGACTAGTGCCTAAGATTGGGCAACGGGGTCAACTAAGTTAAGGGGATGTTCGTTACAAGATGATTACAAGTTACAAAGTATTACAACAAGATAGATACAACTAGACACAGAGAATATATTAGATATTTAAGACTAGATACAAGATATACAATATACTAACAAGTTTACTCGCATGTGCAGGAATTAAAGATACTCAAGATAAAACAATCATCAACACATGAAGCCAAGCATGCTCATAACAGATAGAGTTCCGTTGGACTACTTTTCAATGGCCAAGAGACGTAAATCACTCAAGATCCAATCAAGAGAATGCCTTCAGGTGGATGTGCACTTCTTGAAGGATCACACCACGAGTACTAGAATTAAGGATAGATAAAAACGTGGAAAGCCAAATATTCCAGATGAAAGATGTAACCACTTAGATATTACATTTACAACACATCAAAGATAGCTTGCATATGAATGCAGATTGAAAGACAGTGAGACAAGTGAGCTTGCAAGTGTGTAACTGTATTGCTGATGTTGTAGATTGAAAATTAAATTAAGTGATTAAGTGTGAGATTAATTTTAGCCCTATCTAGGTGTCAACCCAAAACTCTCCTTCCCCTATTACCAAGTGGTTGCTGGATGCTCAAGAAGTGAGGCAACGAGGCCTACCCTAGCTTCATAGGTCAACCCTAAGGCCGAGTACTACGGAAAACTTTCCGTGGCTTTCCTCAAAACCCTAGTTTTTAAGTGGCGAAGATGGCGAGTTATGGTGTCCTATTAAGTCTAATTAATAAATTTTAGATTTATGAGCTAAATATTGCGAAGTGTGATTGAGTGCTTGTAGCTTGCTCAACAAAGGATTGCCAAAAAACTGAAACTGAAAGATAAGAAGGCTGATGCCTTTAAACAAATGTATTGCAAGTTAAAATTTAGTTTCCGGAAAAGGCCTTGGGGACCCAAACTAGAATTAACGATTGAGTTCTTAGTTTATTAGATTGCACATGTGAAGTGTGAAAACTGAAAGTAACTTGCGGAATTGTAAAAGATGATTACTTTATGCCTTTATGAAACCAGTGTTAGCATGCGCATGTGTAATATAAAGATTAGATAAACTGAAACTTGCATGCATCGGAAAATAAAGATCTAATCTAAACCACCACGGGCTCTAAGCTAACATGTGTTATGAGATCTACTCTAGATTATTTTAAGTTAAGCATGCATGTAGAAATCACGACTAATCTAGCTAAACTTGCAAAGTAAAGACTGAAGGAAAGGAAAGCAAGCCGCTTGGGTACAACTCCTTTGGGCTTGCGTTACAATATTTTAGAGAGGAAAGAAAGATGAGAATCTGTTACCGATGTGAGAGGAGTTGTTCTGGGGGTGTGTTGTGTATGAAAATTGGGCAGCATGCCCTCTTGTCCTGGTAAGAACCTGCAAAAATCAGCAAGCTATTGCTTGCTGATTTGAGCTGCAACACACTAAAAAAGTTTTTGAAATTTCTGTTTTTAGGCAGAAATTTCGTGCATACAAAAACTAGAAAATTATATGATTTTAAGTGACCTATCTAAAATGTTAGCTACTAAAATCAAGAATGAGAGAAGGTGAATAATATCAGAAACAATTTGGAGTGTAAGTGAAAAGTAAGGGCAAATCCGTGTTTGGACTTGTTCCAATATCCTCTCCTTGAAGTGTCCTGCAAGGCTTAAACAGAATGTGAGACAAAAATAGATAATGATGGCATATATTAATAATCAAAACTAATTTCAATCATTAGTACATGCAGATCAAATAAGCTAGCAATTATACAATCACTAAACTTAGTTAAGTAAACTAATTTACCCAACAATCTACCTATAATCACACAAATATTCAAAACCAAATGATTTCACCTCATATGCATATAACGAGCCTAGACAAATCTTGAGATCCGTGTATCCTCCAAAGCATTTCCTTTTATTATCCAAATGGAAGAAGTTGTAGCAACTAATTGCTACAAGTTCTTCAAGAGCCACACCAGTGAAGAAACGTGAAAATAACAATGAGAGAGGAATAGAATAAGATGGTGAGAAGATAGTAGGATAACAATGCAATAATGAAAGGTGAATAAAGAGGGAGTGAGAGGTCTCTTAAATAGCTTGAGAAGCTAAGGAGACCCCTCTTGGAGCATCAACAAGTGTCAAACATCCAAAGGACAAGACAACTCAAAGGTAAAAGCAACCAATGAGAGACTAAGCTTTTAGGGTGGGGGGAAAAGGTAAGTGAATGAGTTGGATAGGGAGAAAGCAAGGGAAGAGGAAACATATGAGCTAAGAGGAGGCCCACGTACCAACTAAAAGGGAGTTGCACGCTTTCATGGAGGATGTTTCCACCTTCCATGAGCTTTATTCCATTTACAAGAGGGAAAAGCGTGAGCTAGGAAGGGAAAGGCGTGAGGGATGAGTAAAGCGTGAGGGATTTGGTAAGGCGCATGGGAAGAGGGAAGGTCCCACGACCCACTTAAGAAGAGTTTCGAAGTTTAAAAGGGAAGGTGCGCGTATAATGCTAAAAGGACGTAAGCTTCAAAGGAAAAAAACGTGAGGATGGATAGGGAAAGGCGTGAGTCAGCTTGAGTGTGGAGGAGTGTGGGTTGAGTGTGTTGAACAGACTCCCCATTTGCACATGATAGGTGGAGGAGAGGCCCCACGCCTCATTCAAGTGACCTTTCCAATTCATGCGTGGGATTTCCAAAAGAATGTGAGGTAAAGCGTGAGGTAGGAGTGATGCGTGAGGATTGAGAGGGTGTGTGGTGGGTCACTCCTAAAATGTGAGTGGGTAAGGAGGGACGTATAGGTGGAAAGGGGAGGGGTCCACATTCCAAATTAAAAGGAGGTTCCAAACTTTAATGAAAATGGGACGTACTCCATATGGGTTACGTAAGCCTTTAAAGTGGGAATTAAATTAAAAGGTGGGTTTAAGGTTAGGAAGGGTGTGGGTAGGTTAGGTGGGGTCCTCTCAACATTATTTTCACCTTTACTTCACTTAATTTGGTCCACTATTACAAAATTTACATTTTCCCATGTTCTGGGTTTGGCAATTAAAACCGCCATTTTTCGAAAAACTCCTAAAGTGGACAAACAACCTAGCAAAACTTGTCCGACTGAGTTGAAACTTGGTCCATGGGTGTAGGGGGTCTCATTAGCTTTCTTTGGAGTACAAATACCCCTATCAAAAATCTCGAGACCTAAGTTTTACATTAATTACCCATAATTAATTAATTAATTAATTAAGAACCTTAAAAAAAACCTAGCTAGACTTGACGAAATTCCGCGAAATTTCACGTGCTGTCTTACATGGTCATTTACAACATTCCTAAACACTAGCTACCTAAGAATGACTTCATTAAAAAGCGTTTCACCACTTTGGAGGATTTATTCGGTGGCAATGAAAAACTCAAGGGAGATTAACCCGGTTGGTTAGGCCACATTAACCTCCCGAGGATAAAAAACACTCAATGAAAGGAACTCTCCTAATGAAGAAACCCTAAGGCAACTTACCTAACATGATCCATGTATACCTATTACATTATAAACCCACGAAGGGGTGCGGTAATCCCGCTTACAAAACTGTGTGCTGGCGCAAAAAAATGCCCTGTAGAACCAATTAGTCTTCGACATGTTTGCATCTGTTGATGCATATCTTCATGGTACATGGAGTTGACCCCCTAGTTGAAGAGGCGGTCAACAACGCCCTTGGAGGCTTCTTTTCAACCATCTCATTTTCAGTTATGTTGTGTGTTGATATTGTGGTTTAGCCCTCCTTGAAGTTGCGCATCCTTTGGAGGCACTTCATTGTTGGGTTCACATATTTTGTATTTGCCATTGAAAGCAGTCACAATAGAGTTGTGCATCCTTTGGAGACACTCTATTGTTGAGCATGCTAGGCTTGAAGTGTTGATAAGCTTTCCTCTTGAGATATCTTCATTTTCTGCACAATCAAGCAACTTAGTTAGTATTTGTAACTTTGTATCTATTGTATCTTGTGTTTAGAGTAACTCTTAGATATTCTTTGTTGTAATCTTGTATCTAGTTGTATATTTGTATCTAATCCTGTTGTGAAGTAATTTGTAATCTTGTGTAATCTCGTGTAATCAATCTCGCTCAAACTCTAGTGGACCCCTTGCCCAATCTTAGGCACTAGTCTTAGTTGTCCTAGGAAAATGTTTGCTTCTCATTCAATTTGTTGCACATTGCATTGCTGCCTTTGCGTATAGGCTAGATCTTTCCCCCTAACCTTTAAACTAATTAAAATCAATTCCTAGAATTAACATCTAATTTCACATAGTAACTAGGGTCTACCCCCCTTAGCTTCCCTAGGAGTAAGCCTAGACGGAAGAGGTTCAAGTCAAAGTGACAGCGTGGGCTTTGAACCTAGGCATTGTGCCTCCAAGGAAACACTAAGTGAGCAGGACTTAGCTCACGTTTGCAAGTGTGTATAAGGACGACAACACTTTCCAAGTGAACAAATGAAGGAATGAGCCTCCTTTTGCCCTATGCGACCCTTGGAAGGAATCATAAGGAAACTTAAAGGATCAATGGCTAGGATCACTCCAATCCATATCTAATCCATTGTTGAGATCTTTCAAAAGGAATCTCAACTCAAAACCCACTTTGTGTTAAGTTTCCATGGTTCACTTTATGTCCCCCAATTCACCCATAAAGTGAATTAATAGTTACTTTTCACTCGAGTGACAAATTTCACCCTTTTGACTTAGGAAAATGTCAAAGTGAAATTAGACATAAAGTATAAGGCACAATGGGTCAAATATTTCCCTCTTGTGGTTAGAGACCCACAACCACAAGGGAACCACTTCCGAAGGTACACCAAAACTCAACAAACACATTCATTCATTTCACATGGTATGGGTAAGGCTCACATAGTCTTGTAGACCATTCTACAGGTAGCATCATCAGAGCCACACATGCTATCTCATGATCACGCAGATCAAGTCACGACTCACGAGCATCATCATCACTATCCATCTAGCTAGCAATTACCTCCAACACTACTAGTTGGCACAACAGCCTAGGAAACACCTTCAACACTTCTGGTAGTCTCCATAGCAATCAGGTAGTAACACATAGTTACTACAATGCCATCCAATAAATCACAACAATGTCGATTCATAGTAGTACACAACTGCTATCCAGTGGTACACAACCACTCCTAATAGCGCACAACTACTATCTAGTGACACACAGTCACTACCAGTGGAACACATCCACCATAGTAGCACATAGCTACTGTCTAGAGACCCACAGTCTCCACTGCAATCAACTAATAGCTACACAAGCTATCACCATGTGGTACAACAGTCTCCTGGCATCAAATCATATCATCGTCTGCATCATCCTTCGAGGCCATACTCCATCTGAGTAATCGGGCATGATGCTGAATAAGTCATGTGCTGGACTTAGCGCACTCAACAGAGTGCAATGTTTTAAAAACCGAAACCGGTACCGGAACCGGTCGAGGGTCCAACTTGAACCAGAACCGGAACCGGTAATAAACCGGTCGAATCGGTTTCAATGAACCGTTTTTTTAAAAAATACATAAAATATTTAAGTTTAAACGAAAAAAAAATATTTTTAAGATTTTAAATCATGTTTCCAAAGCATTAGAGACAATTAGAGACAACATATCCAAAGTATGCTCATGAATACATCAAAACGACACCAAGTGCAATACATATCTAGAGATCGGAACATAAATACATAATCAATGAGGCTCTAAATNGCCTCTACAACATCAAATAACATACTAAGTTAGAGTCACTGATACTATAGGTGGGAATGCCAATGAAAAATACAAAATAGCCATAGGGTAGATACTAGAACCGTAGATGGAAGAATCTCATAGCTCATGAGTCGTGACTGTCAGTGGTCCTCCATGTCATAATCATCAAGATTGGTATCACTACCACTACTCTCTCCTCCTCCTCCTCCTCCTCCTCCCCTATATCCAATGCAATCCGTGCATTTGTTGATGTGGACTCTAGAGGATGACCCCTCAAGAGGATCACCATCATCAAAAGTGACCGGATCTAGCTCTAGTTCATTAAGATCCAAGTAGGCTAATGCCAACTCAACACTGTTGTTCAAACCCTTATCATCAGAAAACACATCCCACATCTTTGTCTTTCCCTTCAACCACTCTTCTCTCTGCTTGTATATAAGACGGAGGTTGGTGTGCACATACACTACTAAGTCACCGG
>ML787455.1:366250-380044 GCA_009831015.1 Picea engelmannii | reverse complement strand
AGAAACTTTACAACTCCTGCCAAAGCAAAATACTCAGGAATTTCATTTTTTCTTACAACAAGTGTAAACTGTAATTTCAATTAAAGTCGAAAATGATATGGAAATGGTGTGAGAACACTTGTAAAAACAAGATAATACCTGTGCTGATTTTTTTGTGTGAGGTAGAAGTCTTTTCTACTATTAGAACATATTTTTCCCTGTTTCTGGGCAATTATAGAATATTCTTATTTCAAAGACATTCAAAAAACTTCTAACAAATCAAATGCAAATCAAATGCAAATTAATCTCACACCTTTGTCTCTTCTTTTCCCTGTTCATGGATTGTTTCTATAACTTTAATCAAAGAGCTGGTATTCTTTATGTTTATCGCTGATTATGGACCAATATCCAATTTTCAAGTTTTTTAGTCTTCCCCAGTTGTCTAGGTTGGGGTTTGTATATACATTTATGTCATATTTCACAAATTGGTTTCAGAGGAATACTGACAATTCTATTTCATGAATTCTTGACATAGATTAGAGGGCACATTCAGATTTCCAAGTTTAGTTCTTTGATCAGGTGGAGGTTTTGTTGACCCAGGCAGGGTTAGGTAAGGATTTAACTTGTTAGTATAATGATTTTGTGAAGAAGAGACAACTGTGTGCTCAATGTTATCTCATTATAGAGGCATCCTAGTGGGCCATTTAATCAGTTAATGTTGGCTTCTTGTGGAGTTGTACACTCGACCTATACATTTCTGTCAACCTAGCTAAAATTGGGCATGGGATTTAATTTCTTTTCTTTGAAGCAGTTCTGCCTCTTCTAGACAGTGCAGCCTTGTATTCAATTGGAGATTTTGTATCATATCGCTTCTGGTGGTATCCTTGTGGATTATTACTGATCTTTAGACTTCTGCACTTTTCCATGGACTGTTCCCATCACTGAGAGTACCATTGTTATATTTTGGAATGAGATTTATTTGACATGATGCATCTTTTGTGTCTAATCCAAATAGTTCCTTATTTTAGTTTGCTGTAGTTCAGGACCTTATGGTTCCTTAGTTTAGTTTGCTGTAGTTAAAGACCGCATATGCTTTTGTATGAGTTGGAGCAGTTATTTTCTCAGCTGTTCATCAAAGGCCTTGATTGCTTCTTAAGCCCTCTTCTCTTTGGTTGTTTAGTACATGGATTCAACTGAATCAAATTGCTTGTTATCGATTTTAAATATTTGCTAGTCTTGGGTTGCTTAGCTTTGTCCTTGTTTTATCTTTTAGTTTTTAAAATTGATAGTTTCAAATTTTTTTATCCCAAGTTTAGTACTTATTGTGGAAGCTAGATCTCATTTTGTCAATTGTATGGTTGTCCTTTATTTGATTGAATTATTGGTACATATAAAACCTTAAAAGTTTGGTTTTTAACCTGGCCGACTAAAACTTGATCATGAACAGACTTCAGGATTTCATAATGGATCAAGTTTCTATTAGTGCAAGTCAAGTTCATGCACTTACCGCGCAAAATGTCAAGATGGTTCAACCAGGTTCATTTTCTTTGCCCTCCATTTACATCCGCACAAGCTTTCAGGATGCACTCTAGGTTTTCTTCACATATGGGTGTCGGTGCAACATTATTCCACGAATTTGAGATTTTGTAGGCTATGCATTCATTGATGCTTCCAACAGAGTTTGCTTTTGCTAAGTCTCCAAAAGAGTGTGTACATTGCCTACTTAAGGGTGAAATGCTTATCTTTAACACAGTAACCAAATACGACCATGGTTGGGATAACTATTGTATCCATAGCTCATAAATTTTTTTGAGTATTACAATTTACCATATGGTGTCCTTTTATTCAGCATACATTTGGTGGATTTCTTTGGATTGCAGGATTCTAAATGGTTATAAGTTTCTGCATTTTTATTAATTCTTTAATATTTTGTGGTGTTTTCTTCAGCATGTTGGGTTCATTGTACTGAAGCTATTGCACATACTTGGGGACTTTGTTTAACCACTTTGTCCACATTGTGGGATTGTTGTTCTAAATATATCACCTTCAAATTTGCATTTTTTTTGCTCAGATATCTTTTTGTAAACCTAAGTTACACAATACTTACAGTTATAAGACATGGGTATGTACATTAATGATTATACACACAATAGTTTTACGTACAATAGGGTTGGGATTTCTCAGAATAAGAAAAAATAAAGTCAGAGTTTTTATAAATGACATGTAACAACCTGAAATGATAGCCTAGCACTAAGGCAACCATATCCCTTCCATCTAGGAACATATATTTATGTGAGTAAAGGGAGGTTTATTCCTTGAAACAAAATACAAGATGGCTACTGTTATTGTGCAAACTTTAGGTTGGGCAAAGCCCGACCCAATCCACAAGATGGCGATAACGGTGGGAGAGTTTACCCACTGTCACCTCAGATAAACCCTCCCCTCGCTTTAGTGAAGGAAGAATCCAACACAAGGGGGGAGTCCCGGGTGACCCTAGGGGGAAATGAGATGAAAAGTGATATGATGGAAGTGATGCCCCTATAGGTCAAGATACTAAGTGGAAGATAGCTTGGAAATGAGTCTCGGAAGTGGTTAATAGTTGCCAAGAAACTTGAGTACCTGCAGAAGATGATTGTACCTGCCCGAGACACAAGAAAAGACGAGTATGCAAGCTTAAAGTTAAGTGGACAAGCAAGTTAAGCTTGCTGTCCTTATTTGCAGCAGTCAACAGAGATATTTATCAGCAAGTAAATGATTGTTAAAGTTGCTCACAAGATGCTAAAAGTCAAGTAAATGATGCAAGAGATAAGCTAGCAATCACTAGTATAACTCAAGTATGAAAGCATAAGACTTTAGCACAAAGATAAAGCTGTTATAAACAAGTATTGCAGAGATATTTTATCAGCCTTATGGCTGTTGCATACTGTTGCTACAGCAGAAAAATTTCAACCCACAAAACAAGCAAGTAAACCACCCAAAAAGTGTGCCGAGACTAGCAGATTATAGGGGCAATTTATTAGCAACTCTTGACGGTTGAAAAAGTGAGTTATAATCAAAGTAGAGAGAGGTTTGCTGCAGCCCTAATGGCTGTAGCTTAAAATTACTACAGCATCAACAAATACTTGGAGAAGTGAGAAGCCCTAGTGGGCCAAGCAAGCCTTAAGCACAAACAAAAGTTTCCAACTTAGACAATTACAATATCTCGTGTTTTCACGTATCCCAATGCAACGATTTTGTTTCTCCAATGCAAGACGATTAGTGCCTTTAACTATTGGGTTGTGGAGTATCAAAAATTAAGGAGCTAGTTGAGCTACTTCCTTAAGGGTGTAAGCCCTTTTACTCCCCAAGGCAAGCTAAGCTAGCTAGGAAAAATGCTAGGAGCGTGTAAACCCTTTTACTCCTAGGATTTCCTTATGCAACAAATTATTCCAAGACAATTATAATGGACTCAGTGGGGTGGTATGCACTTATACTCCCCAAAAGCTTAAACAAATCAACCTTGTAAGTTTGTAACCAAGAAAAGAGGCAATAGCAATAAATATTCTTTACCTAGTCCAAGCATTAACAAGATAAACCTCCTTTTAACCAAGGAAATCCACCATAAAGCAAGAGATAGACCTCCACTAGAGATTGTGTATCATCCATCCATCCAATAGCCAAAGTAAAACCATTACAAGAGCACGTGACAAGAGAGATATGTAAAAATGCCCAAGTAGGGCACAAATTTCAGCCAAGGAGTCCCTTCTCCAAAAATTGTTATGATCCAAATGAAATAGAAGTGATCTCTATTTATACAAATCCTACCTAAAGTGTTTGTCCATTTAATTTTAGGGTAAACCACAAAGTAAGGGGTCAACAACCCTTACTTTTCCCCTTTACAAATTTAAATTTGATTTTGCACATAAGAAACCCTAAAATAAAGATGATGTCACTCATCTAGGGTAACGATTTGGCATCAAGAAAAGGACGTTGGGATTGGAGATGACACGTTGGGCCTCCAAAGGCCTTCTCCTCAAGTGCTATGATCTTCAAGGTACTCCTCTCCATCCAATGATTCCAAGTGTCAACCAATAACATCACCACCACCAAAAACCCTAGCTCATGCATGACGTCACCTCCTAAATGTGGCGCTCTAGCCTCCAAAGGTAGGTCGTTGGGGTGATGAAGGGCTAGGAAGTGTCCTCCAAGGTGCCTCTCAAGCTTCCAAAGGGTGTCATCATTGTCCGGTGTGTGGGCCATGGTATCCATCCTGTGGGCTTCAAGCCCCAAGGAAGCCCAAACTAGACTTGTTCTTCCAAATTTGTCCACCAACTAGGTCCTGCAAAGACAATGAATACGCCCTCCAAGGATCTCAAGTCAAATGCATCATGATAAGTAAATCAAGTCAATAAAAGAGCCATCTAAGCATGTACATCAAAAACCACCTCATCAAAATAAACAAATGCTCAAAGACCCTATGCGATTTGCCAAATTTAGGTATGGGAGGGTTGACAAAGCGACATATTGGGTGAATCGTACATCAAGTTTAGGAGTGTTTCCCAAGCGGGCCCCTCTCTAAGACATGTGGACAAAGTGACATGGATGGGGTCAAGACTTTTGGGTATGGGGTTCATGACATACAAGTGATCGTAGTATCTCACTTATGGGTGCCTTTGTAGAGGGTGTGCTGTACCTTCGTTTTCAATGCAACCTTTTTCCAAGCCTATTTGTTGCCTTTTGTTCTTTTAAGATGTTTCCAGGTTGAAGCCAAGGTGGGGCTTCTACCTGTTTGACAACACAGGTATTCCAACAGAGGACAAACACCTTCAGTAACCACTCACACAACCAGATCAAAGATCAACACGCCGATGGTTTAAAAGTTTTGAGTCACTACCAGTAAGGATAAGGTCATCGACATAAAGGACAAGGATTATGAGATGGCTTCCTACCTTCTTGGTATAGACATTAGGATCGGAATGGCATCTAGAAAATCCGGTGTCAATAAGAAAGTTGTCCATTTTGGCATACCAAGCTCGGAGAGCTTGCTTAAGACCATAAAGAGATTTCTTAAGGCGACAAACAAGGCTAGAGTCATTATGGATATAGCTAGAAGGTTGTTCTGTGTAGATTGCTTCTTGCAAATCCCCATGCAAGAAGGTAGATTTAACATCCATCTGATGGACCTCCCATTTATGTGAGGCAGCAAGGGCAAGAACAAGGCGGATGGAATTCATTTTGGCTACATGGGAAAAGGTTTCATTATAGTCAATTCCTTCAACTTGGGAAAATCCTTTGGCAACTAACCTAGCCTTGTGTCTCTTAACACTTCCATTTGATGCATACTTAGTTCTGTAGACCGATTTACATCTGACAAGTTTTCTTTCTTTTGGAAGAGGTACAAGATCCCAAGTATCGTTTGCCATTAAAGGACGATACTCTTCATTCATTGTTGTATCCCAATCTGAATGACTTGAAGCTTCTGTAAATGTCTCTGGATCATGAGTCTCTGAAACTTGAGCCAAAATAGAAGAGGCTCGTTGGAATTGAGAACGTGTCCGACGTTGATTTGAAGGATCACTGACAAGATCACCAACTGCTTCTCGTGTTGAATAGACCCATCTAGGAAGCAGTGGTGCTGGTGCTGGTTCAGGTTCAATGGAGTCCTCTGGAGGAAAGTGAGTAGGCGGAGGTGGATTTTCATCCTCACTGTCATCATCTGAAGAAGAAACCAGAAGAGGAATAGAAGAAGGCACAAACGTCGAAGATGGCTCGCAGGCCAATATATTTTCATCAAATTTAAGATCTCTTCTAATAATAATTTCATTACAATGTGGTTGAAGAAGTTTGTATCCTTTGACATCTTCAGAATAACCAACAAATATACACTTCTCACTTTTAGGCTGCAATGCTTTCCTTTTCTCATTAAGAATGTGAGCCCATGCTATACTGCCAAATACACGAAAGTGACTTACATCTGGTTTAATTTTAGTTCATGCTTCTTCCGGTGTCATATTTTTAAGAGCGTTTGTGGGAGTGCGATTTACTATGTAATTTGCACAGTTGATGGCTTCTACCCAATACTTTAGAGATTTTACAAGAGAGTTTCTCACAATCGATCATCGACAAATGACCCTCCATGCTTTTTAAATAGAGATCATGGACCAATCGGGTGTTAAGCCATAGATCAATGTAGCGGTTAAGATCGAGGAGAATATGAACCGTCGGATCACTCCATGTCGAGAACATATCATGACCGTTGGATTGCCTAATTACAAATGCATACTAATGCATACTGAAGAAACACACTTTCACCTAACGACACATTAGACCAAGTAGATCTTAACTAACTCCTAAGTGTTTAAATATCCTAACACTACCTAAGCATGAAAAAGAGTGCCCACCTTGACTCTACACTGGTCACATCATGCTTCCCCAAGTTGAAAACAATGTGTGGGGCTTCTACCTAAGCATGGAAAATGGTGCCCACACATGCTCCACCTTGGTTGGCATTTTGTATTAGTTATTTTTCACGGGTCCCATCAGTTTCTTATGAGAGACATTTCATTGCCCTCAGAATCCCTGGGTGAACATCTAGAAGGTTCATGATTGGATTTTATCTTTTGTCGTCTACAAGAATGTCTTCCCGATGTTGTTCAAACATCAACAATCCATACACCCACTTTCATTTGTATTAAACTAGCCAATCTCAATGTATTTGAGTTGGGTATCCATACACCCATTCTATGTTGTATTAGAGATGGATATCCATACACCCATTCTATGTTGTATTAGAGCTGGGTATCCATACACGCACTTTCATTTCTATTAAACTAACAACTCTTAGATGTATTTGAGTTGGGTATCCATACACCCACTCTAAGTTGTATTCGAGTTGGGTATCCATACACCCACTTTACTTTGTATCAGGTCTCTGTAACCCACTCTCAGGTGTATTCGAGATGCGTATTTATAAACCCACTATCTCATTTGTATTAAACTAACCACTCTCAGGTGTATTCGAGTTGGGTATCCATACACCTGCTCTATGGTGTATTTGAATTGGATATCCATACACCCACTTTATGTTGTATTTGAGCTGGGTATCTATACACCCACTTTCATTTGTATTGGGTCTCTGTAAATCCACTCTCGGGTGTATTTGAGTTGGGTATCTATAAACACACTCTCTCATTTGTATCATCATTCTTCTCCATGGTCTCTTGTTTAGCTTAAGGGGGTATGTTGAGATGATGGTGTAAGCTTTACTTGAGGTCAAGGTTTGTTAAATTTTCATAGCATTAGGTTAAGTATGAAGTTCATTCCATTTTATCAAATAACCATAACCATAAATGCTACAACAACCAAGATCACAAGAAGAACCACCATGCACAAGAACACAAGATATATCCTGGGAAACCCTTCTCAAACAAGGGAGAAAAACCCCAGCCAAATACTTTGCTATATTCTTCAAGAGAAAGACCTTTCACCACCAAAATGACTTAGCACACAAGAGGGTGCTTAAGCCCTAGAAACCCTAGCGCCTAAGAGAGGTGTGCACCTTTGCCAAAGAGAAGTACTTGCTGAAATTTCCAAAACATATGTGTGGAGGATATGATTTTACAATGGAGAATCATCTGCTACTTATATTAGACTTTGACGAATTAGCAAGGGTGTCTCATTGGCACAACAGGGTCGACCTCTTTAAGTCAAACACACTTTATTATTATAATTAATATTTTCATTATTAATTATCTTCTTTATATTAATCAGATCAACATAGGGTTGACCTGTACCATTTACATAATAACTAGGGTTATAGGTAGGTCTGACTCTTGAACAATATATAGCAAAGGATCTGATACACCCACTAGTGCTCATCCATTAGGGGCCACATCCATAGGGATGCCATAGACCTGAGTCACTGCATTACACAGATGAACTAGGTCCTCACACGTGCACTTATGCTCATCCATAGTCACGTCTGCTCTACAGATCTGCTTTCCCACTGCCACCAACAGGAGGATCATTTGGAGTCTTCACATCAACTCTACTGCTGTTCAGAGGAGGCCATCACATCATCTTCGTTCTTATTCTCATGATGATGTGCCCAATGCTTTTCGGGATTTCCCTAACTCAATAGATCGCTCTTACATCGGATAATCATATGGAGTTCTTCTCTCTCACGTCATGGAGGAGGCCATATACATTCCTAGCCTTTGTCTCAGGCTGGAACCACGAACCCTTTATTAGGGGCTTTCTCTTAGGTTTGTAAGTTGAGAGTAAGACTTCACATAGCTTCTATATTCCACATCTCACAGGTTGTAAGCTGGAGGATGTCTCCTATAGCCGCATTCATTAACACTCCCTCTCAGCTAGGGAGGCATTCTCCATCAGGCCAAGCTTCTCACAAAAATACTCGAACTTTGTTTTGGCAAGTGGTTTAGTGAATATATCAACAATTTGTTCATGGGTGGAAAGATACTGAACATGAACTGTCTTCCTCTGTACCATATCTCTGATATAGTGGTACTTGATTTCAATATGTTTTGATTTGTCATGGAATATAGGATTCTCTGAGAGCTTCACACAACTTTGGTTGTCACAATGAATGGTGGTAGGATCTATCTCGTTTTCAAACAAATCTGTCAAGAGTTTGCGAAGCCAAACAGCTTCACGAACTGCCACACTCAGTGCAATGTATTCCGCCTCTGCCGTACTCAAAGCCACAGAGCTTTGTTTTCTGCTGCACCAGGAAATCATGGTTGATCCTAGGGTGAAGCAGCTTCCTGAGGTGCTCTTTCTATCTACTGCACTTCTTGCCCAATCTGCGTCAGCATACCCTTCCAGTCTTAGATCCACATTTGTTGCATATTTTAAGCCATAGCCAATAGTGCCATGTAAGTATCTTAATATGTGTTTGGCAGCTATCCAATGTGTTTGTTTTGGTTGGCTCATAAACTGGCTAAGCACATTTACTGCATAGCAAATGTTTGGTCTGGTGTTAACCAGATACATCAAGGATCCAATAAGCTATCGATATAAATGTGGATCTATGTCTCCGAAATCAGTATCATTCATCTTCTTCAGATCCATTACCATTGGGGTTGACATGGATTTACAATCTGTCATTTGGAATATTTTCAAAATCTCCAAAGTATATTTTCCTTGGCTTAGGAAAATCTCGTCTGATCTCTGCCACACTTCTAGTCCCAAGAAGTAATGCATTTGGCCCAAATCTTTCATTTCAAATTTGGCAGTTAATGCCTGCTTGCATTCAACAATGAGTCTTTCTGAGCCGGTGATGAAAAGATCATCCACATATAGGACTAGAATCAAACATTCGTTTCCATTAATGTTATAGTATAGGTTTGGGTCGGTTGAACTTTTATTAAAACCCAAACTTATTAGGAAACCATCCATTTTCTCGTACTAAGCACGTGGGACTTGCTTTAAGCCGTATAGGGCTTTCTTCAATCTGTAGACATGAGACTTTTTGTTGTGTATAACGAAACCTTCTGGTTGTTCGATGTAGACTTCTTCCTCAATTTCGCCATTGAGAAAAGCTGTCTTTACATCCATCTGATGTAGCTTCCAGCGCATGGAAGCAGCTATAGCAATAATGGATTGAATGGAGGTATATCTGGCTACTGGTGCAAAAGTTTCGTGATAGTCGACTACCTCTATTTGTGAGAACCCTCTGGCCATGAATCTTGCTTTATGTTTTTCAATGCTTCCATCAGCTGCATGTTTGATTTTGTAAATCCATTTGGAAGTTACTACGGACTTCCCTTCTGGCCTTGGGACAACATCCCAAACGTCATTCTTTAGTATAGATTGATATTCTTCAGTCATGGCATCTCGCCATACTTGTTCATTTGTGGCCTCTCCATGACAGGTTGGTTTTGAATCAATAATGTGAGTCATAGCTGAAAGATAGCTAGAGAATCTCCTAGGTTTCGTGCTTTCTCTAATTGCTCCTTGTGGAGTTTTATGTCTTTCTACTTCTTCTAACGTTTGTCGCGCCCAATCAGGTCTTTTATGTCCAATAATGATGTCTCTAGGTACATTACTTGGGGCAACCAAATCTGTTGGAGGATCTGGCTCAATTTGAGCTGTAGGCTCATCTGGAACACTGTCTGTCTCCCTCTGAATTTCTGAATGTGGAGAAGGTATTGTGTCACCATCTGAGCTTCTCTGGATTTCTTGAAGGCTACTTCCTCTTCAAAGGTGACGTCTCTGCTTACTTCAATTTGTCTTTGTCCTGAGATGTAGATTCGGTATGCTTTTGAGGATTCATTGTATCCTAAAAAAGTACCTTTCCTTCCTGAAGGTTCTAGTTTGGATCTCTTTTCTTTAGGTACATGAAGGTACACTGGGCATCCAAATATTCTGAAGTGTCCGATTTTAGGTTTCTCTTTAGTGAATGCTTCTTTCGGAGTAATGTTTTTCAGGATCTAATGAGGGCTACGGTTTTGAACATACGCTGCAGTCATACATGCTTCTGCCCATAGAGTCATTGGTAGACTCTGATCGTGTATCATTGCTTTAGTTGCTTCAATGATAGTTCTGTTCTTCCTTTCAACAACCCCATTTTGTTGAGGGTTGTATGGCACTGTGAGCTCCCTCTTGATCCCGGCTTCAATACAAAAATTGATGAATTCTTTTGAGGTGTATTCTCCTCCATTGTCTGATCTCAATACTTTGATTTTTCTTCTAGTCAAATTTTCAACTTGAGCTTTGAATTCTTGGAATTTGGCAAGGACTCCATCCTTTCTCTTTAGAAAATAAATCCAGGTCTTCCTGGAGTGATCATCTATGAAAAGTACATAGTACAAGTACCCATTTAGGGATCCAACGGTCATTGGCCCACATACACCTGAATGAATCAAGTCCAAAATTTCCTTGGATCTGTTGTCACTATTGGAAAAGGATCTTTTAATATTTTTACCAAGGGCACACCCTTTGCAAACGCCTTCATGCTGGATCTGGATCTCTGGTAGACCTGTTACCATTTTCTTTAGAGCTGGAAGAGCTCTATAATGAATGTGAGCAAGCCTTCTATGCCATAGCTCACTTAAGTTGATGGTGTCATGTAGTAAGGCTTGAACTGATTTGATGGTCAACTTGTATAGGCTGTTATCTCTGACACCAATTACTTTGGAGGAGTTGATATGAGAGTCTTTGTGCCATGCAAGTACTCTCCCTTCTGAGAAAGTGATTTTGTAACCTTTGTCTTCAAGAGYCGAAATAGAGACAAGGTTTCTCTTCATACCTVGTACATATARGACCTCTTMCAGTTTGAGYTGCATATCTGAATCTARTTGGAAGGTGGAGATTCCAACTCCTCTTACATTGTATCTAGCATCATCTCCAAGGACCACATGTAGATGTGTCTCTTTCTCAATGAAGTGTGTCAAATGATTTCTAAAACCGGTCATGTGCCTGGAAGCACCACTATCAATTAGCCAAGTATTTTCATTTAGAGGAACCATACCCGAGAGTGCTGAGATGTTGATATCTTCATTGCATTGGAGTTTGGTGTTGAGCTTGCTTCCCATCATGAAATTGCTCATCTTCATAAACCCTTGTCAATTAGGCTAGAGGAAACCTAACGACTAGGCTAGGCTAGCACTTTTAGGTCTTGTTGGGCTTATGATTGCCAACAATAAGCCTTTACGTATGATAGCTTCTTCAAGAAATTCTCAGAAATAGGATTCAGGATTTTCTGCAAAATTTTGATGAAACCCTAGCAGCTCTTAGGGTCAAAATTTGAAAATGCTCGGAATTTAGTTCTGAGACTTGCTGGTGGTACGCTGAAGGAGGCCGTACCTTTCTAAGTCTTTTTCAGCCCAAGCGTCCAAGTTATAGTGGTGAAATTTCTCTGAAAAGGAGGTCGTACGGATTTTTTGGAAAACCCTAGGAGGGCCGTACGATTCTTGCAACTGAGAGAGTAGATGTTCTGGAGAAGGCTTGTGCAATGGGTTCTTCAAGACCTATGCTTTGATACCATGTTAAATTTTCATAGCATTAGGTTAAGTATGAAGTTCATTCCATTTTATCAAATAACCATAACCATAAATGCTACATCAATCAAGATCACAAGAAGAACCACCATGCACAAGAACATAAGATATATCTTGGGAAACCCTTCTCAAACAAGGGAGGAAAAACCCAGCCAAATCCTTTGCTATATTCTTTAAGAGAAAGACCTTTCACCACCAAAATGACTTAGCACACAAGAGGGTGCTTAAGCCCTAGAAACCCTAGCGCCCAAGAGAGGTGCGCACCTTTGCCAAAGAGAAGTACTTGCTGAAATTTCCAAAACATATGTGTGGAGGATATGATTCTACAATGGAGAATCATATGCTACTTATATTAGACTTTGACCAATTAGCAAGGGTGTCTCATTGGCACAACAGGGCCGACCTCTCTAAGTCAAACACACTTTATTATTATAATTAATATTTTCATTATTAATTATCTTCTTTATATTAATCATATTAACTTAGGGCCGACCTGTACCCTTTACATAATAACTAGGGTTACAGGTAGGTCTGACTCTTGAACAATATATAACAAAGGATCTGATACACCCACTAGTGCTCATCCACTAGGGGCCACATCCATAGGGATGCCATAGACCCGAGTCACCGCATTGCACAGATGAGTTAGGTCCTTACACGTGCACTTATGCTCATCCATAGTCACGTCTTCTCTACAGATCTGCTTTCCAACTGCCACCAACAGGAGGATCATCTGGAGTCTTCACATCAACTCTACTGCTGTTCAGAGGAGGCCATCATATCATCTTGTTCTTATTCTCGTGATGATGTGTCCAACGCTTTTCGGGATTTCCCTAACTCAACAGATCGCTCTTACATCGGATAATCATCTGGAGTTCTTCTCTCTCATGTCATGGAGGAGGCCATATACATTCCTAGCCTTTGTCTCAGGCTGGAACCACAAACCCTTTATTAGGGGCTTTCTCTCACGTTTGTAAGCTGAGAGTAAGACTTCACATAGCTGCTATATTCCACATCTCACAGGTTGTAAGCTGGAGGATGTCTCCTATGCATTCATTAACAAGGTTGACCTCACTTTGGTTGAGAATGGTGTAATCTTCACATGTGGCTACAACATACCCATACTATATCATTAATGTATGTGGCTAAGGCCAACTTTTGTTTGTTTAGTGTAATACTAGGTTATGGTTAAGGCCAACCTAGTGAATCTTATGTGGGTCCTGTTATCCCCGATATCTAGGGATAACTAGGAGATCATGTCTCGAGGCCCACATGGTCCTAGACATGGAGTACCGAGAGCAGGAGCGACCTGAGCATGGTCCTGGAGGACCCATCTTCTTCTTCTCAGCTAGACTTATCCTGCCAGCAGTACCGGCCTCCATCACTACCGGTTTGGGCTTGCATCAGAAAAGGCTCTTGCTCCATGAGGTAATTGGTCCGAGGTATCATGGTATGTGTCATATTTGATCATTATAACCATCTTATGTATACATTAGATCTCTTCCACTTTGGATGACTGCTTGGATCTTACACTAATCCACTTGACCACTGTTGGGGTGATTGACTGGGTAACTTAGTAAGTTGGTATTCATGGGTTTTGGTTAGCCACCAAAAGGGGTTTGAAGAACCATCGTCCGTTCCCTTCATATTATCACTTTTCATCTTAAAACCCCACTCATCTATCCCATTCCCCTAGTCTGGCCATTAGGAGGACCACCCGGGTACATCTTGTCTTGTGGGAAGAAGGGGCTAAAGGCCCAGGAGGTAAAAGCAGCTGGTAAAAGATAAAAGCCATAGGAAAACCAAAACCTAG